>JAOTRR010000029.1:2460205-2470880 GCA_028570945.1 Gogo arcuatus
CACACACACACACACACACACACACACACACACACACACACACAGAGAGAGACACGCGTGCACACACACAGAGGCAGGATTTGCATTAATGTCTGACTTTCAGTGCAGCTGTCAATCATCTATAGAGATTAGACTTTTCACCGCCCTGCATTCAACACTGGACTGTCGAGTAATGGAAAGGAAAGGAAAAAAATTACACAAGCGAGGTGAAGAAATGAAGGCAGAATTAAAGAAATAGACGCACATGAAAGAAAGAAAAAAGAAAGAGAAAGAAAAGAACATTTAAATAACTAAAGACCATAAAAGAAAAACAATTTAAAGGATTAAAAAAAAGAAGGAGAACAAATGGGGGAATAGAAGGACGGAATGAAAGCATGTAATTATAATGTGTATCTTGTCCAAAGAAAGAATGAGGAATGAAATGGAAGGAGAAAAAGGCAGATGCATATGAAAAAGAACGAACGAAAGAAAGAAGGAAACTATAAATAATTAAGGAAAGTTAAAGAAAAAGAATGAAAGAAGAAAACATGAAAGGATGGAAAAACAAGACAAGGGGGATACATTATAACGAAATGAAGTGTGTGTTGCAATAAGTGTAGCGTACTCCTGGGTGTGAGTTGAATCGCTGATTGGTCGGCTGCCGTAACGCCCATTATGACATCATCATTCAGCGTTGTGTCAGTGTGTTTCAATGAGAACGTTTCACGCTTTAATCTGAAACTGATTCAATTTCAATATGAAGTTTATAAAAATTGTAAAACCCAGTGTTCAGGTCTCAGTGGAACAGAGAGAAAGAGAGAGAGAGGAAAAAGAACAGGTGTTGTTTAGTAGATATGGGATTAGGGGTGATATTGTGATACACTACTCAGTTTGGGTTTGTGGTTTGGACGTTGTAGCCAAGCTAAAGGACAAAACCAAGGAAATAAGGACGTCCACGTCAGGCTCGGTGTACACCAGCTGGACAAAAGGACAAAATGAATGTTAAATTAGTGCATAAACGAGTTGTTTGCCTTCCCATGAGACGCTAATATAACCGCAAAGCAAACTGTAGCCTCTCGATGTCCGGGTGACCCTTCGTCATTAGCGCACGCCTGAACAGTGCTTTGTTCAGCGTGACGAATGCTTACTTCACCGCCGGCCCCTTAAGAATCAAAGCTAATCTCAGCTCATTAAAACCTGCTGGATTCATTAGCGCAGAACGCTGCCACTTGCATCCCGCAGGACCCCCACATGTCCGCGTCCCGGTAGCACGTTCATTTAGGAACACGCTCTGTTCGTTAACAAGACTGGAATCAGAGTATAAGAGTTTCGAGGGTTGTTAATTACGGCTTCAATTAAGTGCTGCGAGAACGGGCTTTACTGTGAAGGAAGGAGTTTTGTCCTTTCCTACAAGCAGGAGAACATAAAAAGCCTAATTACCTACGTTTCAAAATGGAAGCATCCCAAACAAGCCTTTCCTGCTAAATTAGCATGGCTAAGTATGAGGGCAATAAATCTGTATCTTATTTACTCAAATGCGGGCAGCACACTCCGTACAAGCTAAATGTTAACTAGAAAGGGTTTAAAATGGCTCACAAGTGGTCGTTTGACTTTAATCACATAATCTTTTTGACTGAAGTAATTGGAATCTTGGAAACAGAAGCCATTTTGAATCCAGATTTGTGGAAGTAGGAGTTTTGTTTAGTCGTCAAAGAGAAGAGCGCAATCTCTGAACATTTGGCTAATTGCAAATATTTCAGTGGTAATTTTTTTTTTCCGGCTAAATTAGAAAAAACTAGCACAGCATACCTCGCTTTTAGCATCAGTCAAATAATGAATGATGGGGTGATGTGGAGTTGATTATTTTCCTGTAACAGCAGTTTCTCAACGATTGTGATTTATTATTTATCAACAAACGTCACACTTTTTATCCATTTATAGTTACGCTATCGCAGCTATAAACGGTCGTTCCCTCACCAACCTCTCTTTTTTTTCCTCTTGAAGATAAGACAAAAAAAATGCAGCTTGGTGAAACTGCAAAGCGGAAACTCCTCTGTCTTTAAGACAATCCCATGTTGGAAAGAAAGAAAGAAAGAAAGAAAGAAAGAAAGAAAGTTTACATTAAAAAAAAAATGAAGCAAGGAATCAGTAAAAGAAAGCGTGTAATTATAATGTGAATGTCGTCCAAAGAAAGAATGAGAGAAGGTAAAGATAAGGTGGATTTAATAATAATTCTAGGTTAGTAATGTGACCCTTGACACCTAATTATTTGGACTGTAGAAATTATGAAATGTCGGCCATTTCGGATCTTCTCCTGAAAGACCAATTACACACTTAAATTATGACAATTTTTATCTTTTTTTTGTTGCTACATTCGGATGAATAGCTTTCAGGGTAATTGTATCTTATTTGAAACTAAATGGAGTGATGTGAGCCTAGTTACAAAATCATTCTGATTGAGGAAATTGCAGCCATTTTGGATTCAATCCACTGAAAGAAGGCGTTTTGTGTGGTAAGAAGAAAAGGTTGTTCCATCTCTTTATTTCAAAGTATAATGGAAACCTTGGTACAAATCACTTCTGCTTGGAATAGATTCAATCTGCAGAAAGAGCGGCCATTTTATTTAGACCCAAACCTTCACGTCGTCCTCGAGCCCACAATGTCACACAGTCACAGTGGCAGCCTTGTAATTTTATCTCTGTAATATTTCCTGTCAGTTGTTACAAAGCGAGCCACTCGGGCGCCATTTCTTTCCCCTGCTGATGGTCAGCGAGGTCTGTGTGACGCGTCTGGACCGATAACCCAAGCGTCTACACGCAGATCTGTCATACTGTCCTCCATCTCTTTCTCTCTCTCTCTCTCTCTCACACATCTGTGGGCGTTCATCTCTTTTAAAAACATGTCATCTTTAATTAGCATGCGACTGTCTCACGTATCGATCATAGAGACGAGCGAATAACTGTTAATATTCACGACAGTGTGTGTGTGTGTGTGTGTGTGTGTGTGTGTGTGTTATTCAGATGTTTCAATCCCCTCCTTTGGCTGCATGGTGTCTCTGAGTTGAGCTGAGAATTCTAACTCTGATTCACACCCAAATTTCTTTTTATAACCAGCTTTAATAACAGCATAATATCTAGCCAGAAGCAGCAGTTAAGGGGTCCGAGCACTATAGGCTGTTAACCACAGATTTCCATGTTTGAGCTCTAGATAGCTGATGATGTCATTTTGATGACATCATTCGATCCATAACTTCAAACAGGTGCTTCGTTCTGCACGCTGTAAAATGAGAACGCTTGCTGATGTAAACAGATCCATGTAAACAGATTCCTTTAAAAGTTACTGTCAAAGGAACACATAGCATAATTATTTTTTAAATACTTACATTTCCCTCGTCTGCAGTTTTGCCACGGACAGTTGGTATTGATCCCTCTTTTAGGAACAATTTCATTGTACTGGCCCAGGTTGGTAAAGCAGTTAGACACGAACAGGCGCTTGCGTGAAAAAAATGCCGCATCCTTCGCGAAGGTAGTTCTCAAGCCGTAGGTGGAGATACTCTGATGGGTAGCGGTATAATTCTAATGAGTTGTAATTGTGACAAAGGAACAGGGGCCAAATCTGAATGGCCTGTTGAAGCACGTTTATCTGAAATATGCAGCCCAAAAGAAACTGACTGGGTTGTCTTATTTCAGAGTTTATGGGTTGGTAGGCACTCCCAAATGTATGTCCACAAGCCCTGAAAAAGTGAGTTTTTCATGGCAGGTCCCCTTTAAGGAAAATTAAACATCGCACAATAGCTATTATTGGTTAATATAGTTGTTTTCTATCCCTGTAGGAAGGAGCAAACGTCATTGCATTCTGATGTAAAATTACAGAAGTCTTAAGAGATTTGTATAAAAATGTAGTTCAAAAATGAAGTACAATTTGAGCTACATTTTAAAAATCGCTTGACACAGATAGTAATCTCAGGATGGAATGCACTTCCATCCAGCAGCCTGGTTGAGCTTCCTGTAACGCATCTTCCCCATCTCTGACCTCCAGAATAGCCCCAATTTCATCTTGCACCATCTCAGATTTAAAGCTATTTGTAAAGCTGTCAGACGAATGTAAACCATATGGGTGTAATGTACTGACATCATGCACTCTGATTATTTTGTGCCTTCTGGCACTTTCATAATTCTGCTATTGTTGGAGTGATACGTCGCTACTGCTGTACCCTGCAGAAAAGCAAACATCGTCGTGCCATGCTCTCACAACGCTCATGTACAGTGAGCTCCCAGAAAAAAAATAAGCCAGAAAATATCACAACTTCATGCAGTTAATTAAGCTGCCATTCTGTACTGTCTGCAGGATCGCACATTTAAATGCTGTGAAACTGGGGAACACATTAACAGCTTGTCTCTAAAATATCTGTGTAAATTGAAGTTAGTCTGATTTGAGTCCCCATGACTCTCTTTAGAAATTCAGTTCCCTTCGTACAACCCCAAATCAGAAAAAGTTGGGACGGTATGGAAAATGCAAATAAAAAAAGAAAGCAATGATTTCTAAATTTTCTTTGACTTGTAGTTCATTGAAGACAGTCTGAACCCAAAATATTTCATCTTTTGTCTGGTCAACTTCATTTCATTTGTTAATGGGGCAATTTAGGGTTAGTAATGAGGTAAAACAATTAAATAATAATGCGATTTGATGTCAACAGGTGACTGTAATCATGATTTGGTACAAAATCAGTATCCAGTATTTCAACATACTGTTCCAACTTTTTCTGATTTGGAGTTGTACTTCATACCAATGGTTTTGATTCATCTGATTTATTACCAGCTCTGATTTATGAACGAGACCCAAAGTAATCAAGAATCTCTCTTGACATCTGCCTGCAAAACTTTTGTTCATGCTCATGAATTCGATGGGCAGATGGACAGATTGATGGTTGTCTGGGCAATGGATGGGTGGATGGATGGATGGGTTGGCTGTTGAGTGAATGGATGGATGGATGGAAGAATCAATGGATGGGCAGATGAATAGTTATATGAAAGTGTGCAACTGGATGGATGGATGGATGGATGGATGGGCAGATGGTTGGATGGATGGATGGATGGGCAGATGGTTGGATGGATGGCAGGTGGTTGGGAGGATGGATGGATCAATGAGTAGGTAAATAATGTATATAGTTATGTCTATATTTGAATGGATGAGCATGCAGATGGACGAATGAGAGGATGAATAGGCATATGAATGAGTGGATGGAGTAATAAACAGATGAACAGGCTAATGACTGAACAGCTATCGGGTTGAATGGATGAACAGACAGATGGCTGAATGCCGGCTGGATGAAGTGGAAGGATAAAGTATTACTGTAATCATCATAACACTTTAAGCTTCAGCTGTGGGTGGTTTTTGAACGTCTCATGATTGAAAAGCTGTAGATGTAGTTCACTTTTTGATCTTCCTCACATCAGTTCAAAGCTGAGTTCTTATGAGCTATTGTTCCTGCTGAGCCTCTGGTGATGAACAGATCGTACACTTCCTCTAAGAGCTTATTGTACACCCAGGCTTCTCTGACGTTTTTCCCTTCTTTCACATATTTCTGTTGTTTCTACGCTTGCAGCCCAACTGTCTTCAAATAAGGACATTATTTGTGCGTAATCTATTTGTTTAAAATGTTCATCAGTTTCCATACTTAGCTGCTGCAAGGAATTAAAAATAGCAAGTAGAAATTGAAATGCATGTAACATGGCACTTCAGGTCTGCAAAGTGGTATTTGGTATTTCAGTTAGACTCTAAGCTCTCAGTTAGAGTCTCAAGTGTAGTGCGATGGTGATTGCTCTTCTGCAACATACAGCAGCAGCAGTGCTGTCTCACACCAACAGTAGCGGTGCTATGAAAGTGCTGGAAGCTACAAAATAATTCAAGTGCATGATGTCAGTACATTATACTTGTATGCTTTACACTTCTCCATCATGTTCAACATGTCCTGCGGTGATTCTGATGGACAGATGCTGGAGAAAATTGAAAAAATACATTTATTGAAGCTGTGCAGGATGTAGTACAGACCTCACACTCACTCAGGTAGTATTTGTGATATGACTGAACAGCAATATGGATCAGAAAACACTGGATGAAAATATCCGTGGTCAGTTCATAGCGCTCCTTAAGAGAAGTGATGAAGATCCATAGGTAGAAAGAATAACACATTCATGGATGGATGGATGGAACAATGGATAGATGAATAAAACAATACATATACACAAATCTGTATAGATAGTTGGATGGGTGGACAGCTGAATGGATGGCAGATGAATTGGTGAATGGATGAAGGGGAAACAGATAGATAGACTGGCTATTGAATGGATGGGTGGGTGAATGGGCAGATGGATGAGTAGATTCAAAGAAGGAAGGATGGACAAAGAGATGCATAGATGGAGGTATGGTTGGGAAGATAGATGATGGATAGACGGATATCCAAGGAGATGGGTGGAGTCCGGCATATTAATGGACGGCGGTATGGACATGCAGTTGGATGGATGAGCATATGAGAAAATGGGCAAAGGGATAAATGAAAATATGGATAGATGGCAGATGGATAATTGGAGGAATAGGTAGATAGGTCAATGAATGTGCAGATGGATGGATGGATGTCAAAGAAGAAAGGATGGGCAAATGGATGGATAGATAGGGCGATGGGTAATGAAAATATGGATGGATGGTAGCTATATAATTGGAAGAATGGGCTGGTGAAAGGGCAGATGGATATGTGGATTGGAAGATGGAAGGATGGCCAAATAGATGGAGAGGTGGAGGTATGGATAGGCAGACGGACAAGTGGGTGGATGAATGGGAAGGTAGATGATGGATGGAAGAGCGATGAATGGAGAGTCTGGCAGATAAATTGGTGGGCAGATGAATAGACAGGCAAATAAATGGATCGATGAATGGATGTGGACTGAGAAAAATGGATGGATGAATTAATAGCTGTACACAGGTCTATAAAGATAGATGCAAGGGAGAGATGAATAGATAGGTAGATAAACATATGGATAGGTGGCAGAAGGATAATTGGAGGAACGAGCCAATAGATGGATGGTCTGATGGATGGATAGATGCACATATGGGTGGATGGATGGATGAGTAGATAGATACATGGAGATACTTGCATGGTGATAGATGGCACCCTGTGGCATACACAGGAATGGCTTCAGGATTATAACACCAGTCACTTTGACTAGACATTTCAAACAACTTGGATAGATTGCAACCCACATACACACACACACACACACACACACACACACACACACAGAAACATTATGGATGTGCCCCATAAACCCACACCCAGAGAGAGCTGTAAAAACAGGCCAGTGTGTTTGCACATTATGGTTATCTGGCGTCGGCTATGAGAGCTCGTTCCTCTGATATCCCATGAGGCCGAGCAACCTTGGGTTTACATTCAATTTCTCTCCCTCCTTCATATTCCTCTTCTCATCGACATTTCCCCCCAGACCTCCATGCATAATTGAAGCGAGTAAAAATAAAATAAATAAAATGCCACTCAGAATGTCGGGAGAATTCGTCCCAGTTGTGCCTGCTTTTCTTAAACACGCTGTTCAGTGAGACAGGAAACATTCAGTGAGACAGGCGGTGTTGAGTAAGAAAAGCGTTGTTCAGTGAGACAAAAAGCAGTCAATGAGACAGTGTTCAGGAAGACAGAAATAATGCAGCAAGACAGGCAATATTAAGTGAGCGCGGTAGTGTTCAAGACAGACAGTGTACAGTGAGATAAAAACATTAAGTGAGACAGGCAGCGTAGTTGAGACCAGAAGCATGTCATCCCCTGGAAGACAGGCATTTCTAGTGAGACAGGTAGTATGCAGTGAGACAGACAGGATGACAGAAAGTAGACAGACAGTAGGCCAGTATGTAGTGAGTCAGCTGGTGTTCAGTAAGACAGTGGTGTTCATTGAGCCAGTCAGTGTTCAGTGAGACAGCAGGTAGTGAGAAAGGCAGCGTGCAGTAGGACAAGGTGTCGTGAGGTAGGCAGCGTGGAGTAGGACAGTGTGTGTGGTGAGACATCGTATAATAAGACAGTGTGCAGTAAACAGCTCATCGTGAGACAGGCAGGGAAGCAGTAAACCTGTGCAGTGAGACAGCATGTAGTGAGACAAGCAGTGTGCAGTAAGACAGCGTGGAGTGAGACAGATCTGCCTTACTGGAAAGGGTACAGCAGAGGTTTGGTTGCTGTATAGCTCTGATGCTAAAGGCTAGTGCTAATACTAACCACAATGA
Organism: Gogo arcuatus; assembly: GCA_028570945.1. NCBI lineage: Eukaryota > Metazoa > Chordata > Actinopteri > Siluriformes > Anchariidae > Gogo > Gogo arcuatus. Next base: position 2,468,465 of record JAOTRR010000029.1, read on the forward strand.
ATTACTGGGTCATCAGGAAGCCACAGTTTTATCATTTTAATGTTTTAGGATCTTTATCCGTCCATTACTCCCTGTCCGGATATCCATTATCCACCTGTGGCCACTTCACTGGCCACAAACTCCACTTCCCGCTGTCAGGCTTTATGCTAATCGGGTCAGAGTGCTTTAGCGTTTCGCTAAAGCCCTGCAAGAGAAAAAGAGCTATTTATTAAAATAAATATTTCATTGGAGATCAGCCAGGTAAATTCCGCTGTGTGTTTGTTCATGTGTTAAACTTCTGAAGAGGTCTGTTCCCTTTAGAGGAAATTATGATGTTTATAATCGACTGTGATGAAATCATGTTTAATAATTTAGCTTGTTTTCAGTTTAACTTGATTTATATTACAAATCTTTCTTTTCACTTCTTCAGGTTAATATAATATACTGCTTATCAAAATAAGTCACGCAAAACAATTTTTAGATAGATATGTTAGCTAGTCTGCTACCTAGAGAACACGTTTAATTTTAACCATATAACTAGTTAGCTTAGCTAATGCTGTGTTTGCTAGTAACACTGGCTAGTAAGTGGGGCATCATGTTAATGGCTATAAAATGGCCATATTAATATTTTTGTATCTCACTGCTACAGTATTTTCATTTCTAATATCACACTTCAGTGCTACTTGCTAATAAGGCTAACTTTTGAGAGCCAGTCATGTGTATGCTCTGGCAAAACAGAATCACGGGCTCCGTTCCAAATCACATAATACTGTATTAAGCAGTATGTCAGAACAGGAAGATGTTTAACCCAGCACCATCAAGTGTACTCTACTGGGGTTTATTACTAAATGTGTTCAAGGGTATTAGAAACAAGGGGGCTGGAAAATAGGGATACTATTATCACATCAAAAACAAAAACAAAAGAATAGGGAACAATGGGATTAGGAAACGTGGGATTAGGAATCGAGACAAGGAAACTAGAAAACAAGGGTACAGGAAGTATAAACAAGGGATTAGGAAAGATGGAAACAAGAAAAAAGGACACTGGAACTATAAACCTAGGGCACTATAAACTCACCTTGATTCAAGTGTGCACAGGTGAGAAAGGCTTGTGGTCAGGGGGCGGGGTCTGATTAAACATGCTGGACAACAATCTGTGAATATTCACTCATTCTATACGACTGACAGACAATACGGACATCCATTCCGTTAGCCGATTTAGCTAGTTAGCAACAACTGGATATGGCTAAAGCCTCAGGCTAAATACCCGAGTTTCAGTTCATATTATGATCTCTAGACATCATGTGGCTCCGTCCCAAACACGTCCTTGTCAGACAGAATTCAGTTAACACCTGTGTTCCTGTTTGCTCTGGCGAGTTACTATGGCAACCGTCCTTGACCCTCCTAATGCTTTTAGTTGCAATGGCAACATTAAATTTTATTGTTGTTTTTAATTAAGATTGTCTTTGCTTTTTCATGTTCTTTACACTGATCTATTTATGAAGTTTATTGCAAATAAGCGAAGAGAAAAAATATATTCAATTAATTAATTAATCACAATTGTAGGAAGAATGGAAGGATTAGATTTTTTGATTTACTTTTTTTTTAATTAAGCTCAGCTGTATAAAGATGTGTCAGTAACACTGTTGCATTATTCTGGAAGGATCCCCTTCCCCTATTAACAGCGGATCGTGTAGCAGGTGAAATCGTCTTCAGCATGTTTAATGCGGATGCGATGTGGAGAAGTGCACTCTGCGGCCTTGTACAGCTCAAACACACACAGAAATCTAATTCCGCTTAAAAACCCTCGGCTAAAACACTTTCTGCCTTTTTTTCCCCCCCAGCAGCGCAGAGTTGGTAGCTTAGAGTTAGCACTGACTCATAGCTCCACTCCACAACCTGTTACTACGTACATCATTTACTCGCTTTATAACTATTAATAAAGTGGTGAGGAAGAAAAAGTGCTGAGAATCAAAGAAGCCAGGAAACAAGGAGTGCGATTCTGCCATTCGCGCAAGTCAAAAAAAGTGTGCAGCTATACAGTTTTCAGTCTATATGGATTCACCCCTTAAGTATATGACTTATGCACAATGAAGGCAGTTACACCTCGGAGGGCTGTAGTAAATCAAGCGCAATTACATGGTGAAACACCATATTGCCTGTACAAATAAAGCTCAAATATTTCTAAATTTGTGTCATTTATTTTAAACTACAACCCCGATTCCAAAAAAGTCCAAATGTTCAAACTGATAAACTTTATTATTGTTTTTTTGTAAATATACACTCATTCTGAATTTGATGCCTGAAACACGTTCCAAAAAAGTTGGGACAGGGGCAACAAAGACTAGGAAAGTTGTGCTCAAAAAGCACCTGTTTGGAATGTTCTACAGGTAAACAGGTTAACTGGTAATTGGAAAGGCTCAGTCGTTCACAAGCA
>JAOTRR010000029.1:2579215-2590627 GCA_028570945.1 Gogo arcuatus
GGGAAAGTGCTGTTCATTCACTCAACTCCCCTCACATTTTTCCTGCCGGTCCCAGAAACCAGCGACCCTTCGGGCCCAAGGCTGCTTCTCTAGCCATCATACAGAAGGAGGAGAAAGTGCTGTTCATTCACTCACTCCCCTCACATTTTTCCTGCCAGTCTCAGGAATTGAACCATGAAAGTAATCAAAGTCTGTGATTTGGAGATTTATCCTTTCTCGTAAGATACTAGATATGAATTTGGGATGGAGCCATTAATTGGGTGACATGCTAGGAGCAACGCTAACTAGCCATGAGCTCTAGCAGTTGAGATGCGGTAGGAATTTTGATCTAAACCAGTGCACTAGCGGTGTGTTTATTTGGGATGGAGCCTTGGTCTTAATATCCGCTACATAGTTTCCCATCTCGGTTGCCAGACGTCAAATATTTTCAGCCAACAAACACTCAAGTATTAAATATTTAACATGTTTTTCTGACGCTGTTTTGACTCAAGAGGATTCTGCACATTCCTTGGCTGTGGAGAGTCTGAGGGTGATTTATCGCAGCTTCTAACAGGATGTTTGGATTTCTTTTATTATCTTGATTATGTTTTGAAGGTTACGTAAGAAAAGGGCCACCTTGAGAAATTAACAAAATATCACAACATTGCTATAATGGACACTTTCTAATAACTTAGTATGTTAGTGTCAGTATATTAACTATAATGCTAGTTCATGTTTTAGCCTGTTTACTTCATGCTAACATCGGTTAGTCTGTTCAGCATGCTGCTGAAAACAGAATGCTGTGTTTATGTGCGTTTGATTCAGTTAGCGCTATTGATCCCCTTCTCCTCGCCTTTGAGTTCCTGACAGGCATTTCTGAAGGCATGCTGTGAGAAAAGCAAGGGTGGGATATTTATTCTGCTCCACAGAATTGATCTCTAGGCAGTTTTGGATTGAAACACAGCCGCCCGAGTCATGCTTGTGAAAGAAAAACAATTAAAGAAGAGAGGCGTGAACACACACTGAGCCTCACGTCAACAACACACTGATAAAATAATGGACAAGGTGAAAAAGACGGGATAAAACAAACTCTGTGCAGTTTCTGCTGTAGCATCTGTATTTCAACAAACTTCAGTCATCACTGCAGGTCTGTTTTTTTTATCACACTGTTTTAGGCAGCAGACATGGGGGTGGGGTTTTCAGTTAAACTCCACCAATCACTGAACCCTCTGTGTTTGGATCTTTTTTTTTTTTAAACCAAATAAATTATATATATATATATATATATGCAGTTGCTAACTAACAAGCTAAATTGTAACTAAATTTAACTATTTTTATTTCGCTTCTTCAAGGACAAGTTCTCCGTGTTTGACTAGCTAAGTACAGAATTGACTAGTTCCCTTGTTTTTAGTTAGGACCTACTGTAACTAGCAGAAATGACAGCCATGCTAGCTAGTTTAATACCTGCTTTTATGCTAGCTAATATAATTACAATTCCTCAGTGTAAACATTAGCTAGCTATACTTAATACCTTATTATATGTGTCTTATTACAGAATGTCCAGGAATCGAAGGCTGTAGTGCTAGCTAGCTAGCTCTATTTACATTATTTTCTCTTATTTTAATATTGTATTTAAAGCTAGCTATATATAAAGAGAGAGAGCGATGAGTGGCTAACGACTCCTCTGACAGACCATTGTTTACAACTTTATCTATTAGCTAGGTTATTACCTATTAAAATGGAACTATTCTAGTAAATATAAATATAACAATAATGTTATTTATGTCTGTTTGGATTAGCCAATCACAAATTTGATCATAAGCGCTCGTTTTGGTGTTCACTTCCTCAGCTCGATATATTGCTTAGGATAGAGTAGCTGATTTTACACAATAGCTTTTGGCTTTTTTTTTTTTTTTTTTTTTTTAGATAGATAGATTTGTGGAGAGGTTAGATAAGATTATACAGCTACAGCCGGCTAATATTTGTGAAGTGTTGACTCAAAGCAACGTTTTACGCCAAGTGCTGCAGATGTGAAAAGAGGCTGCAGAAGTCTGCATGTGCTCATTAGCATATCACCTTAAATCACCTTTGCATAATGAATCAAGGTTCTTGTGCTCCTTTTTGGCATTAACCTCTCATTAGCCTTTTTTATTAGCAGCCTTTGGTCTGGCACGCGTTCTTGTTTAACGTTTGTCCAACAACGTGCCGATGTTCTCGATCTCCTGATTAAGCAGCCACGCGGGGGAATACGGACAATTAATATTCAAATTACTGCACAAAACAGCAGCTCGTTTCATTTCTGCACCAAAATAATGAAGTGCAGAACGGAAAGGGAAAAGCAGGAATTTCCCACAGAGGGCAATTAAATCAGAATGATATTATGCACGAGTTGGGCGTGATTACTCTGCAAATCGTAAATAATCATTAGAACAAATTACAGAGCGGCACTTTGCAATTACACATCCAGCTCTAGCGAGAACATGATGCATTCTACAGCTTGATAACAGGGTGTGATAGTTCAACATGAACTCTAATAAAAAACAATGTCATGCACACAGAGCTCTGACACACACACACACACACACACACTAGCAGTTTTCTCAGAATTGAGCCTTGTACATGGGTTTATTTTTTTTATCACATATATTTAAAGGGTTGTATTATTATTATTAGTAGTAGTAGTAGTACTTATAAGTCTTTAGGCAATACCATAAAACCTTTTCAAGATGCTAGACTGTAATATATTCAGGTGTGAGTACTCTTCCGGAAGGTCTTTCTGAACATTTCGTGGGATTTTTCACCCCAGGGCTGTTTAATAGTTGCCTGCAGGCCACAGCCAATAAATATAATAAGTAGTAATGATATAAAATCCTGAACACTCCAGACAGGACAATAATAGCATATTTGTCAGAGTGAATTGGTCCTGGAGGCAACAAGCTCCAGAAAAATAGCATGATTGTGAGTTGCTGAGAGATATCTCTAGAGATAGGGATCCCGCACTGAACTAGTAGCCTAGTGGAATTCTGGATTCGGACTCTAGAGCTGGGAACTGTGGACTCAACACAAACTTTATAGCTAGGAACTTTGAACCTGAGTTGGTCTCTATAGAGAAAACCTGGACTCCGATTCTAAAATTTGGAGCTCTGATTTCATCTAGAAATTGATTTCTGGACTTGAGATCTAAGAACCCGACACACTGGATTATACTCCTACGCTAGAACTAGCAAATCTGAACTTCACTCAGAACCCTGCACTTGGACTCTGGACTCAACTAAGACTCTAGAGTTTAGGACTTTACAATACTCTCATCCTACAGCCAGGGGCTCTGGACTCAACCTGGACAGTGCTAGCACCTCTGGCCTCAGAATGCAGACCCAGGGACAGTGGATATCTAGAACTATAGAAATATCTAGAACTATCTAGAACTTGGACACAACTCAGACTTTAGAACTCAGGACTTTGGACTCAACAAGGACTCTTATGTAAAGTAATGGACATTTGGCTTGACTCAGAGTCTTGAGCACATCTGGACTAAGACTCTAGAGCTGGGAACTCTGTACTAGGACTTTAGAGTTTGGTACTCTAGACTCAACTCTATAATAAGACTAAAGCTAGCAGCTCTGGACATTAGATTGTAGGATTCTAAACTCAACTCTAATTCTAGAGCTAGGGACTCTTGGTTCAAGAACTCTGGAGAAGACTAAAGCTAGCACCTCTGGATATTAGATTGAAGGATTCTGGTCTAAACTCTAATTCTAGAGCTAAGGACTCTTGGTTCAACAACTCTGAGCAAGACTAGAGCTAGCACCCCTGGATATTAGATTGCAGGATACTGGACTAAACTCTAATTCTAGAGCTAATATCTCTTGGTTCAAGAACTCATAATAAGGCTAGAGCTAGCACCTCTGGATATTAGATTAAAGGATTCTGGGCTAAACTTTAATTCTAGAGCTAGGGATTCTTGGTTTAAGAACTCTGAAGACGGCTAGAGCTAGCACCTCTGGATATTAGATTGAAAGATTCTGGACTGAACTCTTATTCTAGAGCTAGGGACTCTTGGCTCAACATGGACTCTTGAGATAGCATGTTTAGAATCAGAGTCTAGATAAGACTTGGGAATTAGAGCTAGACAACATGGAATTGACTAGGATTACAGAACCAGAGATTTTGAACTTGACTCGGAATCTACACCTTGGCACCCCAGACTCGAGTCTAGAGTTAAAAAAAAAAAAAAAATCTTGACTTGATTCAGGCTGCAAGGCTTGGGACTGTGCACTTGAGCTGGGAACTTATTACTCAACCCAGATTCTAAAACTAAGGATTCTGGAGTCAGCACAAGTCTGAATGATGGCATGCAGTTTAGGACATAGCCTGATCTGTATATCTGGTGTGATGCAGATGAATTATGTGCTTATGAACAGTGTGTAAAAAGAGTGCAGAGGTTAAAGACCTGGTCTGGATGATGGGACAGAACACAGCTAAGTAGTGAACACTACAGGGGGAAATATTATAAATCAAACTCAGCTCACAGTGGGACAGGAAGACTCTGAGTGTACACACACACACACACACACACACACACACACACACACAGCAACTGCTTCAACTAAACTAAAGTGCCTTTCTCAAGGTGTGTGTGTGTCTCTGTGTGTGTGTGTGTGCGTGTGCGTGTGTATGTGCGTGTGTACACTCAGCACCAGTGAGAATGTGGCATGAAATGAGTCTCTCTGATATTTAATTAAAGTGGAGGGGGGGGGGGGCAACTCAAATGCTTCATCCAATATGGATGAAATAGAATGTGCAAAAGGAGGACGCGAAATCAGACCGGGAGATGTCCTGTGTTTATCTTCACACACTTTTAACTTCTGTGTGAAGTGTGTGTGTCCATTTTTCCTTAAATATTTACAAGTTGAATATTTAAACATGTGTGGCTAAAGTGGTGTGTGTTAGTGTTTCACCACCTGCTGTGTGTCAGTCTGGAGTAAATAGACATATAAATCGATGAATGCAAACAAAAAAAAAGAAAAAAAATGAAGAAGAAGAAGAAACACTCGACTGAACATTTCGACATAGATCCTTTAAACATGGTCTAGTTTGGGACAACTGAAGAACTCAAGAGTTCGAAATTTTTGAAGCATGAAAACAAAAACAGACAACCATGAGAAGAAATTAAAGGGAAAAAAAAAAAGAGATTTTGCGTATTCATAATGAGTGTGCGGTTGACTGCGAGTTGACGCGAAACTGCTGATTGGTCGGCTGCTGTAATGACATCATCAGTCATCATTTGGAAATGAAATTGTCCAGTAGTCCATCAGTGTGTTTCACTGGGAAAGTTTCACGCGCTCATTTCAAAGGGTTTTAACTGCATAAAGTTTATAAAAAGCCAGACGTCCAAGAAGACGTAGTAGTGAGTGAGTGAGCGGTGTGAGGTAAAACAAACGTAACAGAAAAAAAACTGTAAAGCGTCCAGTGTCATAATCGAGCCCAAACTTCCTCCTCTGAAAAAGTCATGGCTGCTTATGAGTCACACCAGTGAAAGCTTAGCCTCGATTCATTTCATTACATTCTAATTTACATCTATTTTTCCGTTATACACTCCTATGAGTCTAAGTCACAAACATTGTCTTTATTAAGTTTCAATTATTGTACTGTTGTAATGTAGAATGTATTAATCAACTGAAAATGGAAACCTAAGGCACATATTCAAGCAAAGTGCATTTTCGCTTCGAGTTGTCTAATGAATCCTAACTGCTGCTAGTTAGCACTCTGACATCTCATACATCTGATATGGACACAACACACGCGGCTATTAAAATCAATATTCACCTAAACAATGAGGCCGTTAAAGGAAACACAGTGGCGTGTCTGTGATGAATCGCTTCGGCCTTGTCAGATTTATCAGACCGTTTCACAAAAACAAGGAACGCAGCCTTCAGTGAGCTGTGTGTGTGGATGTGTGTGTGTGTGTGTGTGTGTGTGTGGTGTTCCCAGCCTTGTTTCTTTCTTTCTGTTTTTTCCTCCCAAGCTGTAATTTATACGTGTCGCCAGCCACGATGGGATCTAAACAGAGTTATTAAAATATTTGGAGCGAGGCCGCCGTTCTCCATCATCTGACATTTCAGCGTGAGAAAGACAAGAGAGTCTGGCTGCTGCCCAAATACAGCGCCTCAGGCTCCTTCCCTTTAGAGGGTGCAGTGAAGGAGACTGACAGAGCGTAGCGCTTGAGATGGCCAAAACCTGACCTTCAAGGTGAAGTGCTCATTGCATAAATCTAAAAGGGTATGAAACCAAATTTGGACTAAAACAGTCTTTTAAAGGTGACATGCTATACCCATTTTCTGTAAGTTAACACAGTTCCCTGAGGTCTTAATGAAATGTCTGTGACTTTCTTTGGTCAAAATTGCACAAGGATAAAGCACCAGAGCTCCTTTCTCACCCTGTCTAAACGGCCCTGTTCAAAACGGCCGATTTGAGCGCCTGCTCCTTTAAATGATAATGAACCACTGATCACCCCACCCCCCCTCTTCCGCCAGCCAATCAGGTAGCACTTTCCTCATTAACATTCATTTGCAAAGGCAGTTCTCAAGCAATGAGTAGAGATACTCAGATAGTGGGGCGGGATCGTTCTAATGAGCTCCACTTGTGACATAGAAAGAGGAGCCGAATCTGAACAGCCTGTTGAAGGACATGTTTTCTAAAATAGGCAGAACAAAAGAAGCTGACTGGGTCATCTTATTTCAGAGTTTGAAGGTTAGTAGGCTTTCTAGATACCCAAATATATGTGCATAAGCACTGAAAGTGAGTTTAAAGTTAAAACGATACTAAAAGCTACATGCTAGAGGGTAAATATTTAAAATTAGGCTTGCGGTTAAATGTATAAGACTGGAATAAGACTGAAGTTATGTTTCGCATGATTTTTTTTAAAAAGAATGACTAAGTTTAAAGTTATGTTAGAATATGCTTGTATAATTAAGATAAGCTGGATATTAACTATATAAAAGTATACACACATTAACATGACCCTAAAAGTAAAATAAGCCTAATGTAATAAATAAATAAAATAAAGCCTAGAAGGTGGTGGGTAAAAATGTATTATAAAATGAACGTAGCTATTTCAGAGATTTTAATCTTAATGTAATGGAAATGGAAAATGAAATTAGCTTGAAATTACTAGCAGTAGCATTACATTAGCAAGTTAAATGTAATCCATGGCAAGGACTTCCACAAAAACAAATCTGACTGAAAGAGAACATGGCGTGTACTATATAAACTAACTAGTATAACATATGGTTAAAACAAAAACAACAGAAATAACGTGAAAGGGAAGAGAAAATAAATTGAATAAATAACGAGGAGGGATGAGAATATATAGACGGAGGCAGTTACAGTAATTAACACATTCTCGTTCAGGAGATCAGAGCACTCTCTGATTTAATTAGCTGAACATATGGACACAGTGTGTGTTAGCTGAGAAATAAACACACGGCGGTTTTGTGAAGGACGAAGCAGCTCATGCAGGAAGGAGTTTCTCGCTTCGATGGAATTGATGAGATGAGTGTGTTCCGAAATACGCAACTTAGATTGAGCGTATTAGCTGAAATAAATCTAGCTAAATTTTACATGAGTCGCACAGCCATTAGTTTTCTAAAGCTAGCTAGTGCTAAAAAAAAAAGGTTGTCTTTGAAGTACATTAGCTAAACGTAAAAGCTAGGATGCTAATAGAATTCAACAAAAGTAAAGCTTCAACAGTCACTTTTAAAAGTTGGTCAACCGTTTCCAAAATAAAACACATTTGAAATGTAGCCGTCATCCATTTTTGGTGGGAAAAACAATCACCTCAACAACAACAACAGCAACAACAACAACAACAGAACTAATGTTGACAATGGTGAAAATCAGCTCCAGTCGAGTGATGCATCAAAAAAGAGCTAATTAGCTAAACTTGATTTTTTTTTTTTTTACAATTATACATTTACATATGCTAAACATGTAATACAAATGTACATAATAATCCTAAGAAGTCAGAAGATACAGAATATAGAATATATAGAATTAAGCTCACAGGCTGGAAGTGAAATTTGGACATTTTATACAGTTAAAAGAGCTTTAAGATCTTAAAGTAAATAGAAAATAACTTCATGTAACTAGCCTTAGAAGTCGAAAGCTAGGACGTTTTTAAACTAAAGCTAACTGCATATGTATACGTTTACCTTCTAAAGTGTGAACTCATATTAGCACAAAATATCAACATAGTTTATTCCTTCTCTTCGACATCACAGAAAAAATCGAGAGAATTGAGCCGGATGTTAAATTAGCCAGCTAGCATTACGTAACGCTATATGTCTGAGTAACCTAAATAGCCTAATAAGGTAGCAAATATATACTGTAGCCAGGCTAGCATGAGAAAACCTCAAAGTAGCTACAGGTAAGTAGCTAGTTCTGTAGTTAGCTACAGTACTATCACGGTGTGAAATGAGGTAATAAATAAATAAAGATTTTCCTTCCTAAATATATGGATGTGTTGTGTTTTCATGTACACACTCCATTTTTACTAACTTCATCTTTTCCAGTAAATATGGCTGCCGCTGACAGCAGAATGGATGTGAGCTCAAAATCGCAAATAATGAATGGTCACGCTGTGACCACACATTAGAAATGGATCGATCGAAGGATGGAGGGAAGAGAAAAAAATTGGCTGTCCCAAATCAATAGCGAGCTAATCCGTGAAAGGAAGCCAGACGCTAATGGACGGCCATTTATTCCCCGTACCTGCACAACCACAGATCCGATGCTTAATAGCGCGCGGTCGGATAATTAGCGCTACCAATTAACATCAGAGGACAGGCCGTGATGGACGTGGAGTGTGTGATGAAATGGATCGGTGTAAACGCTTGCTCCCATCACACACACACCACTGGAGCAAAAATGGAGGGAAAAGTAATAGCACAGGCACAGGAAAGACAACATAAATTCTGTTACGTATCCTGAAGTGACAAGATGATGTCGGAGGCTGCGTCCCAAATCACTATACTGTAATATATAGTGCGACAAAATGGTTGCCATAGCTACGTGATGCAGGACATCATATTTACTACACTAGGACATTAGAAATAGAAGAAAAGGATTTTCAGCCTAGCACGCACACGTACACACACACACACACATGAATCAGCTCTGGACGCTTTTAAAAATGCAGCATGCAATTACAGTACCCACCTACTCTACTGTTAATTAACACACACACACACACACACACACACACACACACACACACACACCCCTAGCATTAATGAATCCATACATCAGCATAGCACTAATTAGCACACACTGACAGTCTTCAGCACACCGGCTTCTTGGTTCTTCTCATTATTCTGATTCTATTCCTAGTTCTTGCTCTGGTTCTTGCTCTAGTCCTGATTCTGGTTTTATTCTTGTTCTTGATCTTTTTATTCTTGTTCTGTTGTTCTAATTTTGGTTCTGGTTATTGTTCTAGTTTGATTTTCTTTATACTATTTTTCTTGCTTCTGTTCATACTGGCTCCTGTGATTCTGTTTCCTTTTCTAGTTCCTGTTCTTGACATGATTCCGATTTTGTTTCTGGATTGTGTTCAAGCTTGCGTTCTTCTTAAACTTATTCCGCGTCTAGGTTCTAGTTCTCATTGGTTGATGAGATTGTGTTTTGCTACATCATCTTGATCTAATGTTATGTATGGTTCCGATTACAGTACTACTACCTATTTCTTGTGTTGATTTGGGTTTTGATTCTAGTTTTTGTTCTGTTCACTTGCCATGGTTCATGATTGTGTGTTCTAGTTTTGCTTTATCTTCTTGACTGTATTCAGAGTCTGGTTCTGGTTTTAGGTTCTGTTCTTGATCTTATTCCCATTCTATTTCTGCCTTTAGTTCCTGTTTTGGTTCATTTTAGGCTCTAATTTTAGATTTAATTTTAATTCTATTTCTGTTTCTAGTCCTTAAAACGATTCTGATTTTGTTTCTGGATCAAGTTGAAGTTCTTCCTGAGCTTATTTTACTTCTTATCTCATTCTGACAAAATCTGGCTCTGATTACAGTTCTATATCTGGTTCTTGTTCTGATTTGGGTTTTGATTCTAGTTTATGTTCTCCCTTTGTTGTGGTTCTAGATTGTGTGCAGTTTTAGGTTGTCGTCTTCATTGCATTCTGAAACTGGTTCAGGTTCTTGTTCTCTGCTTTGTTCTTGTTCTAATGCTTATTCTAGTTGTGTTCTTGATCTTATTTCCATTCTCATTCTGCTTTCAGTTTTTGTTCTGGTTCTTGTTAAAATGTGGGTTCTGCTCTTTGTTTTAGTTTTGATTCTGATTCTGCTTTGTGTTCTAATTGGGATTATGGTTTTCATTCTAGTTCTTGTTCTGCTTCTAGTTCTGTTATTGCTCTTGATCTTTTTCTCATTCTGATTTTGCTTCTAGTTCACATGGTTCTAGTTGGAGTGAATACTGATGCAACCAACAAATAAAAAACATTCCAATTAATTCCATTTCAGTTTCAAGTTGTAACACTACAAAATGTGAATAACGTCAAGGGGGTGAATACTTATACACAGCATTGTATGTATACTAAAGCTGCGAGTTTGCTCACTTAACATCGCACGTCCATCTTAGAGCCGCTCTGGAACCATTCCTGATGTTCCCTAACAGACGTGGGCAGATGTAAATGGTGTAGGTGATGATTAAAGGGGTTGGCTTATGCTCCTGAGGGAGGATGATTGACAGCTAGAGGGCACACAACTAGCGCACGACTGACCCACAGCTTCTGACAGGGTTTTAATGGAGGAAAAGAAAAACACATGAACTGAAATACAGGAACTGAAACATAAAACAATCACCTGCTTAGTGGTTTTATGGTTGTGTGTCTGGCTCTTCTGGAGGTTTCGATTCTGTTCGGTTGTTGTTCTAGGTTTGATATTCTGTCCTGTTTCCTCGTGGTTCTAATGTTGGTTCTGGTCATTGGGCTAGCTTTGATTCTGTTTCTAGTTCTGAGTTTCTTTGTGGATTATGTTCAAGTTTGGGGTTTTCATGATCTTCTGCTGTTCATTTTTCAGGTTCTGGTTATATTCTCTGTTTTTATTCTAAAGCCTTTTTCATCATACTCAATTTTGTTCTTGGTGTCTAAAGACTAATAAGAACATGTGTATTTAATGACCTGCATGAAAATTTGGACTTGGTGTGCAAGGGACTGTAGTCTGGGTCTGGTGTTATGCTTGTTCTTGAGCCTATTCATTTCTGGTTCTGCTTCTAGTTCTTGTTCCACTTGAAGTTTTAATTTTGGTTCTGGTCATTGTTTTAATTTTGATTATGTTTCTCATTTGCATTTTGGTTCTTGATATACAGCTCAGGAAAAAATGAAGAGACCACTTCAATTTTTTCTTAAATCAGCATCTCTATGTACGGCAGCCATTT
>JAOTRR010000029.1:2746455-2764773 GCA_028570945.1 Gogo arcuatus
TTATGCATTGTGCTGCTGTCAAGGGATTGGCTGATTAGATAACTGCATAAAACTGCAGGTGTATGGGTGTACCTAATATTAATGGGAATATAGGATGATAAGAATCTAGGGTCCTGGGAAAATAGGATGCTGGGAAAAAAGCTGAACCTGGATGATTGTTTTGTTTGTTCTGCACTCCAGTATGAACATGAGTGGGTTTTGGAAGCTCTGTGAATTCCGCATGGGGCGATCTGGAGGATGAGAGAACATGGCCATCTGCTCTGACGTGAGAGATCGCGCAACAGCAAAATGAACCACAGAATATCGAATTATTTGGGTGTGAAGTCGTAGCTGCCAGGACAGCTGTTATCTTAAAATAAAGAGCCACTAATTTTATCTCAGAGGAAATCCTTGCAATGAACAAACTGGGAATGGCATAAAGAAACAAAACGCGTACACACGTACACACTGTTTTCTAAACCTGCAAGTGTTGTGACTGTGAATCAGAAGCTTTTTTCCTCTTCCAGACTTTTCCACAGCCTTGTCTCATCAGCAAAGTTAGCAATTCACACCACATGCTGCTAATGAGACGGGACGTTAAAAATAGACAAGGAGAAACCCAAAGCACGATGGTTGACAGTAAAATAAGAAATGAATGGTTGAGTCTAGCACAAAGACTTAATTATTTTTCCATCACACACACACACACACACACACACACACACACTTTGACACATCTAGAGAAGTGCTAATGCTAATGCTAGGTCAAGAGGGCTCTATAATATTTGAAGCTAATTAAGACCCTTGGCCCCTTTAATTCAGCTAAGTGTCCCCTCACCAGATCAAGGGCTATGTCCCAAATGCTAGCACTTGATTATTAGAGTTTATTCTTAGCAAAAGAACACAGATAGTGTGCACAGTGAAGAAAAACACTTGAACATTGTGTTATCATAGCCTGATAGCTTCTAAGAGATGAATAACCAAGGAGTCATACTCACACTTTAGGTAACGCTGACATTAGCTAGAACATTTAACATAGAACATTTTAGCCATGTAGGTTGGAACTATAGGGCCCTCAGAATATTAACATTAACATATGGAATTATAAACAAAGTTTTCCAAAGTAAGCAATCTTGCTTGGCAGGATAGCTGATGTTCTCGTAAGAACACTAATTTTGAATGGAGTCCCAAAAAATGTCCTACTAAGAACACTAATTAGACATAAACAATTTGGGATGAAGCCTCAAAAAGACTGATGTTCTAGTAAGAGCACGAACTAGGAGTGAACTCTAGCATTTGGTACACACCACTGAAATGGATGACTTTCTAACAAAAATGCTAAATAAACTTGAACTCTCTCAATATGTCCAACATCCTAGTAAGAACACTCACTAGGCATGAATTCTAGTGTTTGGGATGGAGCCTGAAAATATCTGAAATTCTAGTACACTAACTAGTCATAACCTCTGGCTTTTGGAGTCCTAAGTTGGTTGACGATGAAGTAAGAACTAGTCATAAACTAGCAAGAGAACCTGAAAATAGCTGGCAGTAAATATGCATGGATTTTAGTGTTTGGGACAGAACCTGAAAATGGCAGATATGCTAACTAGAGGTGAACTCTAGTATTTGGGATGGAACACGAGCATGCCCAACAATTCTAGTAAGTCATGAATTCTGACATTTGGGACAGAACCTCAAAATAGCTGACATAAGAACACTAATTAGGTGTGTACCTTTGGGACAGAACCTTACAATGAACACATCGAAAGTTCTAGTAAAAATACTAATTAGGTCTACATTTGGGACAGAGCCTAAAACTATTCAGTGTTCTAATAAGAATCCACAACTAGGTAGTAGCTATAGTGTTTTGGACGGGGCCTTAAAATGCCTAACGTTCTTGTCAAGAACACTAACTAGGGATAAATTCTAGCATTTGGGACAGAGACGTAACATGGCCGGTGCTCTAGTAGGTCCATCAGCTAATCACAGATTCTGGCATTTTTAACAAAACCTTAAAATAGCCGATTTTCTAGTTCAGATCACTAACTAAGACTGAACTCTAGTGTTTGGGATGGAACCTTAGGGCCAGATTTACTTAGCAGGGCAAATTAGCATGAGGCCCCAGTATAAAAATGAGCTGATAGTCGTGGCCAGTTCTGTGGGTGATCTACTAACAATGTGCAAAGTTATGAACACAGATGGAGCCAGCTCTTTTCAATAATGACCAATGCAATCTACCAAGAGCAACGCAAATTAATGTAGGGTCACAAATAGGTGCAGATAATCTACTAACAACATAGGCTCAGCTTGTTACTTGTAATCTGACAAATACAATACAATATTATAAGCATAGGTTTACGCATGTGTTTCTCTCAGGAAACAGCATGGCAACTCAGACCAAGAAGAGGCAGTTGAAGGAGATGTTTTCTGCAGTAGAATTGAAGGTGTTAGTGGAGGAGTGTAACAATATCAGTAAAATACTTCAAAATCGCAATGTCCAACCTGCTCAGAAAGGTAAATGCAGTAGGGGAAAGGTGCATCCCACAGAGGAAATAAAAAAAGATGGCATGCCCTAAGGAGGTACACAAAGGAGAAGGATGCATTTAATAAAATGTCGACAAAGGAGATGGGTGGGGGTCCTGTTGAGGAAATGCTCCTAACTCCTTTGGAGGAAACCACACAGCAGTTGCTCACTGGTGAGCAAGTAACGGGGGTCAATGGAATTGATTTGCTGGAAAACATGTTTCAGGAGAGTTCTTCACAAGGTAAATGATTATGCTACATGTGTAAATGGAAATGTAGGCTCCATTTCAAAAGTTCAGCATTAACACAATGCATTTACTAAGCTAATATAATGCTATCGTTGTATCAGGGAAAACATCAACTGTCCACAGTTTAGAACTGGAGTTGGTGCTGCTGACTTCAATTGCTTTGCATGGCTCTACCTCTGGCCTGGAATCTACTCCCTCAACCCAACAACTACCCCTCATTGACAGTGACTTGAATTTACTCCAGGAACAGCATATACAGACCACTGCATTAAAAGAGGCATTGCTGAACTTGGCGAGTGAAATTGGGGTGCTATCTGCATCCATGCTTATCATGAGGGGAGACACACAAATGCTTGTGACCCACACTTGGCAGCTGGTCTAAGTGGTGTCGGGTCTGGCCATGTCTATGGGTGCTCTGGTCCAGGCTCATCAGGCCACAAACGAATCCCTGGTGTGAATATGCCCTGGACGACTAGGATTGTGGTGTCTCAAAAGAGAGCCCATCGAAGGCCAAGGTGAAGGGAGAAGTAACCTTAAGACATAGGCCATTTTAATTTTCTTTCTCATTTGTCAGCATTTTTGTTTTCATTTCACATGCAGGCTCACAATGCTGATTTTGTTTAATCTGTTATATTGGAGTATGGCGAGTATTTGTTTCTTATTTAAAATGGTATAAGACATCAATAAATACATTATGATTTGAGCAACTTATCTTCATTTTATTGAAAACGCTACTTCTGGCAAGTGTTTTCTTTCTTTGAAGGTTGTGTTCATTTCATCTTGCGTGTCAAGTTATGATTGATTCAAACCCTTCTAGCAACTCAATTCATTGTTATACGATTTGTACAATTATGATACTGCCAGTTTTTAGGCCTCTGAAACATTCTGGCCATTTCAGCAGCCTCATTTAGGCTAAACATAGTACTCAGGTTTTATTATCCCAAATGAGAAGTCACATTTGTAGGCTACCATAACACACAATTGAATTCTGACTTCCACAATCTACAACATTTGTGTTTCTGGTCAAACCTGTGCAGTAGCCTAAATTTTTACGATATGGTTGGTATTGTTGGTATAGTGGTACTGGGGAAACTGTGCGCTGTCCATGGTGCCGAAGTGTGAAAAACACTGGGGAATTTGAAGGTCATTAAGCTGAAGATTTCATCTAGGTCTAAAGTTGTTTTGGTGTGAAGGATGACATGAAGCCTTATAACACTTATGTGAAAGTAAGAGTTTATTAAATGAAGTAGGCTAAAATGGTCTTTTTTGACCAGCTCAAATGGGTTGTACAACCCCAAAACAGAAAAAGTTGGGATGGTGTGTATATATCTATAATTATACTATAATAGTATGAACCCAATATATTTCATGTTTTGTCTGGTCAACTTCATTTCATTTGTTAATATACATCCATTCCTGCATTTCCCCATGATCCAGGGGTGTAAAGGGTAAGCACGGTCACCTTCAACATAGAGAGAGTAAGGTGATTATTAAAACATTAAAGCCTTATGTGTTGTAATAAAAAGAATAACAAAAACATTTTGAAATTACGTAATATCCAGTCATCACTGTACACTCTATCCCTTATTTTTTAAGACTGCTATTCCAGAAAATGAAGGCATCATGAATGAACCCTGGGTATTTAGCCCCAATGTTGGTAATTAGGGTTGTGGAGTCACACACTACCTGGATGTTGATGGAGTATGTGTGCTTCTTGGTGTGGAACACATGCTCAGTTTCAGATGGGGGATCAACTGAACATGTGTTCCTTCAATTGCTCCCAGGACGTTTGGAAAACCTGCCATGGCCTGAAACCCCTGGAGAACTTACTGGCCATTTGGGAAGGTTATATGCCTCTGCACTCTTCCCATTAGTGGCCTCAGGACCAGGGACGATGCAGGTGAAAATGCGAACTGTGAAATCCCAGCTACAGAAGCCACAGTACGTTGATAAGAACCAGCGGTCAGGAAATGAAGGGTTGTAAGATGTTTTGGAGGAGTGGGTGTTGCATGACTCCTTCTACTTGGAGGTTCCAGGTTGTCTTTGATTTCCTCCAGCAAATTAAGAATAACATGCTTTTGGTATGTTTTGGTAGGTTCTGATAATGTCTTCCTCTGGCATTCCAAATAAATTAACATGAGTGGAGAAAACTCTCTCCCTTCTACCACACACTCTCTGTTCTCGGAGGCACTTCCTCCTAGTGGCAACTATCGCAGCCATGTCAAGCGTGAAATGGAAAAAGACATGCTTTTTTTCTGTGTTAAATAATGGCAAATTGACTACTGCAAACCTTAGTAAATCATTTTGCATGATTCATTTAATGGTGACAGTTTATACCCCTTTTCCACAAGTTGACACAGTTTGCTGAGGTCTTAATGAAATGTCTGTGACATGCTTTGGTCAACATACCACAAGGATAAAGCACCACAGCACCTTTCTCACCAGCTCTGTTAAGAACAGCCGATTTGAGTGCCTGTTCCTTTAAATGACAATGAGCCACTGCTCACCCCACCCCCTCTTCCACTGGACAATCAGGTAGCACTTTAATGATGAATGTTCATTCGCAAAGGCACTCAAGCCATGAGTGGAGATACTCAAATGAGGGGGTGGGATAATTCTAACGAGCGCCGCTTGTGACATAGAAAGAGGAGCTGAATCTGAATGGCTTGTTGAAGCACATGTTTTCTGAAATAGGCAACCCAAAAGAAACTTTTTTTTCCATGTCCAAAGTTCTAATAAGAACACTAATAAGGAGCCTGCAATGAGCTGCCTTCTTTTAAGAACACTAACTAGGGATTAATTTGAGCATTTAGGATTGGAGATTAAAACGAGCACATTTCTTGGTATGGCAGGAATGGTACGCTAATGCAAAAACATGCTAATAGCTGAAGCGTGAATGTGTGATCCACAGTTGAGTGAGAGTGAATCCCTGATTCATCACCTTGGTAATAAAACACACACACACACACACTTCATGTGCAGCACAGAGGAGATGAAGGTGCCGTAGGGTTTTTGACCCAGATTTTTGTAATGGTGCAGTCGCAGGAGTGACAAGTTACGTGTGCGTGAAACATGGCTTAATCTCTTGCTCCAAGTTAGCGCAGCCGTGGCAACACAAATCAAGGAAATGATGTCAAGGAAAGAAGAATGATTTGATGAAGAACATCAGCCCTGGGGGAAATGGTGCTACATGAAAATAAGACGGATTGGAAGGAATCACTCTCATACAGCCCGACATGAATAAGCAATGTGAAAATGCAAAATAAATTGTTGACGAATTTAATATTAATATTCACATTAAACGTGATGTGATGATGCAAGCATTCCACAAAAACAATCGCGTGATGATGGAGTAGACAAGTGATGATGAGCTGATGTTTATTCTTTTACAAAAAAGTGGGGAAAAAGAAAATGTTGGGTACATCCTATCCTGAGAAGTAGGCGGGAACAAGGGGCGTTTCACTGCTTGATTCAGGAGGTGCTGAGGCTGATAGCAAGCTTCACCGCATCACAAAGTAAGCTACGTAACATGGCCTGTACACCCACTGTTTTCATCACCGAGCTCCTCTCCTACTGTTTTCCAGACATTGTTTTTAAAGTTGTTATCTTTATATTTTTTGCTGCCCTTGTCAAATAGTGCTGGGTTTTGAGACACACACTGAATGAAAGACTCCGCTAAGCCTGCAGCAGCGTGATGACGTTTCCACAGCCTGCGCCCTGATTGGTCGAATGCATTCCTTTTGCGGACGAAATAATAGAAAAATCAAATCTGCTGCAAAAAAAAATAAATGTTGCTTTTTCACACACAAACATTTGCCTTTGATGTGAAAGTGTTAATTTACAGGATACTCATTTGAATAAATATATTTCTGACAAAATAACCATAACAACAAATCGCGCATGTATGGTATGTGTAAAGACCTTTAGCACGACTGGAAGTCTTCTGGTGCTGCGCCGTTGCTGATTTGTCACTAAATAGCTATGTTGATATGATACTTGGAGAGTGCCCTCTGTTTTTCACATTACATCACTCAAATTGCTAAATATTTATTGCTAATAGGCACCTAGTTAGTGCAGTGTGTTAGTTAGTTTATTTAGCAACAGCCTTGGTCCATGTGCCATTCAAAATGGCTAATATTCATGAGTTAATTATACTATTGATTAATAATCAGAGTGATTTAAGCTAAGTTGTTTAACTTCACACTCAGGTTGTGCATTGCCAATCACATTCATCAGGAGGCAGTTCTGCTTGGCTAATTTAGCTAGCTAGCAATAACCAATGCATAACACAGTATGTTATCGAAATGTTTAGTAAGAAGGTGTGTCACGTCCATGTGCGTTGGCACGTGGGGCGTGCGGCGCATGCCGTGGACTGCTACTCGCACGCAGTGCCGTGCTCAAGCTCATTAGAACTAATTGCCATGGACCTGTTCCTGATTAGAGCGCAACCACAGCGCACACTTATAAGGACTCGCAGTACACACAGACTTGGCGAAGTATACGCACTGTACCTTGTGTCTCACATTACCAAGTCTTTGTTTAGTGCATTGCTCTCCTGGTTTTGACCCCTGTTTGTGTTTTGGACTTTGCCTTTGATATTGCCGCTTATACTCTGTTTGTGCCTTGCCTGACTTCAGCTTGTTATTTGACCATGATTTTGCATTACGTTTTGGATCTGTTTACCAGCCTGCTTTTAATAAAATCTTTCTGCACTTACATCCTTAACATAGCAAGGTGAGGTTTTGGCATACTTACAAAATAATGTTCTATTCTGAATGTTTCCAGTTGGCTGGAAAAACAAGTCTGATTTACCTAGCAAAAATTAGCCTCACTAATCCACTTAAGGGTGGATGTGTTAAACCAAAATAGCACCATGGCTTTAATGTAGTGCTTTATGGTAAATATGTGGTAACTATGGTAACTCGGGTTGTTATACATTTGACTGCAGATTTACTATAGTGCTTTATTGTAACTGTGTGGTAACTATGGTAACTCAGGTTTTTTATACTTTTGACCACTTTTTAAAACTACAGCTTTTTATGTAACTATAGTGACAATATGGTAACAATGGTAACCCTGGTTGTTATACTACTGACCATTTTCTTTGAAAATTATGATATAAACTTGTTTTCCAAACCACAGTTTTCTGTTTTTCTGTCAATTTTGGACAGGAGCCAGATGATGACTAATGTTCCAGAGTGAGGCAAGGAAATTGTTCTGAATCCTTCACTTTGATTGGTTATCACCACTTTGCTTTGAAATCAGCTGAGGTAAATTAACAACACTGATTAAAGATGCTCACTCACTGTAATGAAATTTGGGTCCACCCTCATGTAGTCTTCACTATTTAATAAAAATAAAGTTAATAATTGTTTATACAACTTTTTTTTACACAGTGGTGCAAAATCACTGGTCAAAGAAGGTATCTGGCAAGGTGTTTTGGCTCTGACTTCCGGTTTACAACCCCAATTCCAAAAAAGTTGGGATGCTGTGTAAAATGTAAATAAAAATTCTGTACATATTACAACTGCATATTACAATTTTTTTTTTTTTACAGTTTTCATTAACTATGCTAAAGCACAGCATCTGCTTGTTTTATGTTTTATGCACAAGACAGCATGAAATAATCTCAAGTTGACATTCCATTTTGCACAAAGATTACACACCGAGAAGTTTTGTTTCTTCCTCAGAGACCATGCAGCTTTGCTCTCTGTCTCTGACTTCATTATGAGCTTTTCTTTTCTTTTCTTTTTTTGTTCTCTGTGTCTGTTGAGAACTCTGGATCAGGATCACGAATGCTTAGCATTCCTCTTATTAAACAGCTTTAATTAGCGAAACACTCAGTACAGAACTACTAGGTCAAACAAGGCTAGTCAACTTGAGCTGGCATAAATTTTATTTTGAGTCTGTGTTTTTAAATGGATGGATGTGTTTCATTCATCTGAAGAGGAACATGCTGAGATAATTGGTATAATTTGAAAAAAGGCATTTTCATGGGCCAAATTACAGTTTTTGTGTTAAAGATAAGCTAACATTTCATCTTTGGCAGTTGTGATCTTTGTATTTAGTTTTATATTTTAAAAAATCAGTTCATTTTTGCTTTAGTACATTTTTACCCCAGCAGAACGTTATAATTATGTCTGTCTGGATGTCTTTCATTCCTGAACGGAAAAAAAGATGAAAGAAAGAACAAGTAAAATGGATGAGTAAAAGTCAAAAAGATGTCAGGCATGTGCAGGAGATAGATGCAAGTACAGGTTATTTGAGAACAACGGCAGAGAAATCCAAAACATGAATGAGACCTGAGGTCAGGAGAAAAAATCCTAAAATACAACACACCAGAAACTACAACCTCGATTCCAAAAAAGTTGGGACGTTGTGTAAAATGTAAATAAAAACAGAATGCAATGATTTGCAAATCCTTTTCGACCTATATTCAGTTGAATACAATACAAAGACAAGATATGTAATGTTCAAACTGATAAACTTCATTGTTTTTTGTAAATATACACTCACTCTGAATTTGATGCCTGCCACACGTTCTAAAAAAGCTGGGACAGGGGCATGTTTACCACTGCTACATCACCTTTTTTTTTTTAAACAACACTAGTAAGTGTTTGGGAACTGAAGACAATAATTGTTTAAGTTTTGAATGTGAAATTCTTTCCCATTCTTGCTTAATATACGACTATTGTTGCTCTACATTCCAAGTCTCCATTGTCGTATTTAAGCGCTTCGTAATGCTTTCCACACAGTGCACCAGAGCACGAGTGCACTGAACAGTTAACTGGCAATAAGGGAATGTCCAAAGTCTGTTTATATAGGCTGTGGGTGTAATTGGGAACAGGTGCGCATGATTAGCAGTCCTTGGTTTCCATGTTTATATGCCATGGGGCATTCCGGAAAGCATAGTCTGAAAGTATATTCTGGTGCCAATTCTGGAATAGACATGACAAAAGAAAGAAGGAGAGAAAGAAAGAAACAGTTAGGGTTAGAAAGAAACCCTCCTAGGCTGGAGGAAAGAACAAACATAGAAAACTCTATTGTTCAATGATATTTCCAAAAAGTCTAGCAATGATTATGTATTTTTGGCAAGGGCAATGATGTAGTTGACTATTTGGTCCTTTGTTGTTGTCTGGGATGCACTGCGTTCATGCTACAAATGCTGTCATCATATGCATCTCAAACCACCTCTGAAGGTTGCTTCAGTGATCAGATCACAGTGTGCCTTCCGAAAACACACTGGACCCTGTTCAGACCTGTACTTAGTGCTGTCCACTTGTGATCTTATCACCCAGGACACGTTAATTACAGATGGGAACAGGGCCTTGGTCTTCCAGTATTTCATGTTGTACAAATTAAGCACAAGCTGTACGCACCTAGCAATGTTTGAAGTTGTTTAAAGCCAGCTAGTTAGAAATCCTGAGGTAAAACAAACAAACAAACAAACAATAACAAAAAAGAAAAAGCCTGAAGGAAGAAAAAAATGTCTCTCATAGATTATTTTCATGGTTCCAGTTTCCAGAATGTGGAAACATTCATTGTTGTGTACACTGACTTCTGGTTAACGCAGCAAGAACAGTTATATCCATGAGCACGAAACAACAACAACAACAACGGCTGAGGCTACATCCAAGTGTCACTGTTCTGTGCATGGCTGTAAATTAAATAAACAAAGGCAACCATGCCTTAGTTTTCATGGCTTCCCTAGTGATATATCCAAATGGAAGAAATGGGTTCGAGCAATCCATCAGGATGAAAATTGGGACTTCACAATACTCTGAAGGAGTACATTTGTTTGTAGCTGGCACTTTCATGAAGCCGACTACATTCCAGCAATCGGTCACAAGTGGTTAAAAATCGGTTCAGTCCTGTCCTATTTTTTGTGGAATAACTGGGGGGGGTGTAATAACAGGATTCTGATTATGATTGAGCAACATAAAACCTTGGTCATGGCGCTCACCCCAACCTCTCTTTGGAAGTATGCCAGCATATGCCCCTGAGGACATCTGAAAAATTTGGTACAAACCTTCTGTAATAGCCAGCCAACCCCAGGAACTGCCTCACCCCCTTTTTGGTCTTTGGTCTTGGACAGGCCACAATCACTGCTGTCTTATCAATTTGGGGACGCACCTGCCCATGACCCAAGTGGAAGCCCAGATACCTTACTTCCACTCACCCAATTGTACACTTGCTTGGGTTTGCTGTGAGTCCCCCTTGTCTCAAGGATCTCAAGACATCTCTCAGATATTGTAAATGCTGCTGCCAATCATTATTATAAATGATTATGTCATCTAAATAGGCAGTAGCATATGTATTGTGTCGGCAGTGGATTCTGTCCATGAGTCATTGAAATGTCACTGGGGCTCCAAACAAACCAAATGGAAGGTGACAAACTGGTGTAAACCAAATGGAGTGGAAAAGGCCTTTTTTTCTTGGGATATTGGAGTCAAGGGAATCTGCCAATATTCCTTGGTTAAATCCAGTATTGAAGAAAAGCAAACCACGCCTAAACGATTGAGCAGTTAATGCAACCGGGCTGCTCCACTCATTTTGGGACTCCTCAATTACCCCCATGTCACTCATAGCCTTGAGTTCATCCCGAACAGCATTTTTCTTGTGCTCAGGTAAGCAGTAAGGGTGGCTGCATACAACCACACCAGGAGGAGTCTCAATGTGGTGCTCTATAAGGTTAGTGTGACTGGGTGGAGGTGAGAACACAGAAAATTCCTCCGGCAACCTGGCAACCTGTGCTGTCTGGGACGGCAAGAGGTGGTCTCCACAAGGGACGGGGTGAATTGGGCTACACTTTTTGGACTTACCTCCAGTCCCAGCTCCTCCCTCTCAGGAACCACCATCACCTGAGCCACAGGGACCTCCTCTCTCCACAGTTTTAGGAGATTGAGGTAGTATATCTGAAGTGCATCACCTCTATCTGTTCGCTTGACCTCACAGTTGACTTCTCTGATTCGCTGTGTGACCTCAAAGGGTTCTTGCCACTTCATGAGTAATTTAGAACTTGGTGTGGGCAGTAAAACAAGCACTTTATCTCCTGGTGCAAATTCCCATAGCTGAGCACCCCTATTATACAGCTGGGATTGCCATTCTTGTGCATGTAGTAAATTCTCCTGGGTTAGGTGGCTCAGCATGTGGAGTTTTGCTCTCAAGTCAAGAATGTACTGAATGTTATTTTTACTAGTATAAGGTCCCTCCTCCTAATTTTCCCTAATGACATCCAAGATTCTGTGAGACTTGCATCCATACAATAGTTCCAATTGGAGAACCCTGTGGAGGCTTGCGGGACCTCTTGAACTGCAAAAAATAGGGGTTCAAGCCATTTATCCCAATTCCGCATGTCCCCGATGAACTTAAGAACAATTTTTTAAGTGTTTTAATAAACCATTAGACCAGTTCATCTGTCTGCAGATGGTAAACACTGGTAAGAATTGATTTAATCCCCAATAATTTGTACAGTTTGGAAAGTGTGCATGAAGAACATTGTTCCTTGATCAGTCAGGGTGGTTCAACCTGTGGAGAGACAGAGGGTGTCAGTGGAGACATTGAGATGGAAGAAAAAGGTGGTGCGGAAAAACAGGGAGGGACACATTTTCTTGGAGCTGGTTTCAGGGGAATTGGTCCCCATTTCCATTGTGCAGGGACAGGGGGAGGGTGGGAAAAAGCATGGGAAGAATGACAGCGAGAGAGAGAGAGAGGGAGAAGGGATGGGGGCTCACCTGCCCCTAGAAATGCCTCCAGCTGGATCGCCTCCTTCAGTGACACCGGACAGTGGCACTGGACCCACTCTGTTGTCCCTTCTAGCAGCCAAGTGACGAACTGCTCCAGCACCACTTGGGTTGATTATGTCATCAGAGTTGCG
This sequence comes from Gogo arcuatus, assembly GCA_028570945.1. Classification (NCBI taxonomy): domain Eukaryota; kingdom Metazoa; phylum Chordata; class Actinopteri; order Siluriformes; family Anchariidae; genus Gogo; species Gogo arcuatus. The sequence goes on from JAOTRR010000029.1 coordinate 2,759,083, forward strand.
CTCTTCTGCCAGCAGCCACCTTCAGCAGGCATCGAGAGCTGTTGTGCAAAGGTGAATGGGCAGACAAGCTCACTGAATGTGTGAGGAAATGCTGAAAATGCTGTTCCAGGGTGCGGCCAACCTGTTGCAAAATAGCAGACTTGAGGTCTGGGTACTCTAGCAGGTTGCTGATGGGGAGCTGTTGGGCTGTGAATTGGGCTTCCCCTGACAGGAGCAGCAGTAGGAGGACCACCTACTGCGAGGGTGGCCAAGTGCAGGCTTCTGCAGCATGCACAAACGGCTCCACAATTGCTTTGGGGCTTTTCTTGGTGAGCGTGATGTGGGTCATTGCTGGGGCTGCTCCTGGAGTACTCACTGGCTTGACCAGGCTCCAGAGCACCTGCCAATCCTCTGCCTGGGCTTGGAGAAGAGCCCGAAAGCACTGCTCTTGCTCCATGCACAACACAACGAGGGCTTGATGGTAGATCCTGGCAAGGGTCTGGACAACCTTGGTGAGGGGCAATGACTCCATGACGGTGCGTCTTCCTCAATTCCGGGGTTTTGGCACCAGTCTAGAACTCTCATAGTTCAGAGGAAATGAGGAAATGGGAACCAGGCTTGTGACAACTCAAGATGTGTTTTATTTTTGCTTAGTTATGCTTTTATTGCACTTTATGCACTCTAAACACACACAACACACACATGCCTACACACACAAAGAACACATATAAATAAACTGCCGGAAATCTGACACAGGTGAGACTCATCACGTGTTGCCTGTTCTAACTGCCTCCTCTCCATCCATAGTTGATGCTCAACCTCGCCCCTCCTGCCACAGTGACCTACAACTAGGCCAGTTGACCATTAATCTGAAAATGTCCACTAGTGTAATGTTTCATTGTTTATTTAGGCTACATTAAATAATACATTATTAGATTTTTTTTTTTGGACAAACGTAATGTCACACCAAAGGAAAATGCAATCGTGTGTGTATAAAGGCACCAGTTGTCTATTAGGGCTAGTAATGTTCAGTTTTTTCATTGGAAAATTTTTATATGGATAAATGTTTTCCATACATTTACAAATCTATCTATCATTTTAAGTCATTTCCGTTTTCTTTTTATGTTACATCAAAATCTCATACAGGTGCTCTGAATGATGCAGCTGAATACATACAACAATTGAAAGCAAAAATTCATATGCTAGAAACAGAGCAGACCCAACTCAAAGTGTGTCTTCAGTGAGGATATCCGCTTCAACAGAAGATTTTCTTCAGAAGAGGTCTTTTATGCATTTTGGGAGGCGATTCTACCGTCTGCATCCATGCTAATCTACTGGTTTAAAGCACAGAAGAAGGTTTATTTGAGTTATTAGCACCTGCTTCTTCTAGTCCAATGTGCAGTTTGCAGTTGATTGATGGGTTTTTCATGTACTGCTGCCATGTCAGTGTAGGCTTCAAAGAAAAGCTGCGTGCTGACATCCTTCAGGTCAGCATGTCAGGGTCAGCCATATTGTAATAAATTGGGTCAACTACCTCTACCTGCTTCTTGCCCATCTGGATGAGCAAACAGCAGGTGTTCCAGTCAGAGGTTTTCTTAAGCTACAAAAACACCACAACCTTCAAGGGATTAATTGGGATTTCCCCATGTGGTGCTCTGACCTTTGTGTCCAGTCTCTATACTGGCTCAATCACAAATTGAGAGCTCACTGAACACAGCAGAATCCTTGATTTACTGGAACCAGGAGATAGCTGCCAAAGGGTTCATTATTCAGAAGATTCTGGCTGACCTTGGGGCAAAGCTGATTACCCCCCCTTTAAACCCACAGCCAAATAGATGTGGTTTTAAAGCTAGGAAGATGCCCTGAAAACACAAGCTATAGCTTGGCTTTGAATTCTTGTAGAAAGAGCAATTGGAAGAGTAAAAGGAAGCCACATCTGGGATACTGCAGTTCCTCTAAGTTTGTCTGGGACATTACCAGCCAAACGTTTGGACACATCTACTCATTCATAGGTTTTTCTTTATTTTCTACATTGTAAAACAATACTGAAGACATCAAAACTATGAAATGACATACATGGAATTATGTGGTAAACAAAAAAGTTAAAAAAAGAAATGTTTCCTATTTTAGATTCTTCAAAATAGCCACTGTTTAACTTGATGACAGCTTTGCATACTATTGGCATTATCTTAACCAGCTTGATGATGCAGTCACCAAGAATGCTTTTCAATTAACAGGTGTGCCTTGTCAAAAGTTAATTAGTGGAATTTCTTGCCTTTTGAGACCATCAGTTGTGTTGTGTCGAAGTAATGTCCATTAAATATCCATTAAATAGCCCTATTCGACAACTGTAATAATTCACATTGTCAAGAACCGCTCAACTAAGAAAAAGAGAAATGACAGTGCATTATTACTCTAAGACATGAAGGTCAGTCAATCCAGAAAATTGCAAGAACCTTGAACGTATTTTCAAGTGCAGTTGCAAAAACCATCAAATGCTATGATGGCTATAAACCGGGTCTCATGAGGACTATCCCAGGAAAGGAAGACCAAGACTTACCTCTGCTGCAGAAGATAGGTTCAATAGAGTTACCAGCCTCAGAAATCACCAATTAACATCACCTCAGATTAGAGCCTACATGAATGCTTAACACAGTTTAAGTAGCAGACACATGTCAACATCAACTGTTCAGAGGAGACTGCTTGAATCAGGCCTTCACGGTTGAATTGCTCCAAAGAAACCACTACTGAGGGAGGCCAATAAGAAGAAGATCATTGTTTGGGCCAAGAAGCACAAGGAATGGACTACATTCCTTGTGGAAATCTGTACACTGGTCTGATGAGTCCAAATTTGAGATTTTTGGTTCCAACCACTGTGAAAAGGGGAACAGATGGTATCTGCATGTGTGGTTCCCACTGTGATGTATGAAGGAGGAGGTGTGATGGTGTGGGGGTGCTTTGCTGGTGACACTGTTGGTGATTTATTCAAAATTGATGGCACACTTAACCAGCATCCCTACCACAGCATTCTGCAGTGACATGCCATCCCATCTGTTTTACGTTTAGTGGGACCATCATTTGTTTTTCAACAGGACAATACAACAGGACAATACACAGGACCCAAAATACACCTCCAGGCTATGTAAGGACTATTTAACAAAGAAGGAGAGTGAAGGAGTGCTGCATTAGATGATCTGGCCTCCACAATCACCCAACTTAAACCTAATTGAGATGGTTTGGGATGAATTGGACCACAGAGTGAAAGAAAGCAGTCAACATATATGGGAACTCCTTCAAGACTGTTGGAAAACCATTCCAGGTGACTACCACACGAAGCTGGTTGAGAGAATGCCAGGGGTGTGCAAAGCTGTTATCAAAGCAAAAGGTGGCTACTTGAAGAATCTACTTTGAAGAATCTAAAATATATATTTTTTTAATTGCTTTGTTTACATTTTTTTTGCATACTACATAATTCCATATATGGTATTTCATAGTTTTGATGCCTTCAACATCATTTTACAATGTAGAAAATAATAAAAATAAAGAGAAACCATTGAATTAGGTGTGTCCAAACTTTTGACTGGTAGTGTCAATGTGTGTTATTGTCATAGTCATTTATGACTTATCCCTTAAAACATTTAGCATTCATTTGGTTTTTTTAATGTAACGTGCCAGTATCATACAGTAGTCACGACTTGTGTCAGCAATAATAATGGATTTTATTTCATGGTTACTGTTTGAAAATTACATTTGTTCAAGGTCACTTACAATAATGATCCATGCACTAAACATTTAAAACCCAAAAACATGTCTTTTGTAATTCATTACATTTATACACATTTACATATATAGGTTTATATATAGTACAGTAGATGGCACAGTAAATATTTGATGAGTATGGGTGACAAAGTGTCATTAATGTTTACAAATCACCAACTTTGAAATACTCATCCACGAACAGACCAAAAAGTAGAGATCTACCTTTTCTCTCATCTCTGCTATCATTGCATCATCCCTCCAAATTGCCTTCCATTTTGTCAGTAATGAAATCACATCAGCTCAATCCAGTTATTGTCAGCTGACCTTGGACCTACCAGTAAGGCAAAACTTTCTTTTCAGTTTTGCCTTGCCATTCACAAATCTAGTATGCCCTGCCTCAGAAATATTAGAAAGGTTTGGGCTTTTAATTTCTGCAAGCCTAAAACAAGGTAAGACATTACATTGAACAGTTTTGAGTACTGTTCTAGTACCTGGGGCTCATGCTCAAGACCCATTTTAATTGCAGAAGTCTGCTGTACTCCTTTAAGTATTTGCCTTGTCAATGCTTGAACAGAAGTCTCCCCTTGCACATGGGAAACTTCATAAAACCTACTGGCGCATTTCTTTCCATGCCTGACACTCTGACTGCTCTTGTGTGCTCTCCTCTGTTATAGCTGCTAACTCCTGTGTAACTGTGAGGCTCTCCACATGTAAAAAGTGGTTGTAGATTGGGACAAAGTGTATGGCTGGGGGGAATCTGGCACCATCCACAGGGAGTTTGGGGAATGCTGGGGCATCTGGGTGTGTGACATGACTTTTGGTCACAACAGGACACTGATATGACAGGGGTGAACCTTACAGCACAAGTCCAAATTTGGAGACGCCTAGTGAAAGGGACAACAGTTATGGGTCAGCGAGGGAGCCTGAAATTTTTTTTTAAAGTGCATTGTTAAATGTTTGGTTCTTCCAAACTTCTCATCCAAGTTCAAGTACAGTAGGTAACAGAAAACATGTTTATACACACAGTAGCCAAGTGAATGACAACACTATAATAATGACCATCACCTGTGTATGCCTGTTCGAGTGTCAATTTGCATACACTCCTGGAAGATGTTTTTGGCTTCCTCACCACCAAGTCTAGAGGAGGCTTGGCACAGATCCCCTGGGAAAGATTTGAACAGATAGCCATTAACATTTTGCCTTATCACGAGTTATAGCTGTATATTTTAGTAGAACGTTATATAGTTAACCATGTTCTTGGCCTATGCCATGTTTGCAGAGTGCTTGTGGAGGCCATGGCTGGTGGTACCGCCTTAGCCTGCATCATGCTGTAGTTTGCACTCTGAAATAGCATGGCCACAAGGTGGTTGCACAGAACTTTGCCAGCTGCACAGGTGCATGATGATCCACTCAAATGAACAGGCTCTGTTCCAGTTTGCAAAATGATATTCAGTAAAAACATATTTCAGACAAAGCACACGTATCTGTCAAACTGTGTATGAATGTCATAAAAATGAGAACAGCTGAAAACAAATTTCTTTTTTTAGTATGATTAATATAAAAGAAAGTCCTGACTATACTTGCTAAATACAAATGGTAGGCCTAGAAGATAGCTGTATAAAAGAGTTCAAGTTCATAGTGAGTCTGAGGGGATTTAACATTGCAGTAAAATATTGAACCCTTTACATTATTAACATAGTTTCTAATGTCAACATGTTTCAATATGTTGTGCCATGTAGGCAGAATAATAATAAGATATATTTAGCGTTTACATGTACACCCAAAATATTTAATGTAAATTAATTCTTTGTTGACTCTCATTGGTAACATTCCACATAATTTGAAATAGGGTTATGGTTGACTGCATCAACAACTGGAAGGGCACCCAGTAGAGTGCATACCTCCGCCAAGCCGCATATTATCAACATCAAAATCAAATCACTTGAACCTAGG
>JAOTRR010000029.1:2809485-2822137 GCA_028570945.1 Gogo arcuatus
TGTGCGAGAGTACATGTGACAAAAATAAAGGCTTTGGCCTTGGTTCTTCTTCTTCCTTGAGCCTCCAGGAGATGTATGGTGTTGTCATCATTTTCTTTTCCATATTTTGTTGCAATATTGACTGTGAAAGTTTGGTGGAAGTGATCAGTCAGGAATTTTCAAAGGTTTTTGTAGTGCTCCTTTTGGGGACTCTCTTAGCTATGCTTAGCTTCCTTGCATCATGCCACAGTTGAGATTCACTTTGTAACTGGGTCTCTTCTCCATTTGTACTGGGCTTAGGTTCACATAGGTGTCATGAAAAGTGAGACACTTCTGACAAGTAAGTGTTGTGCCATGCTCTGTATGAGGTGTTTGTAGATCATACTGCCTATAATAGCAGACACTCATTTCTAAATCTACCATTTGTCTAAAACTGAAATAGCATTTGTCTGAAGCTGAAATAGTGGTGCCATTGCAGAGGAACTGACGTAAGTTTTACATTCTGCATGATCCTTGATCATTTTTGGGGTGCTTACAGGCTCTGACATTGATGTTAAGGAGTCTGAATAAATGTGGTCAGGTTTATGATGCTTGAAATCAATGTGTTTCACATTCTTCCTTGTGCCTGCATTCCACTTCCTCTGAACATCAGTGCATGATACCCCTGTATTACCCTGTCTGACTGCATTCTCAATGTACATTAAAAAGATGTCAGTTATACAGTAAACTACATTTGCAACTGTGATTACTAATAGCACTGACAAATGGCAACAATGTCAAACAAACATTTTGGGCTACATACCTTCCACAGTACCGTAGCTGCATGGTTGCAAGACCACCCTGGTCCTGCTACACAGAAGCACCCGGCCATTTGTATTTCTTCTTACATGGAAACCAAAACCCAGACCCAGTGATGTGGAATTTTATGGCTCTGACTTGGTTCAATATCAGCTTTCAAGTAAACAAGGTTGTTTTCCACCTCCTTTAACAAAACACGTCCAAGCTTGTTGTTGTGAAGATATGGATTGATAAAGTAGCTAAATATATTATTGTATGTTATCCAAAGCCACTTTTTCATGTCATCCTCCCATCCATTGACTGCAGAAGGTAGAGGTATGACAAAATTGTTGTTTCAGGGTTGACAGGCTTTGTTCCCACATATCCATTTTTTATTTTGCTATCGTTCACAAATGCTGGTTCCAGTTTAGTGGTGTAACAAAGTGGAAGTCACTCTTATAATTCACATAAGGTATCATTGGAGCTAAGACTAAGGTGGATAATGGTCAGCAAGTCTACACTTGATTAAATTCATTTTAAACACAGATGCTCAGACATTCAGAAATTAATACCCTGTTGTGTTCAGGAGGTCCACACAAGATGATGCTACAAATTGATTTGGAACACAGCCAGTCAGACATTTAAAGATACCTTATAATATTCAATAAGTCTAAATTTGTGTGGGCCCTCTAGCACCCTGGACTGGACACAGAGTTGGAAGGCAGGAATAAGGTGAAGAAAAGTGTGCTTTTATTAATAAATGTGCAGTAATGATGGGGGGAATGTGGGAGTGAGTGTGGATCTTGGTGCTGGGAGTCCATGAAGTCATGTAGGCTGGAGCACACTGGGGGGGCTGCTGGTCACCGGAGGTGCTGAGGAGGGGAGCTGCTTCTTCTGGTGTGGGTAAGTGAGTCATTGGTGCTGGAGTCTGCTGGCAGAGACAGAGAGCAATTCACCATCAGTATCACACTTCACCATACTCGTCTGACTGAAGATGTGGTGTCCTTTTTTATCCCCCAGGTGACTCGTGGAGGGTGAGAGCCATTATTGAGCTCCAGCCTTGCTAAGATGGTCCAACCCACCCTTCTGCCATGTGCTTGCTGGTGCTTCAAAACAGTGGTGCCAGAGTGGAGCTGTTCCTTCAGCACTGCCACGGTTGAGTGGCCTGGGAACTGTTGTGACAGCATGCTGTAGGGCGTGTGCCTGATTGGGCGCAAGGGCCGCCGGCCCACCATTGTCACAACTTCATACCATTAAACATGATTTGGAACACAGCCAGTCAGACTTTTGGAGATGCCTTGTAGTGTTCAATACAGCCACACTTGATGAAGTAAAACTTAATTTTGGACATAGCCAGTCAGCCCTTGTAATGTCATGCCTGGTAATGTTCACCAAGTCTACATTCTATTAAAAGTTGATTTGGAACACAGCCATTCAGGCCCTCAGAGATGTCCTGCATTGTTCATTGCATCCACACTGAGGAACGCTGCACTTAAATAACTTAATTTGGGACACAGCTGGCCAGACATTCAGTGATGCCTATGTTCAATAGTTACCCATGCGATGATTAGGAGTTGATTTGGAATACAACCAGTAAGACCTTTTTGCAGACTTCATTAAATCTACACCTGTTGGCAAAACTATGGAACATTTGGAACACAGCTGGTGAGACATTCAAAGATGCCATGTACTGTTCTGTAAATCTACACTTGATTAAATTAATTTGGAACACAGCCAGTCAGACATTCAGAGATGCCTAGTGTTGAGGAAGTCTGTACTTATATAACTTAATCTGGGATACACATTTTTTTCTCTTTTCTGTTTCAGAGCCAAGCCACTACATTCTGAGCTCAGGGATTTAGAGGTGACAGCTGATGAATTAAGGTAGGAGGAGAAAAAGAGGTGGTATTATATGATAAAATGGCATTTCCCCCATTACTATCTTCCTATTTTAATCATTTTCAGTGAAATTGTCATGAAGGTGTTTTATTGCAACGTTATTAATATGGCAAGACTGGTTGATGATTGATCATGCTTTAAATGGTACACCACTGTTCTCTCTGAATGTAGACAGGACTAAAATAAAATGATTATGTACAACAGAAAACAGGCAGAATCACACCACTCCATTAATGAAGACTTACAACAGCTTCAAATTCCTTTGTGTCTACCTCATTAAGGATCTCACCCAGTTAGAACATACCAGAGAGTGAAGAAAGCACTTCACGCCTCTTCAACAATTCTATCAGAGGCCCTGAATCCTTAGATGATTATACACCTGGACCATTATGGGAACCTTGGCTGGTAGCATTAGCTGCTGGAATGGGAACTGCGCTGCTCTTGACCATAAAAACCTGCAGTACATAGTGCCCCATGCATCACTGGAGGAGAGCTTCCTTCCCTTCAGGACATTTACACCAGATGGAGACCTGATCTCCTGGTATTTTCACACATAACAATCAGTAGAGTTGACACAGAATCATGTGGAAAGCATTCAGTTAGTGGCAGTTCTGTGGGTCTTGTTGGTGAGAGAGGACAGAGGAGAATGGCTAGACTCAAGCTGAAAAGAAGGCTACATTTATAGCATTTGGCAGACACCCTTATCTAGAGTGACTTACATTTATCTCATTTGTACAACTGAGAAATTGAGGGTTAAAGGCCTTGTTCAAGGGCCCAGAAGTGGCAGCTTGGCAGTGCTGAGATCTGACCTTCCGATCAGTAGTCTGCTCTAGCTAATGTAACTCAAATAGCCACTCTATGCAACTGTGGTGAGCAGAAAAGCTTCTCAGAATGCACATGTTGAATCTTGATGCAGATGTGTTTCAACAGCAGAAGACCACATCAGGTTCCACTCCTGTTAGCCAAGAATAGGAATCTGAGGCCACAGGGAGCACAGGCTCACCCAAACTGAACTGACCAGAACTGCTCATCACTGGATGTTTTTTGCACCATTCTGTGTAAACTCTAGAGACTGTTGTACGTAAAAGATCAGCAGACCATTTCCTTTTTTTCTGGCTTTGTTGTTGGAGCTCTTTAACCTGAGAATTCATTCATTTTATGTACTTTTTATCCTGTGTAAAATCTGTAAACTGTGATGTGACAAAGTCTAAATCTCAATCTAAGTAAGTGTACATTTGATGACTTCATTTGCAGCCCAGCCGGTTAGACATTCAGACAGATGAATAAACAGATTCACCCTTAGCACTTCTGAGCACACCTTTCTTCTAGTGTGAGTTTTGAAGTGAGTTCAACATGTGTTCTGGTTTGAAAATGAACAAGAGTGCTGCTTTGATGTGAGAATTTCTAATTCCCACCATATGTCACGTCCACACAGCCTCCACAGCCTGTGTGTGTGTTCATGACCTCAAATAATGTGTGAACCATTAACCCAGATAAGGCAGTGTTCCAATCTAAGGCAATAAAGTGTGTATAGTTGTTCTCAAGAGTAACAATGACATCATAAAAACTGCCAGCCAATTACACACCAACAGGAATCGCCACACATTCAATACGGAATCAGTTACAAACGCAGTCACAAGCTATGTGCACACAATGTGCACACAAACTGCACACAATGGCAATAAAATAATGCATCCACCAAAATAGGCAGCTCACTATAGGGACAAAGCCACAAAGAGGTGGTATAGGTTTTCCCCACACACTATTTAGAACACTACCATGGTGGTTTGGGCCAAAGCCATAGGAAACACTTTATCATGGATGCTAACCTGTCCTGGTGTAGTTTTTCCCTACACTATTTAGTGCAATGGTTTGGGACAAAGCCTCAAGAAATGCTTAATTATAGATCCTAACTAGAGGAAATGTACTTCCAAAACCACACACACACACACACACACACACACACACACACACACACTATTTAGTGCACTACTATGGTGGTTTAGGACACCACACCTCAGCCAAACACTGTGTACCAAACCACATACCAGCCTATGAAAATTGAATACTACCTTAAAGTAGCCAACACAATAACACTAAATAGTGAACACAAACCAGTCACACAAGATTCACTTGACAGTAGCGATACATAAAACAGGAAGTGGAATTTTGGCTGTTTTAAATACTTGATTGGTGCTACTTGAATAAAATAATGTTTAATTAAATATGACAAGTTTTGTTTCCATAGACAAAATCCATTTTTTTCAGCCTCACTATGCTAATACTAATGGTAATGCTAACTGTCAGTAAAGGGGTTGCAGACAGATGTAATCACAGAAAGGTGTTTATTTACAGGCGTGCATATATGATACAAAAAGCATGAGGCAAAGACAGAGTCGTGAAAAACAAAACAGAAAGCAGAATCGGTAACCAGAGTAACATAATGAAATACAAGGCTCGGTAACGTGGGATACTAACCAGTATACTTAGCAAAGTCCTAGTATTTCCAGAGTCCTTTTATGCGTGTGCTGATTGCACTCAAAACAGCAACAGGTGATTCTAATAATTAGTCTTTGCCGTGAGCTCGGCGCGCTCAAAGTAAAAATGCGTGTGGGCGGGAGCAACTGCTCGAGGCACGCCAAGGTCGAGCGCTAGCTGACATGACAGAACCCCCCCCCCCCCAAAAGAGCTTCCTCCGGGAGCTAAAAACCTGCTTGGACAGCCCTGGGGATGAGGACCTGGCGCTGGACGATGTCCCCTCAGAGCCCCGCTCTGGCTCTGGACAGACGTGGCACCAGAACCTGGGCTTAGGCGGAGACTTGGGTTCTGGTCAGGCCTTGAATAAGGCCGAGGACGCAGGTAGAGGCTTTGGTTCGGGCTTGGATGCAGACATGGACATGAGGAAGGTCGGGGTCTCAGGTATAGGCATGGGCTTAGGCATAGACATGGGCTTAGGCATAGACATGGACGTTGATACAGGCATAGACATGGGCTTGAGCATGGACTCCGACATAGCTTCAGACATGGGAATGGGCTCAGGCATAGGCCTGGATATGGACTCAGGCATAGACATGGACGTGGACTCAGGCATAGACATGGGCATAAACATGGGCTCCAGCCTAGATACAGACATGGGCATGGGCTCAGGCATAGGCATGGACGTGGGCTCAGGCACAGATGTGAACATGGGCTCCGGCATAGATTCAGACATGGGCTCAGGCATAGACATGGGCTCAGGTGTGGACCTGGGCTTGAGCATGGGCATGGACCCTGGCGTCAGCATGGGCATGGACTTTAACATGGGCATGGAGTCAGGCATCGGCATGGGCATGGACTCAGGCATGGACCTGGGCTTGAGCATGGGCATGGACCCTGAGGTCAGCATGGGCATGGACTCGAACATAGGCTTGGATTCAGGCATGGACTCAGAGACAGGTCTAGGCTTTGTTTGAGTGAAGACATCCTCGCTGAAGCCAGGCTGCTGAACAAAGAGCTCGTCCCCACTGAAGCCAGTTGGTGAAGCGACGATCTCATCCTCGCTGAAGCCTGGAGTGGAGGCCGCCCTGTCGGCCTCTGGAGTGGGCTGTGGAGCGGAGGCCGTCCTGTCGGCCTCTGAAGCAGGCTGTGGAACAGAGGCTGCCCTGTCGGCCTCTGGAGCGGGCTGTGGAGCGGAGGCCACCTTGTCAACCTCTGGAGCGGGCTGCGGAGCAGAGGTTGCCCCGTTGGCCTCTGGAGCGGGCTGTAGAGCGGAGATCACCCTGTCAGCCTCTGGAGTGAGCAGTGGAGCGGAGGCTGCCCTGTCGGCCTCTGGAGTATCAGCTCCCCCCCCCCGCCCCAAATTTCTAGGGGGTCCTCCTTCCCTGAAGCTTGGAACTAGGACTTGAGCATCGCGACGAACGGACTTTGAGCTTCTGAGGCATGGGTGCTCCACTGTGAGTAGGCTCTCAGCCCACCGGCATGCTGGTCCAGTGAGCTAATATATCATGCAGCCTACCCACAGGTTCTCAGCAGGCTTGGGCTCCACCAGGTCCCCATAGAATAGCCTGCACTGGAGAAGAAATCCGTTGGGCGGATACTCCACTGCCGTATGGTGCTGGAATGTTCTTCCCTAGCCGCTGGAGGAACCATACCAATCCTGGCTTCAGCACCGTGACACTGGTGTGGCATTGTGCGGCATGCCTGCTTCTTCCCGCTACATCTGTTGTGTAGGCGAAGTATTCTGTCAGTAAAGTGATGTGGGATGCAGACAGATGTAATTGCAGGAAGGTGTTTATTTACAGGCATGCACATATAATACAAAAAGTATAAGGCAAAGACAGAGTAGATACAAGCAGGCAAGGGTCATACGAGGCGAAAGGCAAAGTCCAAAATAAACAAAGCAAGGTCAAGAGCCAGAGTTAAGACAGAGAAACAGAGCTAAGCAACATGAGACACAGGGTAGAACGCGTATACTTCACCAAGTCTTTGAGTATTGGGAGTCCTTTTATGCGCACGCCGTGATTGCGTTCTGATCAGGGACAGGTGCATGTAATTAGTCCTTGTGGTGCGCAGCGCACGGATGAGAGTAACAGCTCGGGGCACGCCAAGTGCGCTGATGTGACAGGGCTGTGAGAGAAAAAAGGAGCATGGGCAGGAAAAGATTTTCTAGTGGGAGAGGGGAAACATTAGCTACATTTACGTGCACACATTTTTTTTACATTTGGAACGAATTCATTCGATCGGCAATTCTGAATGAAACATGAAAAGAAAAAACATGAAAAAACATGAAAGCAGTTGGATAAATATGTCCCAAGTGTACCATCGGAATAGGATTTCTGACATGCGCACAATCCCACATAACTGGGTTATTTTGGTCCATAAAGATGGATGTGGAGAGGATTTTAACCAATCTTATCATGTTTCTTTTATCTATTTTATTTAAGCAACAATTGGAAAGAAAACTTCTCATAGAAGTGCTGAACAGAAGGTGAGCACAGGATAATTTGCTTCAAAGTGCCGTCTTGTACAGAGCTCGTTCATTTGCTGCCTATTCTGAATTACTAGAAAATTTATCTTGGCACAATTTTTTTTTTAAAAGAGTAATTCCATTTTGCATTGAATTTAAGTCAACATAAACATTTGTCTTGCAACAACAGACAAAGGAGATCTTGGTGCATTTGTCCAATACTTCTGGAAGCAGCATGTGAAATTTTATACTTTGTTACTGTGAGACTACAAACAAAGAACCCGGATGTCATCGCTGCATAAAGGCGTACTGAACATGCACAGGAGGTTACAGATTCAGAAGGCAATCTGCTGTAAAGCCATTTTACATTGTTTCTCTCTCTTTTTCCTTTACCCTCCCCCTTTTATTTTTCTCTGAAGGATGGATGGTACAAAGCACCTGCAGGGCAGTCTGAATTCCTTATACATCCCCACACTTCACCATACCATGTCTGATGAGGAGAGGTCAGAGGTCAAGCTTGATGAGGAGGGGGGCATCTCGCCCCTGCTTGCCCGCCACCGGCCACGTGACTCCTACTGCCTTGTCTATGGCATATTTTTCATGCTGGGCATTGGCTCGCTCCTGCCATGGAACTTCTTCATCACAGCCAAACACTACTGGCTTTACAAGCTAAACAACAGGTCCAGCCTGGCCAGCCATCAGGAGCTCCACACTGATCTCAGCGTGAGTGTATGTGGGTGTGTGGGTGTGTGGGTGTCTTTGGGGGTGGGGTTTGGGGGCGTGTTACTTGACAAATTATAACATGACAAATCATGATACATTGTCTTTTTGTGTAACTTAGAGAGAGAAAAAGAGAAGGTAGTGAGGAGATTATCGCTTATAGCTGCTGCAGCGTAAGTAATAACAGGAACTAACTTGTTACATGGACATTCCATTACATAAAAATATAACTATAAACTTAAATTTATACGAATGTATGATGTGTCATTCTTTAATAAATATGAAATGTATTAGTTGTCAAATTGCTCTGGAAAAGAGGAGCTTGCTGTTATGGGGAAGATAACTCTGGGTTGGAGTCAAATGTTTTATTCCTTACTTGGTGCCAGTAGGAGACCACAGTCTTGTAATAGTTGAGGAATGTTTATTTAAACAGCCAATTATGTGCCAGCAGCATAATGCATAAAATCATGTAGATACAGGTCAAAAGCTTCAGCTAATGTTTACATAAAATATCAGAATGGGGAAAGAAAGCGTGATCTCTGTGACTTTAATTGTGGCATGGTTGTTGGTACCAGATGGGCTGGTTTGAGTACTGTATTTCAGAAACTGCCGATCTTCTGGGATTTTCACACACAACAGTCTCTAGAGTTTAAACAGAACAGTGTGAAAAAGAAATAACATCTGCATGCTGAAATACCATGTTGATGAGAGAGATCAGAGGAGAATGGCCAGACTGATTTGAGCTGACAGGCAGTCTATAGTAACTCAAATAAACACTCTTTTACAACTGGATGGGCTGCAACAGCAGAAGACCACATCAGGTTCCACTCCTGTCAGCCAAGAATAAGAATCTGAGGCTATCATAGAAGACTGGAAAGGACCAGGTGAATTGTTTTTCTAATCTTTAACTGTCCAGTTTGGGTGAGTCTGTGCCCACTGTAGCCTCAGATTCCTGCTCTTGGCTGACAGGAGTGGAACCCAATGTGGTCTTCTGCTGTTGTAGCCCATCCACCTCAAGGTTCGATGTTTTGTGTATGCTGAGATGTTTTTCTGTTCAACACAGTTGTAAAGTGTGATTATTTGAGTTATTATATCCTTTCTGGCAGCTCAAACCAGTCTGGCCATTTTCCTCTCACCTCTCATCATCAAGGCATTTCCACTCACAGAAGTGTCGCTTACTAAATGTTTTTCACACTCTGTGTAAACTCTAGAGACTGTTGTGTGTGAAATTCCCAGGAGATCAGCAGTTTATGAAATGTTCAAACCAGCCCATCTACCAACATCTATGCCATGGTTAAAGTCAGAGATCACATTTTTTCCTATCATTATATTAATGCTCATTAATTTGGATAATATGGGGATCATGGATAAAGATGGCATACAGGGATGTTAGTGCACAGTCCATCCATGAGCAGATGCATGTGTTGTATGTATCTGCAGTGCCATGCATTGGGTGAACACTGAATGGCTGACGTAAAGGCATGACTGATTGCATACCTAGAAACATTTTGATGAGACGACATTTCTTCAACTGGTTTAATCAGTTTAATTGTTTAATTCAGAGTAATATGGTTCAAAATACTTTTGAAGTATGAACAATAAAATGTTCACCATAAAGTGTAACCAATTCAATTTTCTCTCACCACAACCAGTAGTTTCCATCTTCTATAGACATGCTCCTCCAAAACTGCTTTCTGAAAGTGTATTCTATTCAAAAATCTTATACAGAACAGCTTGCCACAGAAGCAGATGAAATACATTTTGTAAAAACTTCAGTTTAGACATATTCACGCTGTTTGTTTCTCAGATGGGTGTGTTTAATAAAATTTCTCCTCTATAAAACTCTCACACTGAACAGCTAGTATAAATTAATAACTCGAGTGTTTCATGTTTAAATCTGTATTGTACAATGGATTTATTTACAGAAAATAATGGATTTATTTACTGAAGGCATTTGGGATTGAGATGAAAAGATGAATGAGATGGTAGATCAGAATTTCAGCTTTTATTTCCTAATAGTTACATGTAGATGTGTTAAACAACTTAGAATATGACACCTTTGGTGTCAGGCCACCCAAATTTTAGGTGAGCAGAAGTATTGGTCTTAAAGTAAAATAATGTAAATAACGCTCAATATTTGGTAGCATATCCCTTGTTTGCAATAACTTCCAAGCTGGCTGGCCACTGACATCACCAGACAGTTGCGTTCTTCTTTTATGATGCTTTTCCAGGCTTGTACCACCGCTTCTTTCAGTTGTTTGTATTGGGGGAGGGGGGGTGTTCTTCCTTCAGTCTCCTCTTCAGGAGGTGAAAAGCATGTTTGATTGGGTTAAGGTCTAGTGATTGACTTGGCCAGTCTAAAGCCTCTTTTACATCCATATGTGGAATGGGGGGTCTGTGGTGTTCTGCCTCTGAGCTGGAAAAATTGGTAGTAACAAAGCCAGAATCAACGTCTGTGTAAAAGGTACAGCCGGCACAGCGGGACAGGGGTGTGACCTTTTTTTGACCTTGACATTCTTCTTTCCGAGACCCGCATGAATTCAACGTCTCCGTCTACAGTGTCTAAGGTCCGTGCATCATTCTGCCTCAAATCTCTTCCTAATTCTCTTCACTTTCTCCTCAAAATATTTCTGATCGCACAACCATGTTGCTTGCATGAGTCTCTCCACTCCTCTGTTTCTTGTTACCTCTCTCTCTCTCCTCTCCATTTGCGAGCGAAGTTTTCTG
Source organism: Gogo arcuatus (assembly GCA_028570945.1). Lineage (NCBI taxonomy): Eukaryota > Metazoa > Chordata > Actinopteri > Siluriformes > Anchariidae > Gogo > Gogo arcuatus. The sequence continues at coordinate 2,820,533 of JAOTRR010000029.1, forward strand.
TGACAGACCCCCCCCTTCTTCCAAAAAGCCGCCTCGGCTAAAGGACACAAACCCGTTATAGCGTATACATTGAGGCTATTACTTCCCTTAAATGTGAATTATTTAACAGAAGTGATTACATGTTGAATATGATACTCAGCAACTTTGCTTGTGTTTGAAGAGTGGTATAAATGTGCACGGCTAACAAAAGCACCTCAACACTCAGTTCACCCGCCGTTTTGAAAGCAATGACGGTATGATCAGGGTATTCATATTTCCGACACATAGGTACGTCACCCTACACGCCGACATTCTGTTGTGTCACATCACGCTTCTGGTTGTTGGAACACTGGCTCACAATGTAAAAACACACACTGGTGCAGCTTCGTGCCTGCTTTATTTGGTTCAGTGTAAATAACAAAAGCCGGAATATTGAGGTGCCTTCTTTACGCCAATATCGCAGAATATCTGTGTAAAGAAGGCTTAAGACCATCCACTTTTTACCCTTGATGAAGTCCTTTGTTGTGTTGACGGTGTGATTTGGGTCATTGTCTTGCTGCGTGAAGTCCTCCGAATTAGATTGGATGTGTATATGTATGTTCTGCATCATGAACAGATCATTTCTTTCTGCACACTTTGGTCTTTCCATCACTTTGGTAGAGATTAATCTTCATTCCAGAGCTTTTGTGGCTCATCTCTGTATTTCTTTGCGAATTCCAATCTGGTCTTCCAATTCTTACTGCTGATGATTTGCATCTTGTGGTATGGCCTCTGTATATCTGCTCTCAACGTCTTTTTCGAACAGTGGATTGTGATACGTTCACCCCTGCCCTGTGGAGGTTGTTGATGTCACTGACGATAGTTTTTGGGTTTTTCTTCACAGTTCCATGATCTGTTTCCATGTCTGGTTTCTTTTTCAGGATGTTCCAAATTGTTGTATTGGCTATGCCCAATGCTTGTGTGATTTTCTTTTTTCTTTTTTTCTTTTTTTTTTTTTTTTTAATATAAACAGCAAATGTCGTCATCACAGGTGAAACCTGTTCAAACCAAGCTCAAACCAAGAGTAGATATTCAGAGCTATTAATTGTTTTAAGCAATCAATCTAACAGGACACACCTGGGCAACAAGAAACACCTGTTCCATTATTTCTGATCACTTGAAAAAAATGGGTGGGTTCAAACAAAAGGTGCCATGTTCTAAGTTGTTTAACACATCCAGATGTAAGTATCAGGAAATTAATGTTGAATTCTGATGTACCATCTCATATTCATCTTTTGATCTCAAACCCAAATGCCTTCAGTATATATCAAAAACAAAAGGATTGGCCTTGCTGTTCCAGTACTTTCGTAGGGGACTGTATGTGGAATTTAAGTCCAATTGTACCATTGTACAAATCCAGTTGTACCATCACGAGGCCACTGTGTTAGGAGCTTCTGCGGTCTTAATGGCTTATCTATCAGTTATTCTTGGTTGCTTTTGGGACCAAGCCTTCAGTTCTGCCATACACTTTCACTTCCACTTTCATTCACATGAACCATATGAGCAGCATAAAAAAGTCTCTCTTGTGCAAGTTTTGTGTGTGTGTGTGTGTGTGTGTGTGTGTGTGTGTGTGTGTGTGTGTGAGAG
>JAOTRR010000029.1:3007289-3027658 GCA_028570945.1 Gogo arcuatus
ATATAATATAATATAATATATAACTTTGTTCTTTAAAGTTTGGTTAATAAGAAGTTGAAACGTTGAAAATGTTTCAAAATCATTTAATGTACACTTAATCCACCACATTGTATAATATAGTATATAGTATAATATATAGTATGGTCTTTAGCCTTTAGCAAGCAGTAGTATTCCTTTCCTTTACTAGCTGTCATAAAAATCTGGGTCAGTCTCAGCTGGCGAACTCGCTTCTCGTTAATAACGCGAGTCAATTTGGTCTGTCGCTCCAGCGGGAAACTTAAATGAGTCGTCTTGTAATTTCATTAATTACAATTGTGCGTCTCATGTGGGATGAAATTTTTTCTTTACGAGGTCAAGGGCAAGACGAATAAAAGAAATAATTCATGAGGGAAAGTCTCTGGGCGCAGATTCCTGAACGGGTTAAGCGTTTAAACATTATTAAAAATTTGTGGGTTACGAAGAAGTAATTGTCTGCCATAACAGTGTTAATTTGTCAGGCTGCAGATGGCTAATTGGGACTCACAGTGGGACATGTCTATCATTGTAGCTTTAAAAATTAGCCTAGCATTAGCACTGCCACTCATAATGTAAATATTTCTTTCTTTTTTGCTTTTTTTGTCACAAGAAATGTTTTAATTCCTTCTTTAACCCACTTAAACTGAAAAGAAGTGCTAGCTTTTCGCATTTTGTTTGCAAAGAATACTGTTAGCAAAGTATTAGAACAAAACCACTACAAGCTAACAGAAACGACTCTTCTTGTTTACTCTGATTAGCATCAGATTTATTTCTCAGTATGTTAGCCATGTTTGGTGGAAAAACAGACCAGGTTAGCATTTTATTTTTCATTACATTAAGTCAAAAATAAATATATATTACATACTTTCTAATTAGCATTTCATTTTACCAGATAAGCATCTGCAATATATTATCTATGCTAGCTACCAGTGTTAGTATAAAATGATAGCATAATATGCTAAATGTTACATCCAAACATTAATTTCCTTCCTTTATTAGAGTTTACTAGCTGTGTTAGTCAGTGCTAATCTGCTATGTATTTATTTGTCTGTATTTATTTGTCACATTACAGTGAGATATTTATGATAATGCCCATGTTTCTGACATAAAAATAGATCTACTTGGCATTCAAATTTCACCAAAACACAACACAATGGAGTGACGTAATGCTAATTGTGATGCTTTTCATGGAGGCTCACCATGTTTCTGAGGTAAAAATAGGCATCTGATTGTTAGCAGGGACAACTCAAGTAAAGAAATAAGATTGTTTTAGCATTTGTTGAGCATTTTCTTTGCATTAAGTGCAACTTGAACAGATATTAAACATGCCCACCCACACACACACACACACACACACCCCAAAAAAATTCTGAAGGTACACAAATCTACTTGACATTTACTTTTCACCACACACAACTGAATGGAGATCCGATCTTAGCAGGTGTTCAGGAAATTCATGCTAGCATGCCAAAATATAACAGACATGAATCATTTTGAATCTAGCCATAATTTTATAGATGTGAAATTAATAAATTTTGTTAATGGTGATTCAATACAAATTGAGATTGAAATTTTTGCTCAGAAATCCATGAAGTAACGTTAGCAGCTGCTAGTACTGGGGTTGTTAGCCGAGAACAATGTTAGCCAAATGTATGTGTTATTCAGAACCTCCTGTACACTACTTTATTATTGCCTTCTCACATTTTGTGCATGTAGCGGGAAAGAATTGTTTTGACTTGTTCTAGTGTGTGTGTGTGTGTGTGTGTGTGTGTGTGTGTATGCCAGTCCCATGTGTAATGCCAGTGATCAGTATGAGCAGCTTACTGCATTACTCAGTCTGAGATTGTGTATTCGATGAGGCTCTCCGAGGGGAACAAAGATGCACCAGAAAACACGCGAGGAAAGGAGAAAATAGCAGGAATGAAAAGTGAAAAAACCTGCACTGGTGTTCACACACTTACTCACATCTGACCTAGAAATGTAGCACATGGATAACAAACAGATTCTCCACATGTATATTAGGACATATACATGGAACTATATAATATAATGGAACTGAAAATCACAGAGGAACAAAAGCCACACCTCCTTCACAAAGACTGACAGGAACAGGGATACAGAGGCCACAGGTCCTTTACTAAGATTAACAGTAACAGAGGAACAGAAGCCACACCTCTTTTGCTAAGACAGACAAGCACAGAGGAACAGAAGCCACACCTCCTTTACTAAGATTGACAGTAACAAGAAACGGAAGCCACACCTCTTTTACTAAGGCTGGAACACAGACTAAGAGGAACACAGGCCAAGCCTCCTTTATTGAAACTGACCACTAAATAAGAACAGAAGCCACACCTTCTTCACTGGAGCTGACAGGAACTGACCCTCACTGAAACTTACATTTACATAAGAACAGAGGCCACACCTCCTTTACTGGAAATAAGAGGCACAGAGGACCACTGGCCACACCCCTTCTGTCATCTAATATATTGCCAGATTTGTGTAATTATTAACATTGCATAAAATTGGGTCATTTTAAAATCAATACTATGAACACATTCTTTTATTTTATTACTATTTTTTGTAAAGATATCAATCACCATATCATCTTGTGTCATGAGCAGGGGCTAAAAGGCAGCTCAACACCACATTGATAATGAACAGTATCTTAGTGACTGTGCTTACAGGCTGTGCTAACAGTTCCGACTAGCTTCTTTTAACACGGTCTCACATGGAGAAGAAGGAGGTTTGAAAGTCCTCTGTAAAAAGGTAATTTTATTCCGACAGGTATCAGGAAGTAGAGGCAAGCTTCTCAAGCATTTTTGTTTGCTAATATAAATCCAAAGTGGCATCTTGTAGCCTCTACTTGCTAATAAAGTCAAAGTCCCTCCTGTGCCAGGACCTGGTCTTCCCAGGCAGTCTCCCATCCAAGTACTAACCAGGGCCTTAAGGCACATTGGGTGGTGCCGATCTCTGTTTCTATAGCCCTTGGCTTCTCGCCTATTACATAGCTAGAGTTACAGTGGGGGACTGGTCTTCTGGTAACCACAAGAGTTTGATTCCCTACTTGCATCTGTATTGCAGCATGCCTCACCCGATGGCAGTAGGTACCATTTTTATGAGGGTCTTTCATATGATCCGATCACAAGTAGAACTTGTGATCTCCTGGTCAAGAGGCAGACACGCTAACCACGAGGCCAACTTGTTAATAAGTCTACCTCAATCCCTAATTACAAAAAACAAACAAACAAAAAACACAATGTGAAGCGTCTTAAGAATTTCATTTGCTAAGTTAGTTAGCAAAAGTTAGCAGTAGTGTGTAGCATTAGCCCACACTAACCCAAAATATTTAGCAACTAACTCAAATTTTAAAAAAAAGAAATAAATGTATACATGTTAAACATCACTAAAACTACTTTACATTTGAACTGAGAAAGCATTTAATATTGTAAAATAAAATAAAGCCAATGCTTAAATGTATTTAAAATACATTTATAATCAGATAAAACCTAACTTTAAAAAAATTCAATTGTTTTTAATAAAAAATTTAGTTTGCATTATTTTTTATTTGTTCTTTTATATTTTGCCATTTTTATTTGAATATTTGTATCTAATCTTATACCTATATATTACTTTCACTGTTGATTGAACTGCTGAATGTGTCTCTGATTTACAAAATATATGTTCTAAAATTTTAAATAAATAAATACAAATAAAAATGAAATAAAAACCATAATTAACTTATATTTGGACTTATTGGACTGTATTTATTGAACATAAATAAATAGCTTAAATTGAGAATACTACATCAAATAAAAACTAGGCAATTTGTTTTTAATTTCTTAAATTTTGTTTAATATTATTTTTATTTTTTTTCTGTCTATGCAATTTGCCATTATACAATGCAAAAATAAATAAAATTAAAACAAATCAAATCCTAAAAAGTACATTCAGTTTGGATTGATTTTGCTACAACATTAAATCATTTAAATATAAATGTATATATAACAAAAACCCTTGGAAATTTAGGATGCATCAAATAAATGTCACAATCCATCGTGTACTCTTGAGAACCAACACATTGAAACATTATTAAATGTGAATCGTTATTAAATGTCAGATGGCTGGATTTACACCACTGATAACACAGAGATACTGAAGAATCTATACACTTTCAGCAACACACGTTCTGAAGAGAATTAGATTAGTGGCAGATCTGCTCATACGGGTTTTGACAGCTGGAATTGAGTGCTCAGGAAAAACTCGATAAACAAAACACCAGGAGCTCTTTGAGCCAATCTGCAAGTTCTATCAGGCTAAAATCAGCAGCTTCCAATCTCAGCATTTATACAGAGCTTTAAACAATCTGCTACTTCCTCACAAATGATCTCTCTACTACAAGAATGATACTGTTTAAAATGGTGTATTTGTATACTATATTCTGCACATGGCAAGCAGTGTGTGAGAACTATCATTTAGTAGCTTATACAACACAGTTAATGTATACTTCACAGTTACTCAACCCTAGTTACTCAAATTCACACCTCCTGCTGCATTTAAAGCCAAAAACAATGCATCCAGCAGAGAAAGCATTAAAACATAAAAACACATTGAATAAAATGAGCTTAAATTTGGAACACATTGAATAACAACTAGATTTACGATTTACTTTGTTATTTTTTATACCGTGAAAAAAAAACATCTTCAATTTTTAACACATTGAATAAAACCTAGTTTAAATCTGAACAGCACTGAATAAAAATTAGCTTAACTTTAGAACCAATTGAATAAAGCTTAAATTTGAAACACATGAAATAAAACTAGCTTAACTTTGTGACACATCGAATAAAACTGAGCTTACATTTGGAAAATATTAAATATAACCTTGATTAACTTTAGAACACACTGAATAAATCCGGGCTTAACTTTGGAACACCTCGAATAAAAACTAACTTAAATTTGGAACCCCGTCAATGAAAATTAGCTTTCAGTCATTTCACACACTGAATAAAAACAAGCTTAATTATGGAACTCCACAAATAAAAACTGGCTTAACTTCATAACACCTCAAATAAAATCTATATTAACTTCATAACACCTTGAGTAACAACTAGCTTAAATTTGGAACACATTGAATAAACATTTGTGGAAACTTTGGAACGCATCGAATAAAATAAAGCCTAAATCTGGAATACCTTTGAATAAAACCTAGCTTAAATTTTGAGCACATTGAATAAAAACTTAAAAGTGAAACACCTTGAATAAAATTTCACTTAGATTATGAAAAGGCTGTTTAAAACTAGATTTACTTTCCTCAAATAAAAGCTAGCTGAAATTTGGAACACACTGCATAAAAATGAACTTAACCTTGGAACACACTGAATAACAACTGACTTAAATTTCAAACATACTGAATAAAACCTAGCTTATTTTGGAAACACATGGAATAAAATAATACCTTAACATTAAACATTAAATAAAATCTAGCTTAAATTCAGAACACAATGAATAAAAACTAGCTTAAATTTGGAACACATTTGTCTTTTTTTGTTGCAATTTCAATGCAGTTCATGAGCAACTTAAGTAATTAACTTAATTAAAAACTAAAAAAAAAGAAGCTTGAATATGCAAAATATTTGTGTGATGGTGGCTCAAGAAACCCCACTGCCCCTACATTGCGTTGCTCCTTGCTCTACTGCCCCTATGGTGCTGAAAAGAGAGCTCTGCTTCAGCACAGTGTTTTGGACCACAAGAAATAGTGTGGCAGGAACCACATGAGGAACCAATGAGGCGGAACCAGCCAATTGCACACAGCTGCAGCGGCTTAAGCAGTGCCTCTTTTCACCCTCCACAAGCAGCCAGGACAGTATAAGAAGGAGCCACTTCACAAACAGATCAGTGAAGCTCTTATTGTACAACAAGGCTGATGGGTCCTCTCCCTCTACCCGCAGGCTATCTTGCTGCTGCTGAGGACGACGTGAATGACGAGAATGATGAGAACAACGACATCCCCTGAACTGCGAGAGCTTTCCTGGTCTGGCTAGTGTCTGGAAGATAGTCAAGAGCTGACCCACTCACCTCCCCACCCCCCTGCGATCTGCAGCCCAGCTGGTTCCTCCACTTCACCCCTGCCCAAGGGAGCACCAGATTCCTGCTGCCCTCCCAGCATCACCGCACCTGATTCTCTCTCTCTCTCTTTCTCTCACTCCCGTATTCCCCCACGAGTCCCTACACTGAAAATAAAGAGCACTTGAATTCTTCACTCCTAGGTCTGGGCCTGTGTTTGCCTGCTATAGCTTGCTACAATTTGCAAAACCTAACCTTTGAGTCACTCTTAATTATTTAAATTTAAAGTGCATTTTTTTCACACTAATACATTTTAGTTTTAAAACATTGTTTTAAAAATTATTTCCATCCAGATGAGCATTTTAGCTCCACATCAGAAATAATCCCCACTAACACGCCTGAAAATGCATATCACATGACCATTCATGTACACTGGGTATGTGCGTGCCAGTAAAAACTGCTGACGCCATTTATTGTCTTCTGGAAAAAGGTTATGTAATAAGAGCATGACGAATCAGGGAAGGATACAGTGTAATCAGTACAGATAAGACCCAATCAAGAAGTGAGTCATCTGTACCATCATTTCCAAATGTCAGTCTACACTAAAATGCTACCCCAGAGTTTTCAAACTGAAACAAGGTGGTGCTGAGGAATAAAATTTAGCACTCTTTTATTCTTTGTTTGCAGGAGAGAGAAAAAAGGGAAGGTGAATAGGGAAAGTGCCCAGGAGCTGGATGAGTGGTGCTCAGCCAGTTGTAGGCCGTGGGCTCTTTCAGTGAGTTTTCGGCTTTTGCCATCCACTGGAGGGGTGTGTGGTCAGTGTGAATTGTGACGTGTGAATTGTTGTCCTGTAAGATAGTACCTGAGGTCTGTGATGGCCCATTGGTTGGCCAAAGCTTCTCTCTCCATGGCAGCATACCTTTGTTCAGCGGGGGTTAACGTCTGCCTGATGTACAGTATGGGGTGTTCCTCTCTGTTGAAAGTTTGGGAGAGCACGGCACCCAGGCCCACCTCCAACACATCCGTCTGCACGGTGAAGGGATGACTGAAGTTTGGGTTGTGCAGGACTGGGGAGCTGTTAAGGGCCATCTTCAGGGCCTGAAACACCTGCTTAGCCTTGGTGGACCATCGGACCTGGTCAGGCTGTCCCTTTTTTGTCATATCTGAATGGGGGATTGCTAGGGATGAAAAATTAGGGACAAATCTTCTATAATAACCCACCAACACCAAAAAGGCATGCACTTGTCATTTGGTTGTTGGCTGGGGCTACATCTTCATTGCCTCAATCTTCTTTTCGAGGGACCTTAGCAGTCCTCTCCTGTTGCGATACCTCGGTCAGCCCCACATGGCACTTTTGGGTATTTGCAGTCAGCCCAGCCTTACGGAGCTCTTCTAGTACTCCTCTGAGCTGTTGGAGGTGCTTGGCCCATGTGGAAGACTGTATGATGATATTGTCTAGATAAGCTGCTGCATAACAGTAGTGGGGCCACAAGACAATGTCCATCAGCTGCTGAAAGGTTGTGGGCACCCCATGGAGGACAAATGGGGGACCCGGTACTGCCGGTGCCCTGATGGTGTAGAAAGGGCAGTTTGGGACAGGGTCACTTGCCAGTACCCCTGGGTCAGATTGAGGGTGGAGATGAATCGTGCACTTCCAAGGTGATCCATGAGGTCACCCACCCAGGGAAGAGGGTGGCAGGCAAACTCCACCACTTGGAAGTCATTGCTGATCCAGAAACTACCATCTGGCTTGGGAACTGTGACTATGGGGCTTGACCAGGGGCTGATGGACTACTCAATGATTCCTACCCTTAGCATCCAATCTACTTCTTGTTCTACAGCCTGCCAATGGGCCTCTGTGATGCAGTAGGGGCATTGTCTGACAATGTTCTCAGGGGGTCTTGATGTCATGCAGAATCAGGTGGATCTACCCTGGTTTCACCAAGAACATGTCCCCAAACTAGTCTGCTAGCTCTTGCCACTGAGGGGGTGTGAGGTCTTCACCAAACTGCACCATGATATGCCCTTCTGGCTCTTTGAAAGTAGAGGCACAGGCTGACAGTACTGGTAGTGGCTCTATTCAGCATTTTAAAAGGTTGATATGATATACTTGTGTATCATTGTGCTTACTGGGCTGTTGCAGGCAGTATTTAACTGGCCCCTCTCTTTTTGTGATAGTTATGGGACCCTGCCATCGAGCCAGGAATTTGCAGTTAGCTGAGGGTACCCACAGCAGCACATGGTCGCATGGCTGGAACTCTCTTGGCTCGGTCAGTCGGTCATAGACTCGGCATTGGGTGGCTTGAGATTCCTGCATGTGCTGTTTAACAATGGGGGTCACCTTATCAATATGTTCTTGCATTTCCCTTACATACTGGACCACTGTCCAGAACCGGGAGGGCTGCTCCTCCCAAGCATCATGGACCACATCAAGTAGACCCTTGGGTATTCTTCTTCTGAAGAGCTTGAAGAGGGTGAAGCCAGTGGAGGCCTGAGGTGTTTCCATGACAGTGAACAGGATGTGGGTGGCACTGTTGCTATTGGGTGGCACTGTTTCAGTCTTCTGACCATCCTGGAGCATCTGTCCTCTCTGTGAGGAGCTGGCAGCTCCACTGGAAATCTGGGCCAGTCTTTTCCTGTGAGCAGAGGGACAGGTAGGTCAGGCATTACCCCCACTAACAGTTCCCACACACCAAACTCACCATGCTCCTAGAATCCATAAGAGCCTTGACAGGGTGACCATCCAGCCATAGCATGACACGAGGGCTCTGGGAGCTTGGTGTGGCATGAACTGCACAACTGGCCAGCCAGAGGTTCTTTGCCAATGCCATGGGAGCAGGCTCAGGCTCCGTGGGCATGGTTACATCCTGCAGAGTGGGGTTGTTTGATCGGGGTTGTTTACATCGCTGGGTGTCAACCCAGACTGGTTGTGGAGATCATCGCCTTGGTTCCAGGTAGCTCCTCCTGGTGGCAGGTCGGCAGAGCTTGAGCGTCGAGAGAGCACACTCCAGAACCTCAACCATCTTCGCCAGGGTCAGTGGGGTTTTCATGCCCCGGTCCTTGGCCACCCACTCTGTTACCTGAGTAGCTGAATGGATCTGAGTTTGGAGCCACCACCTGGTGGTGCAGAGCAGGGTGTCTAGCTAGCTCCTTGGGGTGAGGCTAGGGTCGTAGTTCCAGCAATGGAAGACTGTCACCACCGGACAGGGAGACAGACCACACCAGGCCAGAATTTCTTCCTTTAGGATCTGGTAGTCTTCAGCTGCAGTGGGGGGAGGAGAATGGTAGGCACATTGGGCCTCTCCTGTCCACAGGGGGGCCAGGACTCAGGCCCATTCTTCTTTGGCCCAGTTCTCTTGCATTGTGGTCTGCTCAAAATGTAGAGATAAGCTCCTACTTAATTGTGTCGGCTGAGCTTGCTGAGCAGTTTTTGAGCTTCCTGTCAGGGGTCAGGGAGGCATGGGAGGGGAGCCCCATCTGTGGCTCGGTGATGCAGCAATTCTTAGGTTGCCACCTGGAGGCTGCAGACCAGTTCCTGTGTCATCAGCTGCTGCTGTAGGTTGGCCTCCAGGAGGTGCTGGATAAGGGGCTCCATGTGAGCAGGCAGGGTAGGGGTGGAGCCTGTGTTCATCCCCACATTCTCCACCACTGTAGCATCTCACGGTTGCGATGGGCAGAACACAGACACAGACCCAGAAGCTGAGGTAGAAAATTTAGTGCTCTTTTATTCTTTGTTTACAAAAGAGGGGAAAAGGGGAAGGTGACAAGGGAAAGCGCCCAGGAGTTGAGTGAGGTGCAGGGTGAGTGGTGCTCAGCCAGGTGTAGGCGGCGGTCAGGCGGCAGGGAGCCGGTGACCTTGGGCTCTTTCAGTGAGTCAGCATCGGTTCTTCTGAGGTGTTGTCGAAGTGTCCCGGCTGGGAGCAGTCTCGAGCTTCTGTCTGCAGCATCTTTTCTGGTGCTCTCAAGAGGAGAGGAGAGAGGCATCAATCTTAGGATTATGAGACACATTCACTAATTTGAGTGAAGAGAGAGTATTTTATACTCTCCTTTGAGCTGCTGGAGGGTAAAGAGCGGCGCCTCTTTAATTCACTGCAGCTGTGCAAGCTCCACCCTGTAGCCACATGCTCTCCGGCTGTCCAAAATACCAGTGGTGCTGAAAGGGAGCTGTCTTTTCAGCACCGGGAGAGTGGTAGTGCAAGGAGCGATCCTTTTCATGGGCAGAGAAATGCAGGGGCCTCTGTTGGAAGGCCAGCAGTGTTTCCAAATGTCTAGTAGTGTGGAGTAGTGTGGATGCAAGACGTAAAGCAAACAATAATGATGTGTTTTAATACTAAAATATATTAGTGTGGACATAGCCCATAGCAGAACCCCTCTCTCTCTCTCTCTCTCTCTCTCTCTCTCTTGCTCTCTCCTTCTCTATCTATCTCTCCTCGCTGTATATTGTGTCCTTCCTTTATACATTTTCCTCCCTGTATATATTGTCCTTATTACATATCTTCTCCTCATTGTACATCTTGTCCTCCATCCTCCTTGACTGTCTTGTCCTCTCTGTTGTACAACCTGCCCTCAACTCTCTCTGTCTCTCTCTCTCTCTCTCTCTCTCTCTGTATGTTGTCCTCTCTGTAAATGTCCTCTCTGCATATCTATCTGCTTGTGCGTTTTGTTGACTTTTGTTATTTTGAAAAAAAAAACCCCACCTACACTTATATTTACCTTCATCACAGTGTGATTTATGGTCTCTCTCTGCTTAAAACACAGTTTTAAACCAGCTCTGCGTGTCAAAAAAACCCAAAAAACCCAAAAAAACAAAACAGATTGAGGTCACATTCTTTAATAGCGAGGTCAAGGTTTCAGGTTTGCTTATGCGCGGCATGACAAGCACTAGTGCTCATGCAGTGGGGAACCTCAAACATGACACAGCATAAAATGGTGAGATCAAAAGGTCTGACAAGTCAGATTAGACCTCTGTGAGGGGGGGGAGAACAAGGAGAGAGCGTCTGAAAGGAGGAGGAGGAGGAGAACAGCAACATGAAGTAGGTTAGATGAGTCAAAAATAACTCAGCGAGTCATAACTGTCGGAATTGAAGACGATCCTCGACCTCTTTCACACTGCTTCGTGACACGATGAATGTGGTTCAGTCCATTAAATTCAGGTCATATCTCTGGACTCAGAAATGTTATTATTTCCTGTTATTATTATTATTATTATTATTATTATTATTATTATTATGTAGTTTTAGATCAGTATGTCCTAAAAAATCGATCATTTGTGTTTTAGATTGCATACTATTAAGCAGACCTAACTGTAGACCTGGATGATAAAATGCATTTGTCTAATAATCAGCTCTATCTTTCATTTCTAAATCATATTCAACATTATTAAATGTAAGTTATTACATGCCAAGATGTGCACAATCAATAACAAAGATATACCAGCAAATCTTCACATTTTTCCTTAGACACTTTCTGAGCAGAACTAGATTAGATTAGTGCAGGTTTTATCTGACGGATGGAATTGGAGTGCTAGAGTAATAACTCGATAAGCAAAACACGCCAAGCTCTTTGAGCCAATCTGCAAGTTTTATCAGGCTGAAATCAGCAGCTTCCAATCTCAGCATTTACACAGGGCTTTAAACGACCTCGTAATTCCTCACGAGACTAACATTAGCATACAAAAACGACAAAAACATGAGTGGGGACAAAAGAATTGAACATAACCATAAATGAAATAAAGTCAAGTCAATTTATTTGTATAGCACTTTTAACAATAGACACTGTTGCAAAGCAGCTTTGAAGTAATACTAAAAATAAAGTAGAAGAAAATTTGAATTTCATAATAATTAACTAACCTTGAATTAGCTATAAATAATGATTGATTATGGTTTTATTGTTGTTGTTGCATTTGTTTTGCGTTACACCAAGTAGTTTTTCATTTCACAGAATAGCCTTCACGCTCTACTGTGTAAGACTTAGGCCTCGTCTACACTTATGTGGATATTTTTTGGCCTCCCATTCACTTGAAAATGGCATTTTGGGTCACTGAAAAACAAGCTTTCCGATGGTTGAGGTCGACACGGTCTTCCAGGTCAATTTGACAGAACTGAGACGTAGAGTTTAGATAATCAGTGTATACATTTAAGAAGCTGTATATAAAGGAAAAACAATAGTGGCCTAAAATAGAGCCTTGTTGAACACCATGGATTTTTTTTTAGATGAAATCGTGGTATCAGTTATCAGTACCAATCCAATCTAGAGTTTATTATTTTTCTATAACTGCAGGGTCCCTTAGTGTTTTAACAGTTACACAGTTTTCATTGTTAAAGACTAACATGACATCTGTCACATTACAGCTCCTATAACTACAGTCATTTCTTTTTATTTTTTTTTTCAGTATTCTTTTTTCTTACCTTAACTTTCCAGAAAACACCAGAAACAGCTTGTCATGTTACTTAGACACTACAAAGGATCAATTCCTTTGCCCTGAAAACATAAAGTTGCAGCCTTACCTCTGATTTTATAAATGACCAGTAAATGTCTCCTTGCAGAAATGTTTCATCAGCAGAATGTCAAATCTTTGTTAAAGTAAAATATGTTCCATTAAATCCAGTTATTGTTATATGTAAGTTAGTCATACTATTGAAATGATAAATATATAACATATTAAATGAGTAATGGCTCCATGGTTTTAATTAACCATGAGAAAATGAAAGCAAGTGAAAGAAATAAAATCAAAGTTGATAACAGATGAGGAATCCATCACATTCACATATTCAAGTCCGGAAAAATGTGGTCATTCAGGCGAGAAACTAGGAGCTCATTAGTCTTTGAAGCGGCTCCCTCGTTTTAAGCACATGAAGCTAACCGAAGGCTAAAATGCGGCCATGAGCAATCATTTCTCACACAATTTAATTAGCGAGCAGTGGATTAGTATTGATTCCCCTTGGTTTTCCTCTGTGTGGTGGCTGGACGTTGTTATGTGCCTCTGTATGTCTTTAATGTAAGATGCAGCTGATGGAAACAAACACACATACACAAAAAAAAACCCTTCGAACTAATAAAAAATCCTTGGGCTGAAGCACAATTTCAAATTCAGATTTAAATAATGGTTTTATTGAAGTTTTTTGCTTGAAGCCAGAACTAGTCATTACAGCATGGAAGTTTTGAAGAGAACTTTGGCTATCCATTACCACAGCAGTTATTGTGTTATTATCTATTACCATCTATTCTATGAGATGAGAAGTGCTTACAAGGAATGCAAATGAATTATGGGTGTACTTCTTATAAATGCACTTAAGTATGGAATCTGAATGCACTGTGAGTTAGTGGTTATTACTTTAATGAAATATCATACATAAACAGTCACAAGTTTAATTCAGACTTTCCTGATTATAGGGGTCCAGGGACAGTGAAAAAATGCAGGGAGGCCAAGCACCATGAAAATTTGTACATATATACAAGGCATCATTGTATGCTTGTGTACAAAATTTTCAAAAATTTCACCACATATTGGTGCTGTAATAAATTGTAAACACATGGACAAATGTGGAAAATCTGGGTTATCCTGAATCTACCAGCACGCAGTACCAATCAAACTCCATCCACCAAAAAGCTATTGTTATTTATTTATTTATTTATTTATTTATTTTAAATCAATTTTGTCTTAATCAATTTCCTCTGATTTGTACAAAAAGCTGTTGAATATCATTTTGAGACCATTATGAGGAAAAAGACATAAGTTAAATTACAAGGTGTTGTCTTTTCCCGCTAAAATCTTGTAAGATGTTAAAAAGTATCCACTAGGGGGCACAAAAAACAAGCAGGCAAACAAAACCCGTAGCTATAATTCCTCAACTGTTTGATATAAATGTTTGTGGACTTTCTCTATGCCAAGTTTTTAAAAAAAAAGTTCCACCATTGTTACAAAAACTGAATGAAACAATCAACAAACATGGCTGCCAACAGCCAATCAAAATTCAGTAGCCAGTAATTGTCATTGTGAATTCAATTGGGCATTGTTAAATTATAAATATCAGATTTTGACAAGTTATGTGTTTGATCACTTCCAGCCTACCTCACTGTTAGCCTGTTGTAATGTTAGCCTGTTCCTTAATTATGTTTATTGTCTGAAAGAATTGCAAAAAAAAAGAGAGAGTGCTTGTGTTTGAAATTAGCTTCATGCATGAGGAGATGTATCTTTTTCGTGTAATTCTTTTTCTTTATTTCTTACTTAAAACAAGCAAACCTGACCAGATGAACACAGAGGTCAGAGGTTCAGCTGCAGGTCATATGTGCGCACATTTAGTTTTACATTAATTCATCTGCCGGTGTGTTTTATCCATAAGTACTGCAGAATCCAATGCGAGCACAAAGAAGAAGAGTGGCAGAAGTTTAAAGGTTACGGCATGAGGGCCTAGAGTGGATCACATGAGATCTGAACCCACAACCTTCAGTCTAGAGTTAAGCATTCCCAGCTCATATTTTCACCTGCCTTTGTTTTCAAAAAAAGGTCAAAATGACTGAAAAAGCATGTACAAGGTCTCAATAGCAAACAGTTTTAACGAAATAAGAGCAATTCATTAAGCATTTCATTACATTCTGTAGAATACAGATTGATGGTGATGAAAATGTGACTGTATTTTTCTGAAAAAGCTAACCTGGCCAGCTTTAAAGGACACACATCATCAAACATTATATTCACAATTCACTTCACTATTGATCTTGTTTACTTTTAACCCATTCTTGTCTGATTCCAGTTCGAATCTTAATGTTAATCTGACATAATGTTAGCTTGTTTGTAATGCTAACCTGTCTTCATGCTTTATGATAGGCTTTTGTAATGCTAGCTTGGTGTCATGTATATCTGTCATAATGTTAGCTTGTTATAATTGTAGACCCTTTGTTATATTACGAGCCTGCCTATTGTAATTATGCAATTATAGTCTGTAATTATGTTCGACACATGTAAAACTTTCTGCACCACATTTTATAAGCAAGTAATAAACCACTGTGAGTGGTGGTGTTATAAGAAAATACTGAGTGATGTGGTGGTGGGATGAAGTGAAGTTACTGTTACCATCCCAAAGTTGATTATTTTCCTATAACATCATGTCCCCATGTATTTTATTCCTCTTACTCTATAGCAAATTGTCAACAATTACATGTTTTTAGTTATTAAAGAATAATTAGAATGTTTATCCTTTTATAGCTACATTTAATGTTGTGGAATGCCTGCAAGAGAAATTAGTTCCTGTTTCCTGTTCTTACATCAGTCATCCTCTCATTTCTCTCTCTCTCGAAGTTAATATAACATAAAAAAGGCTGCTACTGCTACAAAGTGCTGACACTGGAGACTCCATGCACAAGTTAAATAAACATCACCATACAGGACTTATCAATATCAATGATTAAACATGTATTTTCGATGATCCATTTATATCCCTGTGTAAGTTGTTACAAAAGAATGATAAATAGATCCAAATGGTTGTGAGTTTTAATCCCAGCACCACCAAGCTGCCACTGTTCAGTCCTTGAGAAAAACCTTTAACCGTCAACTGCTCAGTGTTGTAGCCTGTCTCATTTGGAAGTCACTTTTATTTTACATAAGAGGTACATATAAATGGTAAAAAATACAGACACTGGGTTTAGAAGTACTGTGAGTTACAGTTATTATTTTATTGAGTCAGACTTAGGGGTCCAAGCGCCATGAAAAGTAGTTGGGGGGCCAAGCATCATGAAAATGTGTATATATGTCTACAATAGATTTCTTAATCAATATCTCAACAAATAATGCCAACAAGTAATCTACGGCTTCCAGCTTACTTGCTTACCTTAATTCCGGTATATCACATTTGGAACTAGCATAAAAATCCACAAACCCTCCCTTAAAAAGCTTTTTCAACAGATATATAATGTCCATTTAAAAGTGTATACAGTAATATATACTACTATTCTGTAAATATTTAATATAGTCCGCCTCTAGATATTAGTCTCTCAAAGACTCAACTCCAAACACTCCACTAGGATGCCTTTGGGAAAATAAATCTTTTATAGTTCAATTTTTTTTTTTATCACCCCATGTTTAAAGCAATAACCTTCATCAAAAAGAGACACAACTGGCTGCATCTGAGCTCGGGGTGTTACATGATACCTCAGATCCTTGGATGCGGTTTCATTCAGGTGTTTTTTCAGTCAAGAGAAATGTTCAAAGTCAGGCTACTTGTAATCCCAAAAGGTCTTGGCCCTTGGTGAATTAAGTAGCCTTCAAAAACCATGTGACTGAATGCACTTGGTGTCACCCAAGAGACACTGCATTGTGGAACTGCAGCCTGGCTTTCACATAGTGTGTATGTGTGCATGAAAAAGTGTGCTGACATGCAATGAAACAATGGTCACTTGTTATTGAGCTTCTTTTTTTTACTAATTTTTTTTTTTTATCCAAAAGATAATCCAAACACAAAGTAATTTATTGAAACCAAATATAACTGTGCACTTAGTTATGTATTTTGAATATCACAGTTTCTCTTCTATGAACACATTTTTTTCCCCCAAAATATCCAGTCAGTTAACTTCTTATGATTTTGTTTTGTGTCCTTGCACAAAGTCACACTCAGACACATTTAAAATCAATTGAAGCAATTAAGGTTATTTATATCTCCCAAACAGTTGTTACAACTGGGCAATTAATTTGCCTCCAAACATCACTGAACCATTTGCTTGATTTAATTTGGATTAGGTACATCGTCTCTCTCAGAGACATTTTAATTTGCGTGAGACTGAAGGGTTCAAGCAATAAAAGTTATAAATCCCAACCAGTAGAGACCTTTCACAACATGTCTCCAAAAACCATGCAACCAAGGGCCCTTGGCCTTGATTTACCTTAAGGATACTTTGGCTTGAGTCCTTATGCATCATCTTCAAGTTGCCTGAGACTGAAGGGTTCAAGCAGCCAAGGCTCACAAACAGTTTGCTTCAAAAGAAAAAGTGCTCAGTTCACTCAAGCCAAACTCACTTTGATTTGTCCTTTGTCCTTCAGGCGTCATCTCATTCAGAGATATTTTGAGTCAGCTGAGATTAAAGGGTTCAAACGATCATGTCCCAAACAGTTGTGAGCATTCACAACTCGCCTCACAACTTCACTATGTGAACATGGGCTCTTGGCCTAGAGATACAGTATTCATTTTGAGTTTAGCTTGGGTCCTTGAGCATGGTCAGACACATTTTGAGTCACCCTAGACTGAAGGGTTCACGTCCCAAACTTTTGTGACCATTGATGTATCAACTTGCCTCCAAAAACCATGTGATCAAAGACCCTTGACCTTGTTTCACTCAAGTGTTACTCACTTTGATTTGGTTTGGGTTCTTGGACAACATCTAATTGAGCTGCCTTTTAAGTTGCCTGAGACTGAAGGGTTTAAACCCTCAAGATTATAACTTCTGAACTGTTATCAGTATTCTGGAGTCAACTCGCTTTCAAAAGCCATGTAGACAAATGCACATGATCTTTATACACTTGAGGGCCTTAGGCTTTCATTTAGACAAATCTTGTGTCGCCCAAGACCAAATAGTTCAAGCAATCAAGGTTATAATTTCCAGTCAGTGACCATTCACAATTCACCTCCAAAAAATATTGCAACCAAGGAGCCTTGGCGTTGATTGATCCTAATAATACTCACTTTGATTTGGCTTGTGTCCGTGAGCAACATCTAATTCAGCTGCTTTTCGGTCCCCTTTGATCAAAGCAGGACTTCTACTGAAACTCTCAAACATTCAAGACAGTTGGTGAATCCATACACCATGAAAACCAAGGGCCCTTGGCCTCGATTCACCCTAGGGATGCTCAGTTTGATTTGATTTGGGTCCTTGGGCACACTTTGATTCAGCTTTTTTTAAGTCACCTAGGACCGAAGGTTTCAAGCAAATGAGATTATTTGTAACTGCCAAAAGGTGGTGATCCTCAGGGAATCAATTTGCCTCCAAGAAGCAAGTGTACAAAATCAGCCATGTGCCCTAAATTTGAGTTACTGGCCTGGGTGTACCTGAGAGACACTATTTGGAAATGCAGCTCAAGCTACTGTTTGTGTGAAAACACTCACCTTTGCACTTGATCAAATTCTGGCATCCACGTTTGCTGAGGTTCCTACTCAGTTTCATAAAGATAATGAAATAATTATATTAAATTACCTGTCATTACCACATAAACTGGACTTAAGAGGTTGAATAGGAATATTCACTGAACAATTTAGGGGTTGAGCTCAGGAAAATGAACTTGAAATATAAAAAAAGGATCAAGTAAAGAAATGAAAAAAGAAAATAAATAAAGAGACACACACACACACACACACACACACACACACACACATATATATATATATATATAAACGATTTACTTGTGCAATCACAACAAAGAAAGAAAGCAAGAATAAAGGAAAAAAAGAGACAAATGAAGAAAAAAAAATCTTCAAAAAAGGAAAAAAGAACAAATGGAAAAATGAAAAAGAAAAAAGAAAAAATGACTATAAAAGATGCAACAATAAAAGGAAATAAACACACAAAAGAAGAAATAAAAAATAAAAAAGATAGATAAAATGAAATAAAGAAATCAATAAATACGTAAAAGATGAAAAGATGGACAAAAATAAAATAAAAAATTCTAAAATGGAAAATAAAAAGCAAATAAATAAAAATCATGAAAGAAAGTTATTAGAAAGAAGCATTTGGAAAGAAAGAAAGAAAGATAGAAAGAAAGAAAGAAAGAAAGAAAGAAAGAAAGAAAGAAAGAAAGGAAGAAGAGTCACAATCTTAACAAAATAAAAGAAAAAAGATAAAGAAAGAAAAAAGCAAATTAAATAAATAAAAAAGGAACAGGGTGATGAGAAACAAAAGAAAAGAGTTTGCTGTAACACTTGTGCTACATTAAACTGGACATGTTTTGGTGGGAATAACAGAGCCTTTAATAGCTAATCACTTTATTGAGAAACCTCTTCCCTAGCATTTTGATTCACATGCTAACTTTGTTAATTGGTGTAATTCTTTGTGAGTTTGCAGGATAAGATACCTTCTTCAGTACATATTATAGCACACATGTTTGTTGTGTATACTGGTGGACGGGTGAAATATTCAGTATTGCTTGTGATTAAAGAATTTAGCATGTGGTGGTAGTTCTTGGCCAGTTTTTTAAACCCTGTTCTCTTCTTTCCCAGGTCTAATCTGCCTCGTCAGACCTTTTGATCCGTCAATTTTACAGCGTGTCGTGTTTTAGCATCCCCACTGTGTCACTTGTCATGTTGTGCATGAGCGAATTTTAAACCTCGACCTTGTGGGTCAGAATCTGACTTTGCCTCCCTGGTGATAGACGGAGCTGCTTTCTAGCTGAGCTGCTGTAGTGGAGCTGCTGTGGTTATGGTTATGGATGAATTAGCTTCCACATCAACCCACTTTAACCTGTTAATATTGTCAAGAAAACAGTTTTACACTGGAGAGACGTGCGAACCAATCGAGACGTCTGCCTGTCAAAAAAATTTTCAGTCAAATTTTCAGAGTGTATTGAGGTACTGTGTTTATTTAAAACATGGGCTGGATTTTCTTTCTTGGTTTTTGTTGCAGCTACAAATACATACAAATAGTCAATAGATTTCGGTTAGTTTTGACTGGAAATCCGCAGGCGTCATTCTTTACTTCCTAACCACACTGACCACATCTTGCTGATTATTTCCTCATGTCCTTACTGATCTCTGCTGTGTGAATATGAGTGAGATTGATTCAAGGTTTCAAAGATTCCCTGCTGTTCTCAGGCATGACTCTCACTACCTGCAACAACACACTGTTCCCTGCAACACACATCACATTAAGTCCGTATCCATAAAGCCTGCATGTTTTGCTCTTACAACTCTAGCCTTTTTTTAAAGGCTATTATAACCGATTCAGCATTGCTTTTTTCTAAATGTTGTAGAGAAAACTGGATTGAAACACCTGAAAACTTTAGTTAATGGTAGGCAAATAGCTTGTTAAAAACCTTAATAGAACAGAATTAAGACAGAACAGAGTGCCACTTCCCATACAGAAAAAGAAAATCACATTAAAATGATGAGAATTATCAAGGAACTAAATGATGTGAGAGAAAAATATTTGCGGAATTTACTATGTTTATTAAATAAAGTTTTATGTTTTACAAAGTGCAAAATACAGACCATGGACTTAACATAAATTGCTTTTAGTTTTATCAGTTTATCCAGTTTTGCTTTTATAAAGCAAATGTGTTATTACAACATTAGTTGTGAGTTCAACTTATCTAT
>JAOTRR010000029.1:3214095-3225006 GCA_028570945.1 Gogo arcuatus
TATATATATATCATTAACAGAATTTATATACTCTTATAAAAACTATATATTATAAAGACTGTTATATAAACATTAACAGAATTTATATACTGCTATATAAATATTAACATAATTATATAAACTGTTATATAAACATTAATGGAATTGACATTGTATATACAATATATTTTCAACATTATTATATAAACATTAACTGAATGTATATACTGTTATATAAACAATGTTATAAACAATATTGGTACATAAACATTAACGGAATTTATATATTGCTATGTAAACATTAACGGAATTGACATATTGTTGGATATACAATATATTTTGAACATTATTGTTAAACTAACATTAACAAAATGTATATATTGTTATATGGACCATATTTTATAAACTTTATTTCTGTACAAACTTTAACGGAATGTATATACTGTTGTATAAATATTAATGGAATTGATATACTGCTGTATATGCAATATGTCATAAACATTATTGTTATATAAACATTAACAGAATTTGTTTCTTGCCATGTTATTTAAATAAAATAATATGATTAAATAATTAGATGTTATTTAGAAAATCAGTTTAAAGTATTCTGTTTTTATTTTGCTTTTTTCATTTGCGTCTGCATTGTTTGTGTCTCATGCGTAAATCGTTTTTTTTTTTTTACGTAAGAGAGAGAATTATAATTGACCATCAAAAATGACACATTCTTGTCAGAAATAACAATAAATAATTAATGTAGAGTGATTCTTTTTTCTTATTACGAGTCTATAAACATAATGTCCTACTAAAGGGATTAAAGTGTTACTAAGGAAAGAGGCCTATAGTAGAATGTAGGTTCATCATAAAGGAAAGAAAATGAAGTTTTTTTCTGAGTTTGATTCTTGTAAATCTCTTATCTCTCAAGGAACCTGAAGTGATATCACAAGCATAGATCATTTCTCAGTTTTGATAAATAAAAAAATAAAAAAATAAATAATAGTGATTCTTGATTGAGTTAAACTTCGCTACCAATTTTATTTTTAAAAAATGTAGATTTTTTTTCATCTATTGATATTTCCATTATATGCCAATCAAACAAAAATATATCAATGAAAATCTGGTACTAATCCAAATAAATCAATCTGATTTACAGGGAAAGTCAGGTATTGTTCATTGTTTAATTAACAGAAAATGGGATTTAGTGTCTTGTGATAAGAATAAAAGACCTAATATTAATACCTGTAATATAATTAACCTGTTTAGCTTTAGTATACATTCCAAAATATATAGATTTTTAGAAAGTTAGTGATTGCGGAAAGCAATTTTTTAAAAAATCCCTTTTATTCAGTAAAGTGGGCTGAAAACATATTAATTACATAATGATTATCACTCTTTTGGATCTCAGAGGAACTTTGTCATGAGTCAGTTTTTTTTACACACTGCTTTAAAAATTGCATTTCTAATATACGTAATAATTATATAATATATTATAGATCAAGACAATATCCTGAGTATTTGATTTCATTATCATAAAGGACACTTATCAGAAAGGGCTGAGGTCAGTAAACGTCCTTTGTTAGTACAGTATAAATGATCTTGAGCAGGCCATTTTAGGCTTCTTAAAACTGATTGATTTATAATGAAAGAACGATCTGAAAAAAAAACAATCAAGAATTGATTTTGACTTTATCTGATTTAATCATGAAAGTAAAAAGAAAATCAATCTGTAGATTAATGAGCACAAAGATGTTTATTATTATTATTATTATTATTATTATTACTGATATCACTATTTCCGATGTAGCGATATCATTATATTGGTAAATCGTCCTGGGCTTACACAATGATGCAGCACATTTCCAGTGATAAGCAGGCTCTGTTCAAACAAACGGAACCATAAGCTGATAAAGCAGTGTGTGTGTGTGTGTGTGTGTGTGTGTGTGTGAGTGTGTGTGTGAGATAGATAGATGGAGAGAGCAAGAGAGAGAGAAAGACAGACAGAGAGAGAGAGAGGGGAAATCCATCGAAAAACACTCGAGCTGGAACAGACAGAGTGACGCTACGAACACATGAAGAGTTGAGTTTGTCTCAACACAAAAACAAATGAAGGGGTAAACAGAAACATGGTCTCGCTCATTTCCAGGGTCAAACACCGAAAACTCACCACACACACATACACACACTGTAAATGACTATTCAACCTGTGAAATAAATTTGTTTTTTCCCCAGCGGCTCTGTGACTTCCATTAAACATCATGATTAGTTTAATCAAGAGGCTCATTGGTGCCTGTCAGATATCATCTCTGCCTTCACAATTAGCCCATTCTCCTTGAACTTGGTTGCCAAACACACACACACACACACACACGCACACACACATGCCCCGTCACAATGCGACAAAGTTAAATAATCGCTGTATAATTTAAGAAATTAAACATCACTCTTTTCCCAGAGCGTTGATTAAAAGCATTACTTGTTTGACAGAGATGTTTTCTTCTTTTCCCATGATGCAACATTAGTGCTCAGGGTCACCTCGACACTGACTCATGGGGACGGATCCAGATCCACCCACACATCCACCCATCCACTTACCCACCCACCCCCACACAGAGTGATTAATTAGCGACGTAGTAGACATTGGGTGAATGATGATCATTTTGATTGACAGCTGATGTCGAATGCATTAATCACAGAGAAGAGATTTGGGTTTTAAAAGGATGACCTTGAAATGGAGGTTTTGCTAATTAATCTCTTTCATCGTCCATAACGAAGAAATTATTTCCTTCTAGAGAAGACTGCATAACCACCAGCATCAAAATAAACACTGCTTGCTCTTTTCTGTAAATACAAACCAAAATCTTCATATGTGTCTTTCATTCTGCTCTGAAATCTCAAAAAAAAAAAAAAGTTTTAGTAGTTCATATTTATTTACTTCTACATTCTCAAATGAAGGATGGGGCCTAGAGCAAGAGTAAATAATTTTTTTTAGCAATATATGAGGTTATATTTTTATAGATTATTAAGATGCTCATAAGAGATGTTGAGGAAAAAAGTAAGGAAAGAAAAGGAAAAAGAAGGGAAAAAAATAAATAAATAACAAAAAGTAACTGATAAAAATATCTATCCCACACATGTGATGAGTATATAAATAACTGTCTGCCTTAAAATAAATTCTAAGAAAAAGAAATAAAAAGAATTTGATTGTTATGGTTTTATAAGATTATGGTTATTCTGTCAAATCTTTTAAACTGTTATGCAAACCTGTTTAACATGGGGGACGTTTGGACGATTCAATTCATTTGATTTTTGGAAAACTTAGCATGCTGATTTTATGATAAAAAAATCAAACAAAGAAACAAGCAAACAAACAAAACAGGATAAAAAGATTTTTTGTTAAATTTTTTTTAGAATATTTGGCCATCCAAAAGACCAGAAACTGTTATGTTGTTGTTGTTGTTGTTCTTGTAGAGATTATTGTACAAAATCAAACTGCCGTGATCTTTGCATATTTAAAAACAAATCATTAACGATGTACCATTTAGAGTAAGAAATTAAGAGGAAATTGGATCTGAATTATAAAACAACCAGACAACCAAAGCAGTGAAATGGTGAAAGAAGAGATTAGCTAGGATATTGTCCGGATATGTTTTATCCAGGTGTATTTCAGCACTTACAATCCTAAGTTCAGGAACAAAAGCATCTAGTGATGCTTTCCATCATCAGAGCAAAAACATCCAATTTCACCCAAATGACCAAACCACCTCATTAACAATAAAGCCAAACCCAGGATATCTTGGCATTTATGAAGTGGACAACCAGTAAAGCTTGATCATAAACTCCTGAAGTCCCAGAGGCCCAAATGTCAGCGCTAATCCTCTGCTAGCATGGGCCAGGATGGAGCACATTACCAATCTGTGCCAAAAATAATAATAATAAATAATCATCATAAACGGCTGGCCTCGTATTCCTGATGCACGAGCTCTACTGCGCTGTGTTCAGATTGCTCCTCTTTAGTTCGCCATATGGGCTGACGAGCTCTAAGTGGTCTAGAATTAGCACGCTGGTGGCATGAGTGGTCCAAATTCATAATGCCAGGGTTACTATTTACGCAATTGATGATCTGGGATCTGTTTCAGGGTCCAAGTTGGTGAAGGATGAGTCCAGATTTAATTCGCTGGAAATGCAGCCATAAAAATGAAGCAGCTTCTTCTTGACAATTAGTAACCGTCACCGATTAATCACATCCCAATCCCTTGGCAGCAATTCAGAGATTAACACCGTGTCAAGGTCTGTCCTGCCATAACAGGTCTGATTCGTCCCCCTTCCTCTTTTCCGTGGCTATAAAAAGCCCCCGCGTCACGTCGCGATTTGGAACGAGGCCCTCGAGTCGACAGAAAGAGAGAAAGTGGAGCTCTTTATCATTGGAACAAGGAGGAAGGGGGGGATCACACTCTAACCCCAATACTCAACACAGCCATTTTACAAAAGGAGAAGGAATACAGCATAGTTAATTACAGCAAGGAATTCAGCTTTGCTTTTTAAAAATGTTCAAGAGAAAAAAGAAAGAACATGGGCAAAAATATAGGAAACGATTATGATGGTAATCATGTCAGGTTTTTGTACCACGCATTCAACAGTATGACGTTCAGCCGTGACTGTATTTCACCTTTGCTTGTTTTTCATCATTGCAGATTCATTTTAGGGCTAAAATGAACGATCCCGAATGGTCTGAATGTGGATCAGCAATTAGTGGGTAGATTACAGATGGTTCTTATTGCCTGTTGTACTGCTAATATGAATCATTACATGCTTTTTTAAAAATAGCATGAAGGTGATGGTAAAGCAGAACGACATTGTGGGTGAATTTTATTTATTTTTTTAGTTTTTTGTAAAAAAAAGCAGGTTTTTTTTTTATGAAAACAGAATAAGGTTCCAGAGTACATATCTTAACCAGAGAATAGTCTATTTGTAACACTGAAATGTACTGCAGATTTGGATTCGTGAATATTTGATTTGTAGACTTTGTGCGGTGAAACAAGTGGATGCATCGATCCATTATCTATATCGCTTATCTGTCAGGGTCACAGGGGAAACTGGAGCCAATCCCAGCTGACTCTGGGCAAGAGGCGGGGTACAGGTGACACAGCACTAACACAGAGATGAACAGCCATTCACACTCACATTCACACCTATGGGCAGTTTAGAGAGAGTTGACCAAATCCACACGTCTTTAGACCGTGGGAAGAAACCGGAGCACCCGGAGGAAACCCACACAGCCACAGGGAGAACATCCAAACTCCACACAGAAAGGCCCCAGAGGGCTACAAGGTTCAAACCCAGAACCTTCTTGCTGTGATATGACAAAGCTAACCACTGCACCACCATGCCACTCCAAGTGAACACAACTAAAATCAATTCAATATTTTATTTGTCCAAAAAAAAAAATTGTATGAAATGATTATGATTTCCTATTTTAATGCATGCCAATGTAAAACGAATAAACTCAATGTACACAGACCAAATATCCATAACTTGGGTGATTGAAATCTTTTCATAACGTCTTGAATTTGATCTACTATTCATGATCGAAAAGCTTTTCATATCGGAACATGAAAAGTTGGTGGTCTGAAAGGCACCAAATACCAGAAATAAACCTTTAGTTCTTTTTTTTTTTTTTTTTTTTTTTTTGAGAGTGCTGTACTTTCTTTCTGGAGAAGAAAATTTAGATCAATCAACCTTAATTGTTTAACCAGAAATAAACCGAAAACCAATAATTACAAGTTAAAAACTCACATTGCATTCAGAAGTAAAAATGCAGTCTCATGCAATCAAGAGATTTCAGAACATCTTATTAAAATGCAGCAGCCAAGCAAGGAGCGGATGACATGGCCTGCAGCTACTGTGATATTAACCCTGCCATTTTCAATTTTCAGTGCTAATAACCTTCTACTACAACACGTTTTCTCTTTCCTTTTTTTTCGCTTTGTTTTTCCAACACAAAAAAAATGTTTATTCAGGAAGCATTGATTATTTTAGGAACGCCTATGAACACTGGTTACAACTCTGTATTGATTAGCATTGCTAATGTAACTCCTAAAATCACTTGACTCCTCGTGCCAGAAGACTGTCCTAACAGAAATGTGTTGCCAACAATGACGTGTATATATGTATGTACTGTATATAAGAACCTGACATCATATTTATTGATGACATAAACATATTTTGGTCAATATAGTGCAATAATAAGTGGAAAGCAATCGGAAAAAAAACAGTAAAGGGGAAAAAAAAGAGAATTGCGAATTCTTGTATAAAAATAGGTGTTACATTAAAATAGTATTACACAACATAATTATTACTTCAATTATCATTTATGAATTTGTTTTTGATAACATATTAAAATACATATTAAGAATGAATGAATCATTTTTAATATATAATAATTCCTCTAATGATAGCTGGGAAGACCAACATTGGCCCTCCATTTTACTTTCTTTTTTTTCCAAAAAAAAGTGCAGACGGCATACAAAGACACTTCTTTTTTTAAATCTTTAAATGAAGCAAAAGTCTCTCTTTGACACTGGAGATGAAGGTGGAGGATTGGGATGTTTGGGAAGATTGGGGGGGGGGGGGTGTGCCACCGCTGAAAGAAAGCCACTTGTACAATGCAAGCTACAATAAATGATCAAAAAATTACAAACGAAAAGCTTGTACAGAGGGATAATGGTACAGGTCATAACGATGAATAATCAAATAATGTTAAAATACATGGAGATTATACCAATAAATACTTACTTACTTACAGACTAGAGCAGAGGAATTGTCCTGCACAGTTAGATGCACTGTAATACAGTGTTCTTTTTCAATTTTGTATTGTTAAAGTTCGCAATATCTGCATGATTATACTCCTGAAAAAAACATACTTGGATTAATCTGTACAGCTACGTTTGTTTATTTATGTGTATTCAATTCAATCGTCAACTTAAAAAAATAGATTTTGCGATTTTTGCATCACCAGTTTTGTATCACAACTCGTGCTTTCATCCCGAGAGTTTTTTTTTCCTTTTTTTATTTCCTTTAATGTCATGTATCTTTAAAAATTAAAGTAAGACAGTTTGGCACACCCCATTGCCGGATTTTTCTCTGTTGCCTTTGTTCTGTTGTTTCTTTAAAGATGGCGTACACCATACACCCCGATGCACCCTTCAAGTGGAAATGGGGTGAAAATCTCTAACAGTACGCATGTTCATAGACAAGTTTTAAAACTGGCTAAACGTTGTCTGTTTCTCAAGAACTTCGAGGTAATCCGGCTCCATTTGGAGTTTTGCCTTTAGTTCCAAATATTCATTCCTGTTCTGCTCCACGTAGACAGTACTTGGAGCTGTGCTATAGAGCATAGTTTCTCTAATTCCCTCAGGATGCAAGAATTGCCGCCGTACATCGAAATTTGGGTTGTATGTGTAAGATCCAGGACTGGGGTACTTGTAATCATACCTATTTCCAGCACTATTTGGAGTTTTATCCGGCTCTAAGATCCTTCGGAAGAAATGCTCAGCATCCTGAGCTGTCGAAGGCTCCTCCCGAGGTTCAATGGTGCTAACGGTGTACGTAGGGCTCCTCGACGTTGGGTCCCGCTCTTCCTCATTGGTGTTTCTGTAGCTAACCTTGAGCTCGTGCAGATCAGGATAATCCTCCACAGCGGTACCTTCTCTGGATCTATAAATGGGGTTTTTGCACATGGGCCCAAGAGGATGGGGGATGTACTCGTAGACGTGACCTGCAGGGGGTTTGACTTTGGGTACCGAACGATTGCTATAAAGACTATACTGAAGGTTAAAGGAGCTTACGTCTGAGTTGTTGGTGCTGGTGCGGTCACTTTGAGACTTTTTTCGCCGTTTCATGACTACAACAAACAGCCCGGCAGCCACAAAAACGGACATTATGAAGACTAGGAGGAGGCTAAGGATAAGGACTGACAATGGGACGGTGCTTGAAGGAGTGTTGAACCTCAAGGGAGTCTCTGTAGTGATAACCTTCCCTTCCAAAGTCGATTCCGACAAAGCTATCGTAGATATAACAATATCCGAATAATCAGGACACAGTTGTTCAGAAAGGACACTGCGCATGTCTTGCCCTGCAACTCTCTTTGGAGTTGCACATATGACGTCATTAACCACAGTACCAGAGTTGAGCTGCTCCAGCCATATTTTCATGCCTACCACATCACACGTGCAATCCCAAGGGTTTTCAAAGAGATCAACTTGCACCAAAGCCTTGAGCTGATCTAGAACTCCACTCACAGGCAGGTTTTGAAAGTGGTTGTTGCGTAGATTTAGCCTTGAGAGTGACATACTAGAAAAGATTCCTCCTGGCAAGGTTTTTAGAAGATTGTTGTTTAGGAAAAGCAGCTGAAGGTTTGGCACAAAACGGAAGGTACCTGCAACAACCTCCTTGATCTTGTTGTACTCTAAATACAGGTACTGCAGGTTCTGGAGCCCAAAGAACATGTCTGCAGTGAGCCTGTCAATCAAATTGCCATTCAAGTACAACCTGCGCAGGTTAATTAAATCCCCAAATGCCCTATCATGTATGAGTGCTATCCGATTGTTTCCCAAGTGCAACAAATCCAATCCCTCTGCCTCAATGAAATCCGATCGGTGCACAACAGGGATGTAGTTCCCAGTGAGGTACATCTTTTTGGGATTATACGGCTTGGGCTTTAGATCTGATATGCTCTCAATTTTCCGTTCCTGGCAGTTGACATTGAGCCCAAGATCAGAGATCTGAAGGTTGCACGTGCATGCCGTAGGGCAATCCAAAGGCACGGGAGATTTGGTCTGAAAAGCTATGATTGGCCCATAGTTGTAGGGATTGCCTGGGATGCGAGAAGTGGGCTTTGACCTGGTCTTGTTGGACTGCCGAGTGCCCTTGGTAGGTCGGGATGAGGACCTCAGCACTGCTGAGGATGTGGCTGAGGAAGTCACTGCTGCCGGCGTCGTCTGGAAATATCCATTTGTGCTGAGAGGTGGCAGTGGGCGCATCTCATATTCCGAAATGGCCCTCCGAGGGCACAGCTCCTGCTTGGAGACCTCATCAAGATCACGGCCGTGGAGCCGGAATGGAGTCTCACAGACCACCTCGCCAACTAGTGCCGTGTAGGCAATGCTTTCTAACCAAGCTTTTAATGCGATAAGTTCGCAGGAACAATTCCATGGATTCTCTTCTAGCTGTAATTCCACCACTTTATCCATGTGCTCCAAAAGGCCAATGTAAGGGAACATTTTCAAGCGGTTGCCCCTGAGATCCAAGTGGGTCAAGGGCACATTTCGGAAAATGTTGGTAGGCAGCGATGACAAGAGGTTGTCATTCAAAATTAGCACAGTCAGACGGTGGAGCCTGCTGAGAGCACTGGGTTCAATAACGCTAATAAAATTATAATCAATCTGAAGGTATTCCAGGTTTTCTAATCCAGTGAACGTATCATCCCTAAGAACATCTATTTTGTTGTTGTTTAGGTGCAACCTCCTTAATCCCTGGAGTCCATTAAAAGCCCCAGTCTCAACTTCGGATATGTCATTGTTGCCTAAATGCAAAATGGTGACTCCAGTATAGTTGATAAAGTCATTGACGGACAATTTTTTCAGCAGGTTTCCCGTCAGTAGAAGGTGATACGTAGGGAAATGAACCGGGTTGATTTCTGACAGTCTCACGATGCCCCGGTTCTCGCAGCTGACCGTCAGAATGCCCTCTTTTTCTTCACAAGTGCACAAATTCCTACAGATCTCCCCATAATTCTCATACATCTCAACCAGGCTCAGAGAAGCGGCAAGCAGCAAGATTAGTGTCAGTATCCAGACACGCATTTTCATCAAATTGAATAGCGCCGTTCACTGTAGTGCCGCTGCAGACTGTGGTGTCATCTAGAAAAGGCAGAAAAAGGGCAATCAATCTTTTGGGGAATAAATAGCAAATGGACAAAAGGATCTTTAAGACATGATAACAGACATACTAAGGAGATTTTCTTGTGAAACAGTAGACACGCTAACGTTAGAGATTCACATTAAAGAATGGAAAAATAAATAATTCACCCAATTCTTTAATAAGAAATTCATTTATTTGAGTCACATGCATTAATTAATAAGACACTGAGGATGTGCATGACATTGAAGCACACAAAACCACCTCTAAGACGAGAAGTATGAATACAGGGAACACCAGGAGCACACGTAGAACATTTTTCAACATTTATTTGTTTAAATGAGAAGCAGCAACACCACAACTGCTTGGAAAATTTGCCTGAAAAGAGCAACTGCTTTTACTGAGAATACTGAACATGCACTGCTGGTGATAAGAGCATGCATTCTGATTATTAGCCGTTGTTTATGCATAAATATGTGCATGCTAGAACCCGCGAGCTTCAGGTTATGATCACGCTAAACGAGTGTTTAATAAGCTTTATCTACTCACCCCGCATATCCGATCACTCCTGTTCTCCTGTTTTCTAACGCCGGTTAACGAGTTTAATTCGGTTTAAATAGACCCAAACCTTCAGCATGCGCGCGCGCGCATGCGTGTGTGTGTGTGTGTGTGTGTGTGTGTAAATCTGGTGATGCCCCATGCATTTCTGTGGGGGAAAAACGCTGATGGTGAAAGCGAAACACTCTTAGCAGTTCCACATCTCTCCATTTAAGATCCATCGATTATTTTATCATGCATCTTGCTTTACACTATCCTGGATTAGGCTAAATTATCCGAGGTTTGGAGATAATAATCCGGAATACAGCGTTTCTGTGAGATCTCATGATTCATGCAAATCAACATCCCATCCACCTTCTTCTCTCTCTCTTTCTCTCTCTCTCTCCAGGACCGGAGACACTCGCCGACGCACGCAAATACACACACACACACACACACACACACGCACACAGAGAGAGAGAG
>JAOTRR010000029.1:3363733-3374627 GCA_028570945.1 Gogo arcuatus
TATATAAATATTTCCATGCTGAATGGGAAAACAAATTTGCTTACAGTGGTGAAAGAAGATCAAGATTGTCTGCTTAATAAGTTGGCAGGATTTAGTGTTGTCGAAAAGGGGTAATTTGGAGCGCCTTCACACCACTTAGCATCCAAAATTCAAGAAGTTGTTCCTACCCAAGAGCGAAATACCAAAGAAAAGAAAAGATTTAGAATTTGAAAAGATTTAAAATTTGTTTTAAAAGCCTAGCAATCACATTTCACAAAACCCACTGAGAGAGCTAAAGCTGCTACCAAGGCGTCATTTTGTGTTAATCATCTCCTGGCTAAGCACAAGAAGCTCCTTCACCGATGATGTGCCTTTAAAATAGCGATGACTGTCACTGCTGACACATTATTCACAGACATTAAAGACAAAGAAGGAGACATAAAAATGGCAATTAACAGCGTACCAGCAAAGGTAATGAGAAGAGTGGAGAGTAGTTGTTATGCGAGGACATTTCTGATCAGATTACCAAGGATTTACGAACACTTTCTCACAAATGAAGATCATTAAGTTCAAGTACTGCACATGTCTGACTTTATAGACACCTGAATGACTGCATTAGGCTGGCAGTCTCAACCTGTACTCCAAATTACAAGGCACTGACTGAGAGAGTTCAGGCACAACCATCACACTGACTAAATGAGTCAGAATATGAGCACTGTGGCGTGTAGAATTTGAACTGTACACTCTAGCTGCATGTTGTATTAAGTGAGGAATGAAACACAACAGACCGTGTAATAAGGAGAAGAAAAGTTTATAAGAGTTGTAAGCACTCTAGGTCTCAGTACCGCTTTCCGTTTCCTTTTTCATTCTTCACCAGCCTCTCTCTCTCTCTCTCTCTCTCTCTCTCTCTCTCTCTCTCAAAGTGCAGCACCTTTCTGGCACCTTAGTGTGCACAAAAATGACTTTTATGCTAGGATGAGGGGCAGAGCTAGCACTTGTAGCTTGAATGACAGTTTTATTCATATTAATGCTACTTAATCGCCAAGACACCTAGGAGATTTACATGCTGTGTGTGTGTGTGTGTGTGTGTGTGTGAGTGAGAGAGAGAGAGAGAGAGAGAGAGAGAGCAGGAGAACCTGCTCTCACATTATTTAGCAATAAAGCAGCAGCTGGTGCTTCCAGATGTTCATTTTTCATCTCACATTCAATTCTATCCCCTTGATCTAATAACTAATGTCTGTGAAATAATTACAGCTAATCTGATTAGCGTCCAAGTGTGCAGCTAAAATTCTCTTAAAATTAAGCTATGTATCCTTTTGTCACATTACATCGAGAACATCACAGAACATTAAAGAGGAAAAATTAAAAATGCAGTTAAATGCAGTTAATTAGCCAGGATATGTTTTCTTACAAGCTAATATCATAAAGCAAGCAGTTATTAGCATATACATAGAGTACTTGGAGTGTAAGTCCAAGCAGTTAATATATGAGGATGATTAGCATTCACTCTGCCCACTAGCCAATCACAAACGTCACTGCTTAGCATTAGTAAGCACAGCCTGAACTAATGTTAGCTCATATAACTACTTAACCTAGCTAGAATTAATATTATCTCAATGTTAACTAGCTAGCCAAGTTTGAAAACACACTAGCTATTTGTTTGTGTGTGTGTTATGAAACATTGTAATGATCAAGCTGTATAATGTGCAATGCAATACATCAAGGTTCAACACCTCAGGCAAATTATTTAGCTTAGCATATTTCAAATAGGCATGTGCTAATCATCAAGTATGTGACAAAATTTCATGCGAATACTGTATTTCAAGCGGTTAGCATACGAAGCTGATGAGCATTAGTGTTATTGTGGCAGGTTGTGACAGGGTGTGTGGAAATCAATTTTGTTAATTTATCACAAGATGTCTCGTATGACATACCTAATAAATTAGCATAAATTTCCAGTTTGGCCTTGCATTGATATAGTGCTTAGCACTAAATAGTGGATTTAATTTGAAATTTCAATGCTTAAATGGTGACCTTTCCAGCATTAGCTATTCAATGTTCGGTAGCTAGTCGAATTTGCAAAACAAAACAAGCTAGCTAACATTAGGTAATAAAATGTTGTCTAGAAAAATACATGGCTTCGTGTGTTTAGATTTACTATGATGTTAAAAGTGAACACTAATGTGCATTCCGGTGAATACAAAATAGTGGATTAGCTATGTGAGGCCTATTATCATGACGACTAATGAAAAAGTGGAAACCACATGTTCAATCTGTTTAGTTAGCTCAGTGTGCTAAGAGTGTGTTATAACTAGCTTTTGAATATCTACTAGTAATGAATGTCTATCTCCTTCCATCGGTGTTGTAAGCTGTGGCTGTTATTGTGACGTGTCCAAGCTTGAAAAGTACCTGCTGTAAACACAAAACACAACCTCTGCGGTGCTGCAAAGCCGCTAGTCACTAACAGCTTAAATATTTCATGAGGAGCATCCACATAGGCGCAAATAAAGTGTAAATATTAGACAGTTTCATGTGCTACAATTAAAATAAACAGCTTTCCTGACGTTATTAAATGAGACATCATGTTCTCCTTGAGTGCTCAGGTTGTGGTGGTTAGTGACAAATGCTAATAAGCTACTGAAAATAACAGCCCATTACAGTATCTCCTGAAATTCAGCCATGACACACAGAGAGACAATGAGGATTCATTATCCCAAACCGCTGCTTTTTTCATCCGGAAAAAAAGGAAACCAGTACATTTAAAACGTTTATTATAAATTACGTATTATCTATTTTGTGTAGTAAAGCACACTTTTGAGCTACCAGGAATTTTTAAATATTTAAAATTAATTTCTAACATCGTACAAAGCAATGTTTCTCCAATAAATGGACTAAACAAATAAAGAATGAAATAAAAATAGAAATAAAATAAATATCATAGATAAATAATAGTCAGTTGATGTTAATTTTTTACCAGATGTTTCTTTTTGTGAAATCATACATCCTTAAGAAAAAGTAAAAAAAAGAGAAAAAAAACTTTCAATAGAGTAGCCTTTTAAAAAGGCAGCTTTTAT
Source organism: Gogo arcuatus (assembly GCA_028570945.1). Taxonomy (NCBI): domain Eukaryota; kingdom Metazoa; phylum Chordata; class Actinopteri; order Siluriformes; family Anchariidae; genus Gogo; species Gogo arcuatus. The sequence continues at coordinate 3,366,787 of JAOTRR010000029.1, forward strand.
TGATTTATTTTTTTATTTAATCTGTTTTTTTAACAAATGTCCATTTTTATTTAAAATAATGTTAAACATTGACTCATTCACATATTCATGATGTATAAATATGATATAGGAAGGCATGTTTTGTGTGTATCACAGAACAGCAAGGGAGCATTTCTCTGGAACCTCTGAGAGATTAGGAGAAAAAAAAAGTGGTTTTGTTAGTATGCTCATTTGTATATTGCTGAATTGCAAATGTCATGATTAACAACTGGAAAGAAAAACGATAGATTGTCCCGAGTGATAGTTGTTTGGCGAAATCTACTTATGATCTGGTGCGTATGATTTATGATTTCGTGCTAAACACCTCCTGATCCGTTGCCATTTCATACAAAACTGCAGATGAATTAAACACTAATTTATCAGCACTACAGGAACATGACGTGCTTGGAGTCAAGTGTGTTTTTTCAACACGCCCTGATTGACGCTGAGATTTCCAAGTAGCACAACTGGCTGCTTTTTCAGTGCCTCATTATTTAGCATGCGTGGGAGGCTGAAATCTCGGCTTCAGCGAGTCCTAATGGGGAAGCAGGCCTTTCCCCTTGTGTGTTGTTTTAATCTCATTTCGTGCGCCCTGTCCCTGTGTCCCTGGGTGGGAATAAACAAGCGGTTTGATCGTTTCATCTCTTCCTTGCGCCCACGGCCTGAGTTTTTTGTTTGTTTGTTTTGTTTTTTTCCTGCCACTGTTTGATTTCAGCAGGGAAATCGATTGTCTGTAGCAATGCTGTCAAACAGATGTGCCGCTGCTGCGTCGTCACGTCAGCTCAAAATTACGTTACATCTGATGAAAAATGAGTGGATGTGTGCCTCACTGCAGGAACAGCACTAGGACAATGTAAGCAACCTCACAGGACAAGCTATCGAAGCATGCATCGTGAATACATAACCAGCACTGAAGGTCGGCCAGCCAAGGAATAATTAAAAGAAAATAATCCAGATTCCAATCAGGGTACATTACATCGTGCAAAAATGAATTAAGTCATTTAAACAAATAAGTACACGTGTGCATAATATTTCTTTATTGCATGTCTGGTGTTTTAATTTAAGATTTCCTTCTGCTTTTCTTTGTTTCCTCCCCTCCTCTTTTTCTTCTTTCCCTCTTTTAGGCTACATCCATATTAATATGTTTTAGTTTTAAAAGTGCGTTTTAAAATGAAAACAATCTCCATCCAGATGAGCGTTTTAGCTCCATATCAGAAATAATCTCCATCCATACTAACATGCCTGAAAATGCATATCACATGACCATTCACATACACTGTTTTCAAACTAAAATGAGGCCAGCAGCATTAAAACATATTATTGTAGATGTAGCCTTAGTGGTGGTTTTAACAGTCCAAAAAAATCACTATAATTCCCAATATGACAATGTTCGGAATTTGATACAGGTCATGTAAACAGCACTATAAAAACTGTTTAGATATTCTGAATTTGGCCTTATTCCGCATTTATCATTTTCTAATTAAGATGTGGGATATGCTGATGTATTCGGATTTTAGGAGCATTCTTTGGACATGCATACAGCGCATTCGGAATATGCATTTCAATTTAGTTTTTTATGGCACTTTGCGACACACAGCCTCTTGCCTGTTTACGATCAGCTCTGTGTGTCGTACACAAACCTAAACTACACAATCAGATTATGCCCGGCAGCAGGTAAACAGTAATATTAGTGGAATATTCATTTTTATTAGCTAGTTTAAACAGCTTAGTAGGAATATTGTCTTTTTCCAAGTAAGGGCAAAACCAGAATACCTTGTGCATGTAAACATAATGAATGTCTGGATTATCATTGATTGGTCAGTATGGTAAAAACATCATCATATGTTAACATATTTAACATTTTTAATGTTTAGATCTTTGCATATAATTTATTACAGTATTAAGCAGACTGATTAATCAGTTATGATAAAAAGCTATTATACAGGTATAGAAAAAATACCAAAAAACTGTATTAATTAAACGAAATTTAAAAAAAGAAAATGAAGGGTCAAAAATATACTTTTTGACACCATCAATTTGACAAAATTATTCTTGGTTGAAAGTTAAACATTTTACACACATAATTGTAAAAAGAAGGAGAAGCCTTTATTTGTCATATACATTACAGCAAGTTGGAGTCAGAGCCCATGATATGGCACCACTGGAGCAAAGAAGGTTAAGGGCCTTTCTCAAGCACCCAACAGTGATAGCTTGGCAGTGTTGAGGCTTGAACCTCTGGCCGTCTGATCTGTAACACTGAGCCTTAACCATTTAGCCACCACCACCCCGAAAAAGTTAAAAGTAACTATTTTTATTGAATTTAACTCAAATAATAGCAATGTTTAAAGGTTACGAAGGTTAAGGTTACTGTAAGGGGGTGGAGTTAGTCTTTGTTCCGATTTTATAACAGCAGCTGTGACACTGGTGCAGCTACAAAATCGCAGGTTATTTATATTAATGCACTTGTTCTAATACATTAGAATTTCTATAGTAACGAAAGTTTTAAGCACAGATAATTTCACACTTTTGTTTATTCCAGTGAGATCCCATGAATTTTCTTAGAGCATAGCCTTTAACCATATGAGCGTCAACATAAAAAGTCTACTGAAAAGCTTAACAAAGCTCCTGTCTGTGGCTTCTGAACACCTGTGAACCTTTGACAGTAAAAATGAAAAAAGAAAAAAAAAGATTTTTTTTTATAAGTTGCACATTGCTTAGGAGATTATGTGAGGTGCAGAGAAGTCTGATTAGAAGAAGGTGAGCAAGATTACACAAGCTTTTGACTTAAAAAAAAAAACCTCAGACGTTCAAAATAAGCATGTACTATATATATAACAGATATCAGTAATTATGGTCTAATTAATGCTTTGCAATATTTTTTCACCTAATGGTTATTCTTTTCTATTTTCCCTCATGTTCTGGTAACTAATTCCTCCTTTTCTCCTTTTTCTTGTTTTTGTAGACATCCAAGAGAGACAATGCTGGCCAGGATTGTGTTCCTTTGTTCCTTTTTAGCTTGTGCTAGTTTTCAGGAGGATGAGAGCCCTAAGGTATCGTTTGGAGGAGCTTGTGAAATGTTGTGCACCTGTGAGGAGAAAGACGGAGTGCTGCACATAAACTGCGAGGAGAAGAACATAAACAAGATCTCTCAAGTCCAGGTACCTTCGGATAGACCTTTCCATCTGAATCTATACAAAAATGATATTGTGGAGCTGCTCCCAGAGGACATGGAGGCTTTCAGGAATGCAGTCACCTTGCATCTGGGTGGTAACAGCATACAGGAGCTGGTGCCTGGAGTTTTCAGTGCACTAGTTTCCTTGAAGAAGTTGCACGTCAACAGTAATTTCCTGGTGATGTTGAAAGAGGATACTTTTCATGGCTTGGTAAATTTGGAATACCTCCAGGCTGACACAAACTTTATCCGAGTTGTGGAGCCAGGGGCTTTCAGCAAACTTGTCCGTCTCAAAGTCCTGATCCTCAATGACAACTCCATTGAGTTTCTTCCCAGCAACATCTTCCGATTCGTGCCTCTGACTCATTTGGACCTACGTGGAAACAACCTGCAGACTCTGCCTTATGTGGGCTTTCTGGAGCACATAGGCCGCATCATTGAGCTACTTCTAGAGGACAACGACTGGGTCTGCGATTGCCAGAACCTTCATTTGAAGATCTGGATCGAGAACATGCGAGCACAGTCGGCCATTGGGGACGTGGTTTGCAGCAGTCCCCAGCATCTCAGGGGTATCCCTTTGGCCAAAGTGAAACGGGATGTACTGTGCCCATCCCATATAAATATAAACTTTGAGGAACCATCCAAGTCTCTGGATATGGTGGTCACCCCTTCCACAAAGGTGGTCCAAATACCAGACTCAAGAAATGATGCAAAGATCCCAACACCTTCTCATGTCCCAAAGACATCATGCGCATCACAGTGTTCTTGTCATAACCATCCCAGTACTGGGTTCCTCATCCACTGTGAGGATCAGGGCATCCAGAGGATATCAGATCTTGGAATTTTTCATCAAAGCCCGAGTAAGCTTGTTTTAACTGGGAACATGATAGAGAGACTCCTAAAATATGATTTTGTCACATATGACAGTTTGGAATTACTGAATCTGGCGAACAACCAAATAAACTATGTAGACAATGAAACTTTCCTGAGTTTGAGCAATCTTAAAAAGCTGTACCTAAATGGTAACAGGATAGAGAAGATTACTGCAACTATGTTTGTGGGCCTCCACAATCTGGAGTACTTGTACTTGGAATATAATGCAATCAGGGAGATCGAAGCTGGATCATTCAACCCTTTGACAAACCTAAAGCTCCTGTTCCTAAACAACAACCAGCTCAGTGCTCTACCAGCACAGATATTTAGAAACGTGCCCTTGACCAAGCTGAATTTGCGAAACAACGTATTCATGCATCTGCAGGTCAGCAATGTGTTGGAGCAGCTTGATTTCCTGGAACAGATTTACCTTGAGGACAATCCTTGGGACTGCACATGTGATCTAGTCAGCATGAAGCAATGGTTGGAGAAGCTGAGAAAGGATACGGTGGTGGGCTCCATCTTGTGCCACAGTCCCAAAAAGGTGGTGAATGCTGAGGTCAGAAACCTGAAGCATGATGTTCTCTGCCCTGGTTTGGTCACCCATAACTTCCTGCCTTCAAGTGAATTTGGGGTTGTAACAACAGAAGCACCAGAAGGAGGCATAAACAGCTTCTTCCAATCCCTAACGGATGCAGTTCCTCTTTCTGTCCTCATCCTCTGCCTTCTTATTCTTTTCCTTACCATCATCTTCTGCTCTGCTGGGATCATCGTCTTTGTCTTGCACCGCCGGCGCAGACATTCGAAGAAAAAGCAAGCTGAGGAACAGCCTCGTGAAAACAGCCCAATCCACTTGCATTACAGCATGTATGGACAGAAAACAACTCATCACTTGGCTGAGAGGCATGACACAAACATGTATGATGAACCTTCCCGAAGTCCCATCCTTCAGGTTTGCAAGAACCCCAGCTATTGTTCGCAGCACAAAGAATATGATACAGAGGATTATGATACAGAGAAACCAAATCGGTTTTGCCACAGCATCATGGATAAGGAGAACGGCTCCTCCCTTACAGGGTCTCTGAAGTGCAAGGCAGTGTCACATGAGTATCCAGCTGATTTTGTTTCTTTGGGTGACAAGGGATCTTTGTACAAAAACATCCTGGAGCGGGAACGTGAACTCCAGCAACTTAGCATCACAGAATATCTCAGGAAAAACATCTCACAGCTACAAGACATGCAAGTCCCCGGGCATCATCAAGAGCTCAAATTGATGGAGACGCTTGTGTATACCAGGCCGAGGAAGGTTATGGTGGAGCAGACTAAAAACGAGTACTTTGAACTGAAAGCTAATCTACACGCAGAACCGGATTACTTGGAGGTACTTGAACATCAGACAGCTTTTAACTGAGATGCAGCACACTGTAACACTTTAATATCAGATCTGCTTCAAGAGATAATACCCAAAGTGCCTTGATGAGTTTTAAGCAGACATGAAGTGCAGCTGCTGATGTTTGTGAATGTCGTAATTTAGGGGAATGCAGTGGAGTGTATGTTACTGAAGAGGAACGTTAACCTTGACCTACTTTTCATAATTTCATGTCAAATGAGGTCATTGCCTATTCTGTTGAGTCTTGACAGTTTGCCATAAATATCATGTGCCATTTGTCAAACGCGGCCACTTTCAGTCTGGTACTTTTGGACACATTTTTCAACTTGTCACCTTGTGCACTCTTAAAAATGTAGAACCCTTAAGGGTTTTTGCAGTTCTTCCTTTGGGGGGAACCCTTAAAGATTCTATGTAGAATCCTACTATTATTCCAGAGACAAAAGTAGAGACATTACTCCAGCTAGAGACATTAATCAGGATGATTGTGGTTCTGATTTGACCAATCAGTGTTCTCAACTACTTGTTGGTCTGTCCCATGTCCCAAAGAGACTCGCATGGTATCTGGGCAAGCAAGAGGGGTAACAAAATGTAGCATAGGTATGGCAGGTACAGCCAGTGGCAAAGCACTATAACAACAACTTTACTATTGGCAGTACCTGCTGTACCCTTAAAGGTCCTTTGGTTGTCCCTCTTGGAGAACCATTAATTCTATGTAGAACCCTACAACGTAGCAGAAAGGATTCCGAGTAGAACACTTTATGGAAGCTAAGAACACTTAATTACCTAATTAACCATAAATATTAATTACCTAATAAACCATAAATAATGTCTTAAATGACTGGTACACCCTACAAATTATTGGCCATTATTTTCTTCTTAATATGTAGAAACTACCTGGTGCTTAACATATAGCTTTAGCTATTTTGGTACTTGGTACACTCTTAGAAAATAGGATTATTTGATAATTAAGGGTTGCCAGCCTCCAAATAGGGTTCTGTGTGGAAGCTTTTCTGATAGGGATCTGTTGTAGGGTTCTATATAGAGCCAAATAGTTATAAAGGATGTTCAGTTATGGCATGTTTCCAATGGATGTACCAGCCATACCTGTGCAAAACTGCCTTACCATGTGAGCCAAGTCAGGACATGTGGGTGGAGCTAAAATTAGTGCTCCCGATTGATGGGACAAAAATCTTTGTGATGGGGAAGATCAGGATACAGATAGTCCTGGCACTTTGTTACCAAGCCGTGCTGTCCTTTTTGGTGGAAAAGTGCAATTAAAGTCTAAATCACCTTGTCTTCCATGCTTTTGGTGTTAATGGTGCTCAGGTTAGTTTCTAATTGGCTGTTGGAGTGCTTTTGTTTGGTGGACTGTTTCTCATTATTCACTGCTGTACCTAAACTCCTTATACCATCACCATGCTCCTATGTTGGTTCTTTTCTGGGGTAAAGTGGTGCAATACGTGGTGCAGAGGAACAGTTGACCTATGCAGAAGGTGCACCATGATAAATTGTCTGCTTGGTGTCATTTTTAATATGTCTTCTCTGCATTTTTCCATGAAGCTGTATTTATTTATTCCTGACATTTCTGGCAAAACAAAGCAAGTTTCTGTCCATAACATTTTTATCTGGTGCATCTCATTACAATCACAATCCCAGCAGGTCATAATTTTATGAAGAGAAAAAAGAAAAAAAAAAGTTTTGCACTACTCAAAATGCCATTTAAGAGATGGCACTTGACAATCAAGTGTGGCTACTGGTGTGTACGAGATTGATGTATACAGTTTTTTTTTTTTTCCTTTTGATTTTCATTACTCTACATAATATAATAAACTCTTTTGTCTCAGCATGATAAATAGTTATGCAGGGTGGTTTGAAAGGATTCGCTGTATGTAAGAGCACCATAGCTTTATTTTGTACTGATGTAGATCAGAGTTTATTTATTCTGTATATATTTGTACATAACGGAACGTTTCTATGTATGTGTGCCTTTCGATGTTTGATGTAATGAGTGATGTAAATAAAAGCTACAGTATAGTGTAAAGTAAAAACATAGCATCGATTCCATGCTAGCACTGGGTTTCTTTCCTATATCTTCAATTGCTCTTCTTTAGATACACACAGGAGATACATTATTGCACTGGAATATACGTAGAATAATATATTTTTTTTTCACCAGCTTAAGTACAAGATTATTTGATGCAAATTCAATAAAGCAGGTTATATGACTAAAAAATGTATATTATTTGTATTTTCCTGGCAAGTTCAGCGCCTAACTTTTGCTTTACAGAATTAATCCTAGCTAGAAGGGCACTTGGTAGAGTGCATACCTCTGCCAAGCCACATAGTATCAACATCAAAATCAAATCACTTGAACCTAGGATAATACTA
>JAOTRR010000029.1:3588294-3599953 GCA_028570945.1 Gogo arcuatus
TTTGCGACAATTCTGTTGTTAAAAGCGCTATATAAATAAACTTGACTTGACTAGTGTAAGGATCCCTAGTAGCAGTGGCAGACACAGACACACAGAAATAGGTGTGAGGTGAAAACAGGTGGGGATTTATTCCTTATCCTTTACTTGTGAAAGGAGGTGCAATGAGCTTGGTATCGGAGGTGGCAGTGGAACCAATGTGAAGCAGGGTGGAGGGTTCCGGGACAGTGGATGCAGGGCTGACATCTCCTAAGACTTAGTGGGAGCCTTTCCTCCTTCCCAGCGAGAGAATGTGTTGTCTGAACTGGAATCTGGCATGGGAAAAACACACAGCACATTAATACACACATCCGAAGGACATACTCACTTGCTGTGTCACGTGCAGCCCTTATATACTCCAAAATGAGCTCCGGGAGGGTGAATGTGCATGCTGTAATTAGCACCTGCCAGCCGTGCTGTATTAAACCGCTCCTCCTCTCGTGTGTGTGTGTGTGGTGCTGTCTTTGGCTGGTGGTGCTGAATTATTGCCATTTGCTTTTGGCATTGTGAATGGGGCACTGTCCTCTTCAGCACCACGGTGCAGCGAGGAGCACTTGCGGAGGAGGAGACAGCTCTCAGCCCTCCTTCATTACATCATGCCCCCCTCAGCTCTGAGCTGCCCATTGGAGCAATTTGGGCCCAGAGTGTGTGCCGTCGGGAGAGGCCATCTGCGTTTCCGTTCCGAGCCCCCACTCGGTGCTGCACTAAGAATGAGAAGCCCTGGAGGGAGAGAAACCAGCAGGTTATTTTGTGACTTGAGTTTTTCTTTTGCCATCCACTGGAGTGGGGCATGGTCAGTGACCAAAGTGAAGTGTCTGCCAGTTAGGTAGTAGCAGAGCTCCTCTATGGCCCATTTGATGGCCAGGGCTTCTCGCTCCACCGCCGCATACCTTTGTTCAGTCAGGGTCAGCTCTCACCTGATGTAAATGATGGGGTTCTGCTCTTCTTCGAAGTCTTGGGACAGCACGGCTCCCAAGCCCGTCTCGGATGTGTCCGTGTGTACCGGAAAGGGGCACTGGAAGTCCAGGTTCCTCAGAACAGGGGATCTCGTGAGGGCCATCTTGAGGGTTTGAAAGGCTGTCTCTGTGCCGGTGGTCCAGCAGATTTTCTCGGGCTCTCCCTTCCTGGTAAGATCTGAGATGGGGGAAGCTATAGAGGCAAAGTTAGGTACAAATCACCGGTAGTAGCCAGCCAGCCCCAGAAAGGCACATACCTGTTTCTTGGTAGTGGGCCGGGAGTAATTGCGGACATCTGTCTTCTTTTTCTGAGGTTTGAGAAGGACCCAGCCAATGCAGTACCCCAGGTACTGTACCTCTGTCAGCCCCAGGTGGCACTTTTTTGGGTTAGCCATCAGCCCCGCATTGCAGAGTCTGCCCAGCACTTCCTTGAGGTGGTGAAGGCAGTCTTGCCAGCTGGTGGAGTGGATGACCATGTCATCTAAGTAGGCTGCCATGTAAGGGCGATGGGGTCTCAGCACAATGTCCATTAATTGTTGGAATGTTGCTGGCACCCCGTGGAGTCCAAAGGGGAGGGTACTGCTAGTGTCCCGAGTGGGTGTTGAAGGCTGTCTTGGGCTGCGCTTCTCTGGTTAGACCCACCTGCCAATACCCCTTGGTCAGGTCCAGAGAGGAGATGAACTGGGCCCTCCCTAGGTACTCTATGAGGTCATCCACGCATGGCAGAGGGTAGCTGTTGAACTCTGATACCTCGTTCAGCCTCCAAAAGTCATTGCAGAGCCGGAGGCTGCCGTCTGGCTTGGGTACGGCGACTATGGGGCTGGACCAGGGGCTGGTGGGTTCTTCAATAATGCCCTCTTGAAGCATATGGGCTACTTTGGGCCTCTATAGCTTGGCAGCGGGCCTCTGGGACATGGTAGGGCTGCTGCCAGATGACTACTCCCCGGGGGGTCTTGATGTCATGCTGTATGAGGTGAGTCCACCCGGGCTCTGCAGAGAACACATTTCTGAACTGATCCTCCAGTTCTCACAGATCTTATAGTTGGGATGGGGTGAGATCCTCTCCCTTGTGGACCTGCTTGTGCTTGTTAGGACCGGGGGGAGCAGAGAAGATTGAGAGCACTGGCACTGGCACTGGCTAAATCCAGCATTTTAGCAAGTTTATGTGATATAATTGAGTGAGACCCCTCTTACCTGGCTGATGCAGGTGGTTGTTGACAGGACCTACTCACTCCTGAATGGTGTAGGGGCCTTGCCAGTGGGCGAGGAATTGGTAGCTTGCACTGGGAAGGAGCAGGAACACATGGTTGACTGGCTGGATTTCCTGAGGCTGGGCCGGCCAGTTGTATGTCCTTTGCTGCTCTCTTTGGGCTGCCCGCATGTGCTCCTGGATGATGGGGGCCACTCGCCCCATCCGTTCTTGAATTTCCTGAACATAATTGATGAGGGAGCGGAAGGGCAGAGGCTGTTCCTCCCAAGCTTCCTTGACCATGTCCAACAGGCCCCTGGGTCGCCGGCCGAAGAGGAGCTCAAAGGGGGTAAATCCTGTGGAGGCTTGGGGCATCTCCTGCACTGCAAAGGGGACATAGGGGAGGAGTAGGTCCCAGTTCCGGCCATCTTCATCTACCACTTTCCTCAGCATCTGCTTGAGTGTCTGGTTGAACTGCTCCACAAGGCCATCAGTCTGGGGATGGTAGACTGAGGTTTTGAGGTGTTTAACCTGCAGCAGCCAACCAAGGTCTGACATGAGTTTGGAGATGAAGGGGGTTGCTTGGTCCATGAGCAGGTCCTTAGGGATCCTGACTTGGCAGAACAGGAGCATCAGTTCTTTGGCGATGTTTTTGGACATCGCCTTGTGAAGAGGGATGGCCTCTGGGTACTGAGTGGCAGAGTCAATGATTACTAGGATGTATTCATGGCCATGGGCAGACTTAGGCAGCGACCCTACCAGATCCATGCCCACCCGCTAGAAGGAGACCCCAATGATAGGGAGAGGAATCAATGGGGCTGGGGTGGGCTTATATGGAGAGGTCCGCTGACACTGAGGACACCATCAGCAGAAGCTGTGTACCTCACCCACCATCTCCGGCCAGTGGAACCTATCCTGGATCTTCTCTAGGGTGTTTTGGGGTCCCAGATGACCACCTAGCGGGTGGGCATGGGTCAGGTTCATGCTGGCATCGATTTTGGTTCGGGGAATGACAAGGAGGTCACAGGGCTCACTCCGACACTTGTAGTGGTAATACAGTAGGCCTCTCTTCACCAGAAAGTAGGTCGAGGGCAGCTCCTGATCGGGGTGTACACTCTCGTCATCGACCCGTAGCACCTGACCCCAGCAGTGCTTCAGCCGTTCATCCTCCTTTTGTTCCCTCCTGAAGTTTCCATTCCTTAAGGCCTGTCGGGACAAAACAGAAAGGGGATTAGTGTGCATGGAGGGCTCACCTTTGGCTTCAGCATCGGCAGCTGCTGTCTCTCATTCGGCCAGGAACGCAATCCCAGAGGCAGCTGGCAGGGCATGTTGGGGCTGCGGCAAACGTCTGGTGTTCCGCTTCCTTCTCCTCCACCCAGGGGCAGCCATGGAGGCGGGAAACCCTGGCCAGTCTCTGCCTACAAGAAGGGGCACAGGGAGATCAGGGAGATCAGGGATTAGTCTGACCACTATGGGCTACTCACCTCCTTGGCTGCCGATCTGAACCGCTTCAGCGGGAACTTCTCTTATGTCCCCATGGACACAGGTGATGGCCAGCTTCCCACAGGGTGGAGAGGCTCAGGTTAAGGCAGAGGGACAAGCCAAGGAGATGGCACTCCCCAAGTCCAGGAGCACAGACACAGGAATGCCGTTCAGTCACAGGATGACTGCTGGGCCTTGCGGCTCATGGCCAGTGTGGAGGGCACATCCCGCCAACCAGGGCTTGAAGGGTTTCTTGGTATGGTGGCGCTCTGACTTGGTGTGCATAGGCATCGTCTCCCTGGGAGATGGTTGCAGTGTGGGTTCCCGCTGTGTCCCAGGGTTCAGGCTGCCAGAGTAATGGAGATCCCGTGGGAACAGGGCACTTCTTTCCCCCTCCCCATCTCAAGGGTGGCTTGTGCACACTCCAGGGCGGCAACCATATCCACATGGGCCACATTCATCCCCACGGCTCCTCATTCTTCTCCCTGGAGACCCCACAGGAAGTGGTTGAGGGCTACCCTTTTCTACAATCTCCATGGGGATCAGTTGTTCAGGTTGGAGCCACCTCCGCATGATCCAGAGCAGACGGTCCATCTGCGTCCGGGGCTCCTGCCCTGGCCGGTAGCTCCAGTGATGGAATTTGGAGGCAGCTCGGGTGGGGGAGAGCTTGCAGCAGGCCAGAATTTCCTCTTTGAGTGTGTTGTAGTCCTCTGCTTCAGCCAGGGGGAGGGCATGGTAGGCCCACTACGCCTCACCAGTGAGAAATGGGGCGAGAATCTGATCCCAGTCCCAGGGTCGCCAGCCTTCCCTTTCTGCCACCCTCTCAAATGTCCCCAGAAATGCCTCGGTGTCGTCATCCATGTTAAGTTTTGTCAGCAGGCGCTGGGCATCGTGGGCAGGGTCGGGGAGGGGAACCATGGCTGCGGGTGGGGTCTGCCTTAAGCTCAGGAGCTCCTGTGTGGCCATGTGAAGACCATGGGCCAGCTCCTGGAACAGTTGTCCTTGCTGTACACTGGCGTCCAGGTGGTGGCGCACCACGGGGTCCATTGCTGGGGCACTGGAGTCTGTGTTGCCTCCCCACATTCTCCACCCGTGTAAGGATCCCTAATAGCAGCAGCAGATACAGACACACGGAAACAGGTGTGAGGTGAAAACAGGTGGGGTTTTATTCCTTATATTTTACTTGTGAAAGGAGGTGCAGTGAGCTTGGTAGTGGAGATTGCAGTGGATCCAATGTGAAGCAGGGTGGAGGGTTCCAGCACAGTGGGTGCAGGGCTGGAGTCTCCTAAGGCTTACTGGGAGCCTTTCCTCCTTCCCAGTGAGAGAGTGCGTCATCTGAACTGGAATCTGGCATGGGAAAAACACATAGCACATTGATCCACACATCAGAAAGATATATTCACTCGCTGTGTCATGCATAGCCCTTATATACGCCAAAGTGAGCTCTGTGAGGGTGAATGCACATGCTTTAATTAGCGCCTGCCAGCCTGCGAGCCGCGCTTCTCCTCTTGTGTGTGTGTGTGTGTGTGTGTGTGTGTGTGTGTGCTCTTGGGGAGGAGGCGCTGTCTTCGGCAGGTGGTGTTGAATTGTTGCCGCTCGCTTTTTGCTCTGTGAATGGGGCACTGTCCTCTTCAGCACCACGGTGCAGCGAGGAGCACCTGCGGGGGAGGAGACGGCTCTCAGCCCATCGTCGTTACAGTGGGTAAAAGAATACCTTTTACATATAATACATATACATAACACTGAAAAATTCCATCTTCCCCTGAACTGGCAGCACATGTGTGAACTACATTTCTATATCAGCAGGGACCTGGCAACCCAGGCATTGGGCATGATAAACTACAGAATATCTCAATTTAAACTGGAACTGAGACAAAATTTATTTTTATATATTTATTTGAAGCACATGAGAAAACCAGTTTATCACAGGGATGATGGAAGTCAGTCAGAAGAAGGAATATTACTAAAATATTAAGTGTTGTTTGTTTTGAATGGAGTTCAATGCAGGAATTGGATTGGCATTAACATTATTCACCAGTCAGTGTCAGTTTTCTTTAGATTAGCACTGAAGATGTAAGGTTAATAAATAAGAAAACTTTTGTAAATTAGAGAATGATGGCTTGTCATTAGGGAAATATGACTAATGTATATTAACTTTTTGTTAATAAGAGGAAACGAGATGCAAATGAATGCACTGTCACCATCGGCTAATATCTGTCATTAAGTCATGATTGCCTTATTAAAGTTATTAAAAAGAGTGAGAGACACATAACTGGGGCTCGAAGGACCAAACGCTCAATAACATACACTTACACTCATCATCCTCAGAGAGTGTGTGCTTAATCCAACAGATGCTGATGCACAGTACTGTGCACATGCTGGAGCATTTGGTATAACGGTAAAAACCACCACAGAGCTCATATAAACCGACCCCGAGCTCACACCTCATCATCGCTCATATAAATGAAGTGCAGGGTGCTGAGCTCACCTGGGTGAAATTAATTTCACACTTAAACAGTCCTTTGCAGTTCATTTCAGGAATCAGGCGAGATCTGAAATATGAAGTGGAATGCCAGTGTTGTGCACATAAATGAGGAATAAATTTATAATAATGCTAAAAAAGCTGCTGTTTAACGATAGATAGATAGATAGATAGATAGATAGATAGATAGATAGATAGATAGATAGATAGACTTAAACAGGTTTGTTTGCACTAATCAAATTAGACACAAAAGGGAATCAAATTCATTAATCTGCTATAGGTCAATTCTCATGAAATCAGTAGTTAATAAGAATCTTATCACAAAATGAGTCTCAACAAGGAATCAAATTCATCAAACTTCCTAGTTTATTCACTTTATTTTGATTCTTTCAAACAAACTGATTGCAGTTTGTTAAATAGATCAAATTCATTAAAACTGTTGTTCAATTCTCATGAAATTAATAGTGCAAAATATCACAAAACAAGTCTCAAGGCATCACTTTCATGAAACTTGTCATAGTTTGATTCATTTTACACCAGTTGGGGTTTGAATCAGAATTCATTAAACCTGGTGTGTTCAAATTACATAAGCGTACAGGTTCAAAAGAATCAAATTGACTCACAATGAGAACTCAAATGATTAAAAATATGCGCAGTGTGATTCACTTAACTCAATAATTTAAAATAATACTTTAATAGTTACATAATCTAATCACTAAAGTACAACTATGTATTTGAGAATTACATTCTTCAGTGGTGGTATTCAAAGGAATCTAATGAGGAATTTAATGTGGAATCAGGTGAATTAAAACTGGTGTGGATAATAAAGTTTAGTGCAATAGAACTGAATTAAGTCTAAATGAGAGTCAGATGGCATAGTTCAAAAGAATCTAATATATAAAGTGATAATTTAGGGAATCAAATTCAATAAATTGTTTAGGTCCAATTTGTTTGTGCAGGGTTTGTGCAGGGAAAAAAAAAGCAATCAGTGAATGAGTTATAATGGGGAATCAAATTCATGGTGTAGTTCAGTTCACTTAAACATGTTTGTTTGAAGGAATCAAAATGAGTCACAATAGGGAATGAAGTTAATCAAAACTGGTGATATTCTCTTGACTGTTAAGTACACAAGAATCTAGTTACCAAAGTTAGTCACAATTAGGAATCAAAAGCTTCAAACTGAGCTGCACCAGGAATCAACTTGTACACAGGTGTAATGTGGCTTAATTTAAGTCATTTAAAGTGATAGCTAAAAAAAGAATGTAGCACTTAGTGAGTCACAGCAAGGAATCAAATTAAATTTATTTGTATGATTTGACAGTAAACTTTAATAACAACCAATTACAATAATTATTTATTGATCCAGGATTATGAACTGAACTCAGTTGTGTTCAGATAACTCCTGATTATTACAGTATTTTTTTTCTGCTGTAAGAGTCCATGCTGTCTTTGTCTTAGATTTAAGTGTTGAAAGTTTTTAATTAGCATCCATCATAAGAGCAGTGTTAGTTGTGCGAGTGAACAGTGAAGCCAGTTAAACACTCCTCTCTCTCCCGCAGGGTTTTGGCTGGCTGGAACTGTGATGCTAATCATCTTGCTTTGGCACACTCCTTAATTTTGTCTCATCAAAGATTTGTCCTCTCAGGAAAGAAAAAAAGTGGATGAATGATTTAGCATTAATGTGAGGCTGATAATGTTTGGGGATCTGCTGGGAAATTAGATAAAGCCTCAAAACTAAAATCATCACAGCACCAAGAGTACAGAACAATTACATTTTAATTTTTTCATCCCATGTTTATAAACTTGTAATTCAGTTTTTGTCAGTTATTTTCATAGCAATTTGCAAAACACTATTCCAAATACAAATGAACAAGTAAATAGGTATGTTTTTGATTAATTTTAAATCATCTTTAATATTATTTTATTATTTGTATTTTTTTTGTTAATAAATTTTTGCTCCAAACATAAATAAATAAATATTTGAAAAACATACTTCAACTCTGTGCTATATTCAGGGTTAAACTCAGATCCTTGAATTTAGATTTTGAAATTTAAGGCCTGTAATACCTTGAAAATTGGCATTTTTCTTTCTAAAGTGCTGAAAAGTTCTTGAAATGAAAAGCAAGTATGTATGTTTATTTTATGTGCCCTGTGCACAACTTTAACTACTCAAGAAATGTTAATGACAATGCAAGCTTGTTCTGTCTATTCTGGTAACCACTTTAAGCTACCTGAAATTTAACTAGCTATACATAGCAACTCATTAGAAATAGCCTAGCAATGGTCATGGATAGACTGACACCAAACTTGTGATTGTGCTATTGTTCCTCCATAGAACCAGTGGCCAATGCAATGAAATTTCAGACCCCTATAAAATAAAATGCAGAAATTCATTGTCCACATTTATGTAATGCGAGCTGTGATCAAAAAGTTTCAGGACTGTTCCTGTTGTGAACCAAGGTCATGTGCGTGCAGTAGGAGCGAGCATTAACTCTCAAGAGTCATATGCTGAGAGATGTCATGCTGTCAACATCAGGACCAGTGTTGCACACATTTTTGTGACAATGTACATGTGTGCATTTGTGATTTGAGCAATGTGCAAGCAATTGCAGTCAGCAACAGAGACCCTTGAAATGCTTCAGCAAGCCAACAGCAATGAAGCAATGAGCCGGGCGAGGTGTTTTGAGTGGCATTCATGCTTCAAGAGGGGCAGGACATGTAAATGACCACAGAGACTTGGTTAGCTTTTAGCTATATTTAATGGTTGCCATCAAAAGCACAACAGACATGCAGCCCGTGTAAACTTTTTTAGGTTACCCCCGTTTTACCATGTACCCCACAGTATATGTGCAAGCGCACTGAACTACCGTATATGACACCCCCCCCCTTTTCTTGTGTTATTACAATAACATCAAATGAACAACTTAGCAGAAAACAGCTATTTTGACTGTTTAAACAATAGCTTAACTCAAGGTGTGACATTTCAATACAGGTCACTTAATTACTCAGTTACCCAACCAAGGTGGTGTAATATCAGCATTACAGTTTTACAACCAAAGATCAACATTATCAACATCAATGTCAATACAACTTTTATAACTTGTCTGCTGTTTTCCTCCCTTTTTTTTCAGTTGTAGTACCCATCAGTTTCCCCCCCTCCAAAGGCCATATAATCCGCACTAGTCTACAGGTCAAGCCTGTGGACTGGCTTGCATACCCGTCCGGGTCTGGTCACAGTCTGTCCAGATAGAGGGGTTGTGAGCGTAGCCACACTCTGACTGACAGGAGCAGTCTCTAAAACAGTGGCTCTGTCAGAGAGGGTGTCTGTCCCTGTGCTCTCACTAGAGATAACTGCTGACAAAGACCACAATTTCTCATGACCTAACTTGGAAAGCACAGTATCTCCTGGTTGCAGGGCAGGTAAGGGCCTGGCTCCATGACAGCAGTTGAAGTAGTGAGCCTGTTTAGCCTTTTCATTCCTGTCCTTTTCTCCCATATCTGCCCTGCTGGGCCATTTGGGTAGGAGATTTTTCTCCAAAGTGGGGCGTGTAGTTCTGATTTTTCTCCCCATCAACAGCTCAGCTGGGCTGAAGCCTATGGTGGAGCAGGGAGTGGACCTATAGCTCATTAGAGCCATCACTGGGTCTTCCTGCTTGAGAATTTTCTTTGCTGTCTGCATGGTCCTCTCAGCATGCCCATTGCCCTGTGGGTAGTGAGGGCTGGATGTGCAGTGCTTGAAGTCGAGCTGCCTCGTGAGCTCCTTGAACTCTGCACTTGAAAACTGGGGTCCATTGTCGCTCACCACCTCATCTGGAATGCCAAACCTGGCGAAGACAGTTTTCAGCTTTTGGATAACTTGTGTGCTCATTGTCAGATGCAGGTGCAGTATTTCAATAAACCTGAAGTAGTAGTCAGAGATTACCAGGTAATTGTGGTGGTTGTGCTCACAGAGGTCCATAGCGATTCTCTTCCAGGGCCACTCCGGGAGCGGTGTGGGGATGAGAGGTTCCTTCTGTTGTGTTTGCTTCGGGTCACAACACACCTGGCATGACATCATGTGCCTTTTTATTTCTGTGGAGAGTCCAGGCCACCAAACAGATTAACACACTCTCTCCCTACATTTTATTAGGCCCTGGTGGCCTTTGTGAATTTTCTGAAGGATCTCACCTCTCATTGACTGCGGCACCATGATCCTGCTACCTCTTAGAATGAGGCCATTGTGTTCTGAAAGCTCTGATTTCACTTGGATGTACTGTCTCACATCCATGGGCACACTGCTTAAGTGTTCAGGCCATCCTCTCTTTATGAGTTTCACAACAGACTGCAGTTCTGCATCAACTTCTGTTGCCTTTCTGATTTCATCCATCTGGCTTGTAGACGTAGGGATCCCATCCACTACGCTGGCCACATAGCATGCCACCTCACTGTGTGTGTCAGTCTCTTTGCCCATGCTAGCCACTGGACTGCATGAGGGAGTTTTTGCAACGATCTGAGTTTTCCTTGGAGCATACTCTGCTACTGGATTAAATCTCATGAGCCTCATGAGAAGGTGCTGGCACCGTAGAGGCACATTGTCCAGGCTGCGGCTGTTTATGAGAGGCACTAGTGGCTTGTGGTCGGTTACAAACTTAAACTGGTCCAGTTCATTGAAGTATCTGTCAAACTTCTTGTACGCCCACACACCAGCCAGACTTTCCTTTTCAATCTGGGTGTAGCATGTTTCTGCTTCAGTGAGGCATCTGGAACAATATGCTACAGGTTTCCACTGCTCTCCATGAAGCTGAAGGAGCACACCCCCAATCCATAACTGCTTGTGTCAGCCAACACCACAGTGGGCTTGCTCACATCGTAGTAGGCAAGTACTGGCGCAGTTGTCAACAGCTCCTTGATATGTTCGAAGGCTCTTTGTTGTGCTTGACTCCATGTCCATGCAGTTTTGCTTTTCAGGAGCTCATACAGTGGCTGTCCCACTGTTGAGAGGTTGGGGATGAACCTTCTGAGATAATTCACCATTCCCAGTATTCTTTTCAACTCTTGCATGTCTGCTGGTGGTGACAGCTGCCGGATGGCTTCCACTTTGTCAGGGTCAGGCCGGATCCCAGACCGGTCGATGAGATGTCCAAGGAACCGCAGCTGACTCTGCTTGCTGGAGCACTTCTCACAGTTCAGCTTCAGACCTGCTGACTCTATGTGCTACATTACCTTGTCCAGGCAATTGTCATGTTCCTCCTCTGTGGCCCCATAGATGAGAATGTCATCAATAAAGACCTCAACGCCCTCCAGCTCCTGCAGGGTCTCCATCATCTTCCTCTGGAAGATTTCAGGTGCACTTGTTATCCCGAATGGCAGTGGCTTAAAGTTGAATCTACCAAAAGGCGTAATGAAGGTGGTGAGCTCGCAGCTGTCAGGGTGTAAAGGTATCTGGAAGAACCCGCTGGGGGCATCGAGTGAAGAAAAAACTGTGGCCCCACTTAGCTTTGCTGTGATCTCATCAGGAGTAGGCAGGATGTACTG
>JAOTRR010000029.1:3715222-3726982 GCA_028570945.1 Gogo arcuatus
CATAAGGATCTGAGCAACTTTGACAAGGGCTAAATTGTGATGGCTAGATGACTGGGTCTGAGTATCTCCAAAATGGCACATCTTGTGGGGTGTTCCCAGTATGCAGTGGTCCAAGAAAGTACAACCGGTGATCTGGTGACAGGGTCATGGGCCCCCAAGGCTCACTGATGCACATGGGAGGCGAAGGGTAGCCCGTCTTTGAAACGAAAGCCAAAAAGTGCTGTGTGAGACCAACGGTGATTGTCAGGAACATTGACTCATACAACAAGCACAACTCGGTCAGGATTTACACACTAGTGTTGAGTTACTAGATTTGCTGCTGCACTCTTTTGAAATAAAATTTTACTCCTAAAAGGGGCTAAAATGTCATCAAATCTTGAGACAATGGGCTTCATTTACCAATATTTGACCCAAGTTTGTGTGTAAATGTTTGTGTAAGCCAAACTGAACTAAAAATTTCTGTCGGGTTTATAAAAGTTTCAGAAACACTGATTTTCTTTGTCCTTGTTCATATGTTGATCATCCGTAAAGCGAAAGATTACAACAAAACTATAAAAGTTCAAGTGCACAGACAACTGGAACCACAAAATGATTGAGAGGGTAAAACCTGAAAGGCAGAAGTGGATGTTATTTTGACACACTTCTATGCCAATAAAAATATTTAATAGTAAGTGAGCACTAAATCTTCCATCAGCTGCGGTAATGTTTACGGCTCTGCGCATGCACACCGGCCTGCCCTCCGTTTATAAGGTGCCGTTTCTTTTGTCATAATTGAATGATTAGTTTTATTTGTCTCAGTTTATCAGTTTCTGTTTGCTCACTTTCTTTATTTTTTTATATTCTTTAATAAATATTAAAAGTAATATTAAATGACTGGTTTTCACAACATTTTCTTGACGCTGTTCTTAGTTCCTGTCCTAGTGAACCAGCATGAAGATGTGTTTCTGATAGCTGTAGATAAAGGCGTCTGCTAAATGCTGTAAACATAATAAAAATAAGCAATTTAACCTCAGCAGTATATTACATAGAAAAGTGCGGTAATCCATGCAAATTGCGGTTTACATTAGTTAATCTTCTTATGTGTAAATTTCCACACCCTCAGGAGCACGAGTAGGATACAAAAGTTTTTCTGAATTTACAGGATTTTCATGACTACCAGATTTCTCGTGTAAGCTCTCAGATTGATGAATGTCCGTTCTGACTTGATAAATGAAGCCCAAAGTCTCAGTTACTAACACTTCTTAGCAAAGCAGTGACACTGATTTCATAGTATTTGTATTTTATACACTGTGTACACTTAGATTTCACTTTTAGACCCTTCTACATTGTTGCACCACTGCATAAGTGTACAGTTAGAGACTGGAGGTAATATTTTCCCTTTACATTTTCCATGATAAATAACATGTCAGTGCAACACAATGTTAATGACATTTATCACATAATCTGTTACAACGTGATTACATTATCAAGTGTCGTTATGTCAACCTAATGTGTGACGGCGTGTTATGGGGGGACTTGAAGGAGGGGGTTATATTCCGAGGAAAAAAGTAGGATTTCCAAGAAAGAAGCTCCAAGAAAAATAGTGGGGTGGCGGTGGTTGGTGGTTTGTTTGTTTGTTTGTTTGTTTGTTTTTTTGTTTGTTTTTGTCAAGGAACCAGATTGCTTCGCTCTGCAAGGTTGGATCAACGTCATCAGACTGCAGGCGACACGGCTGAGCTGAGAGTTATAAGAAACACAGTCTTTCCTCCTCGATCACGCAATATAAAAGAATAAAGTGCTGAGAGATTTTCGGCTACATTTCCCAGGATGCACTGCAGCCGGGGAGCATGTGATTGTTGTCTTAGAGATTTTTTCCCCCTCATAAATCTAACTTTTTTCCCCCGGAATATAACCCCCTCCCTCAGCTTTTTTTTTTTGTTTGTTTGTTTATCTACAGTGGCCCTAATACACTGTCATACAAATGAAACACCCAAATTAGCGTAAGGTGACATTGTTCTGTACATGTTTGACTGGTTCACACACTTTTTTGTTTTTTGTTTTTTTTTGTTTTTTTCCTCCAACTTTGGTATATATTTTATGCTTTCAAGCCCTGATTTGTTCCCATCAGACAAATTCATAATAAAAACTAAAGTATCCGCTGGCTGTTTCACTAACTGAAATGCTCCGTTGCTAAATTAATTTTGGGACTGACTCTTAGTTTTTCCTGCCTGGAATCACTGAATCAGCTCCGTTTGGGAATGAACTGGATATGAACCAAAAGCAGGATGGAGACTTGATGAGGTCATGCTCAGTCATTTTCCCTGCATCGACTTAATGTATAAACAACAGCATGTTTGCAAATGCTAATCAAGAGCAAGGTTTATTAGGAGGTTAAAAATGCAGTGACAGGAAATTGACCAGAAATTCAGCCAAGTTTGATTTTGAACTCATTTAATAACTGAGCAAAAATATTTAATACACACTGTAAATAAATAGTGTAAGTATGTGGTTTGTTATGGAACAGAAGTGTTGTTTCTTGGGATTATCAGTATAAGCAGAAATTGTATTAAAGCACTGTTACAATACAGATAATATCTTTTTAATGTTCTTAAATGAAAACGGCTTTCATGAACATGATGTGTGCAGCAAACAAACAGACTTGGGATGAACTAGTGAGGAGATGGTGAGAGTGAGAGTGCTGTGTGTTTTATGGAGACGTTTGAAATCAGAGATCACCATGTGATAAATTATGAGTGGATAGTCCTGTTTGGGGAACAAAATGCAGAACACAGAGAACACAATTTATTCTTATGTATTTATTTACAATGCTTAGTAACATCCTTTTGTTCAGTTATTTAATCTGAATCTGAACATCACTGATTGTAAAAGTGAGTGTTGAGCCATAGCACTACAGGAAAAAAATGCACATGAAATGACAAAAAGGATTCAGTTAAAATAGCTAGAAAATGTAAGTGAGAAACATTAAAAACTGCTGTATTTTTTCCCCCCCAGCCATACAGACAAGGAGGAGTCTAATAATGGGGAGTCACACGCTGACCACGAGACAGGAATAAATAAAGCAGCAGCTCAGGTTGAAGCATTGAGCGTAGCCACAGGTGGGTCAGGTCTGTATTCTGTGAATGACTCCGACAGACAGAAGCTCTGATAACAAGCTAATTTTTCTTTCCATTTCCATTTTTTAGATAAAGTCTCAAATACTACATCCCAAGGCAACAGTGGCAAAGAAGAATTTAATACTAAACACAAGAAATCTAAAAAGCACAAAAAACACAAAAGTAAAAAGAAGAAGAAGAAACATAAGGAAGTAAAGGAGAGCAGTTCGGAGTCAGAGTCCGGTGGAGAGAGACAAGAAAGGTGGAGTAGTTACACACTGATATTTACGAATCATATTTAATCTGTGAAATTAGTTGATTTTGAGTAAAGGATGTTAAATAATAACCAACTAGATATAATAATACTCCTAATAATGAACTACAATATGTTGATGCTTAGATTATTTTTACAGATTAAAGTCCCAGGAAATCTATTCACTATTTCCACAAGTTCACTTGATTAGTTTGTCACAAACATCTTTTACATCGACCTTCCATGATATCCAAGCAATGCTTATGAAAATGAACAGTAGTGTTTAATTTTATTTTACTTAAGCAAATGAAAATATAACGTAATAAAGTGATGGAGTTTGAGATCATACAAACATATAAAAAAATGTAAACTTTGTTTAAATGGGACTTTGTTTTTTGAATAATGAAACCCTCAGATTGGTCAGTTTAATTTGTTTTATGTTTTCTGTAGTGTAAAGAAAAAGAAGAGAAAGAAAAAGAAGAAACATAAACAGGGAGAAAAAGGAAAAAAGTTTGATTCACAGTCTGGTAGCTCTTCTGAATCTGAGTCTGAATCTGAGCCTGAAATTAAACCTTTGGGTGAAACTGGTAAAACCTTAACTGGGAAGATGCCTCAAGATTTACCTGACATTATTCCGAAGCTTGAGACGGCTTCTGACAAACACAAAGAAAGTAAAAGAGCTAAAAGGAGCTCGAGTCGCTCAAGGACATCCCGGCAAGACAAGAGTTTGAGAAGGCAGCGCTCCCGTTCCAGTTCAGGCAAACAGAAAACAAGACACAGATCCAGGTCCCGCTCACCGAGACAATCTCCAAGATCACGGTCTAAATCACTTTCAAGGAAAAGCCCAAGAAGGCCGTCTACACAGAAAAGATGGAGAAGTAGATCCAGGTCACATTCAAGATCACAGCGACGTAACAGACGGTCCAGATCTTATTCATCCAGAAGAGGCAGACGTTCACGATCCGGGTCACGGTCTAGACAAACTAGATCAAGGTCTAATGTAAGGAAGAGCAGGAGATCTCGGTCAAAAAGTAGGTCCCATTCATATCATTCCAGACGGTCTAGGTCTCTGAGACGGGACAGGCATTCTACATCAAGTTCCCGGTCAAAATCGAGATCTTTTTCAAGCGATAAACATCCTGAGAGGGAGAGACAAAAGAACAGTACGGCTGCAGAAATAAAGCATGATGATGGCTCTCTAAACAAAAATCTCAATGAAGCAGAAAATGGAGACACAGAAAAAAGTCAGACCATGCCAGTGACTTCCTCTGCCAGTATTATAAATGATGGCCAAGTTACTCGACTTGGAGGCTCCTGGAGACCGATTCCTCTCTTGGATGCAGGTGTGTCTGTTTCTGGCTCCTCTGAGCCCAACCCTACAGTGAAGTGCATTACACCCACAATGCCTTTGGATATGAAAGATGTTTCAGCATGTACCTCAGGTGGGTCTAGAGACCTCCAGAGCAATGAAAAGACAGAAGATATTACTAGTGCTGAACTGAAAGACTCCCAGATATTTAAACACAAGTCCATATCACCAGATCAGAGGCACTCAAAATCACCTTCAAGGAAAAGATCAACATCCAGTTCTCCTTTTAAACGAAGGAAGTCCAGATCATCCTCCAGGAACAGCAGGAAGTCTCCTTTGCAAAGGAAAAGATCCAAGTCCAGAAAACGGACTAGACGCTCTAAATCCAAGTCGCCCAAAAGGAAAAGGTCAAAGTCCCATTCGCCAGGGCGCTGGAGAAGGTCTAGGACCTCGGATAGAAAGCGGTCAAAATCTAGACACCGGTCTCGCTCTAAATCAAGAAGGTCTAGGTCTGGCTCACGTCGGAAAAGAGGTGGTTTCAGGAACCGAATGTTTAGTCAGCGAGATCGATGGAAACGAGAACCGAGCCATTCTCCTGTCGTCATCCTGCGGAAAAAAAGGTCGACCTCTCGATCTTGCCGTAGCACTAGCAAAACACCTCCACGCCTTACTGAGCTCGGTACAATGACATTTTCTTTATTTTTCCTTAAAATTCTCATCAGTGATAATGTTTTGTCATTGCGTTAAGTGGTATGCTTTTCATTTAGTCAGTTATAGAGAAAGAACATAGCAAATAAGACAACTACACAGAACGAGAAAGAGAAATGACCATGGGAATGTAGGGATACTTCAGTGATCCAAAAAATATCCATAGTATCTCATCGGTTATGTTAATGATGTACTGATTGTCATAAAAGTCTTTGGAGACATTATGGAAATAACAATAATAATAATAATTATTATTATTATTGCCACCTTTTTATGGCCTCAAAATATACACTATATGGCCAAAAATTTGTGGACCCCTGACCCTCACACCCATGTGTTTCTTCCCCAAACTGTTGGCACAAAGTTGGAAGCAGTTATACATGTTGTATATGTTTGTATGTTGTAGCCATACAGTTTCCCTTCAGTGGAACTAAGAGGCCTAAACCTGTTCCAGCATGACAGTGTCTCTGTGCACAAAGCAAGCAGGGGTGAGATGGGATGATGTTCAAAAAGCATGTATAGGTGTGATGGTCAGGTGCCTACAAACTTTTGGCCATGTAGTGTAGTGTTGTGAGATTTCACCTACATTATCTGTCAAAACAAACACCAGATTTGAATGAGATTAGAAGTGATATGAATAGTATATTAGGTATACATTTCTTTAGTAGTATATTTCACCTAACTCTTTCAATTTCTTTCCATTACAGATAAAGAACAGTTGCTTGAAATTGCCAAGGCTAATGCTGCAGCTATGTGTGCTAAGGCTGGTATGCCAATTCCAGAGAGTCTGAGGCCAAAAACTATCCTTCAGCTGCCCTTGCCAACCCCAAATCCCACACCACTGCCTTTATCCCTGCCCCTACCTGTTAATCTCCCCATGGGAATACAAGGGATGTCCATGAATGCTGCAGTGGCTAGCATGACTGCTGCCACCATGACCGCAGCTCTATCTGGCATGAATGCGCTTGCTGCCATGCCACAGTTAGCTCCCTTACCCACAATAACCAACAAGCCTCCACCTTCAGCCACGCCAAATCTGAATCTGGTGACTATTGAAGAAGCAAAAAAAAAGTTGGCAAAACAAGCAAACAGCTACAGCATCAAGGAGCTCACGGAAGTATGGGTTTTTGTTCAAAATAGTTTTTGTTTTGCCATATCTTGTTGCACAAAAAAAGCAAACATATAAAATATAAATATATGTCATGATTCTGTTCAGAAATGCAAAAAGATTGCGGAGAGTAAAGAGGAGATGGCCATTGCAAAGCCACACGTTTCAGATGATGAGGAAGACGACAGGCCGTTCGGAGGAGTTGCTCTTAAGGAGAATAAGGGCATTACATTCAGTCTCAGTGTATGTATGAAGCACACAGTTGGTGCTTTTTTATTTGCCATGACTTTGTTGAAAAATAATGACTTCCCCCTCATCTCTAACATCAGATTCAGTGGTTTATAGTTGGGACAGCAGCGTTCTCTGTAATAGTGGTGGAAGTGGAAACTTAATATCATGAAAGGTTGAAGATGGACTGTTATAGACATTTAAAAATGTATTTGCTTTTGTTTGGTCTTCCATTTAAATAATGCAGACAGTTTCTCTTCAACCAGTCATGTTATTGAATTTCTCTCTTCCCCTAATTTTGCAATAACCTCCCTCCGATTCCTGTGCCACCATGTCCCTCCCCTCCTTCAGAACCCCTCTGTGAAGCCAGCAGTAAGGTCTGAGGCTGCTTTTGCCAAGGAGTTCCCGGTGTCTTCAGGTTCACAGCACCGCAAAAAGGAGGAAGATGGAGTGTATGGAGAATGGATGCCTGTGGAAAAAAAGACTGATAAAGCAGGGGCTCCATCAGCAGCTGCTGTACCTGAGGATCAGAGCAAAACCAACGACAGTGTCTTCCCTGAGGCACCCTCGCAGGTCAGTTCCCAGTTTAGGCTATTGTGCTTCTTTTTAACATTGAAAGTTTTAAATAATCCTTTATATATATTTTTGTATGTCTTTAGCCAGTGGACATCACACTTGCAATTAGTGAAAGGGCAGTGGCACAGAAGAGATTGGCAGAGAATCCCTTCGACATTAATGCCATGTGTATGCTTAATCGTGCACAGGAGCAGGTAAGCTTGACATTCATGCTGTGAATACTGCTAAAAAGACAGGGGATTTACAGTATGATAAAACACGTACATAAATCATAAATAAAAAGGGATAAATCACAAATTAACTGCCTGGTAATCTATGAGAATTACTATGAATCATGAAAATTACATTTAACAGGATGAGTCCCAAGAGCTAACAATAGACTGAGTTAAATAAATGTTTATAGTGTAGAATTAGAAACGTCCATTGAGCTGGCATTCAAATGCTCTCTGGAACACTATTCCAGGGTGATGTAAGAAAAACATCCACCAGCTGATAATTGGGACTAACAGTAAGTCTGCCTTGCTCAGGTGGGCTTCTTTTAGAAGACCAGTTTTTTACATCAGGCCTGAAATATTCAGAGCTTTAAACATAGTGAGCAGGATTTTGTAGTAAATGTTAGTAGGCAGCTAGCGTAGCTTGAATAAGATGGGGATAATGAGCACTTTTCCTCGTTAAGGATGTGGGCTACTGCATTCTGAACAAGCTGAAGCTCTTTCCTTAAAGAGGTGTGAGCAAGCAACAGCTGTAACATTTAGTTTCAGACAATAGTAGTCAAGCTCCAGGATGAAAGCCGCAACCTTATTACAGGTGGGCCTAGTACCAACAGTGGTGTTTGAAAGTTTGTGAACCTTTTAGAATTTTCTATAGTTCTGCATAAATATGACCTAAAACATCATCAGATTTTCAGACAGGTCCTAAATGTAGATAAAGAGAACCCAATTAAACAAATAAGGCAAAAATATTCTACTTGGTTATTTATTTATTAAGGAAAATGATTTAATATTACATATCACTGAGTGACAATGCCTCCTGGCTAGTTATTCATCCACACCTGCTATGTGTATTCAACTGGAAGGCATTTATTCCAGTGATGGGATAGATTAACAGACCTTATCAGCACTTAATGTTTTTTTTTTAGATGGTCAGACTTACCACTGTCATATGATGGATGTGGTATGGTCTTTCTTTTGAGCCTTGCCATTAGCAGATGAGTCACCCTTATCTTCACATTAGCTCTTCTCCCTGTTCTCACTTGTTTAAACATGATTCCTCCAAGTGGGAATACAATTCAGAAACATGCAGCCTGACTGACTACATCCCTTGGGTGTTCGGGTGTAAGGTAGATTAGCAAAATAGAATTAAAAGTTTATTGAATTTGAATACCCTAAGTGCATCCTCATTATCAAGGAAAACTTTATTAAAATTTTATTTATACAAATCGAGGTAAAGAAATCAAGACAAATCAGCACATCCCGACATCAGTATTTCTGTTTTATCAGAATTTTGAGAAAAGAAGAAAAGCGTTCTCCGTATCTGCGAGAGATCACAATTTCAAATCCTGACCATGCCACAGCCATTCATGGCCAGGAGTCAAGAGGAGTCATCCCTTTGTGTGGGAGCAATGGCATACGCTGTCTTCACACTCAATATGTGCTTTCGGACCAAACGTTTGTAGGGACTTATTGAGAGGAATTGCCCACTGGGGAGCTCCCCCGAGAACTACATACCTTCAAGGGCTTTTTTCTGTTTGCATTCTCACCACCAGTAGGAATGCTGAAGTGACGTAATGCTAGCATGACATTAGCAGGAAATGTTAGCGAAGATTTTTATATTTTGCTTAGACATATCATCGTGCTGTATTTCCTCCGTCGCATATAGGATTGATAAAGCCTGGACTTCATTGTCGGTCCATTTGTCTGTTTTATTCCCCATTCTTTTAATGCTAATGTAAAGAGCTGTTGTTTACACGGCTAACGTTTTACACAGATTTTTTAAAAATGGCAGTTGCAGGTACTGTATTGGCTCGTGTTCAACCAAACAACATACACTTCCGTCTGGACCAATTACAGTACACTTACGTCTCTCATGGTTCTTTTTGTGCTGGGAGAGTACCTACCCTGACGTAGGAGCTAAAAAAGTCCCTCAAAACAGCGTTCTAAGAACTATGTTCGTCCTTAGTTCCTGCAGTGCAGACACGAAAAATAGGGGAAATTTCTCCAACAGTTCTAAGAACTATGAAAATGTCCCTCCAGTCCAAAAGTGCAAAATCAAAGTGATACTAGGCAGTCACGGGCATCTGTAAGCTTGTGTATGCAGAAGAGGGTAGATAGCACTTTCCTCTGAGTGTCTTATGCTGCCCTGTGATGCATGAGCAGTAGTTCAAAAAGATGCAGAGGTTGGCTTCATGAGCCTCGGAGGAAGCATGCATTAACCTTCACCCTCCCTGGTTGGTAGTTGCTGTGGTTCTCTCCAAATTGGGGAGAAAAATGGCAGAAAAATATAAGTTTCTATTCATCCGGTCTTTTTCACAGTCTTGTCTTGAATTGGGCTAAACTGACAAATATAACTGTGTCATCTGCATATAACTGAAAGCTAGCTAACAAATACATGTCTATTGGACTGGATATAAAAGGGACAATAATAAGGGGACTAAAACGGAACCTTGTGGGACACCGTACTGTACTTTTTTAGGCTCTAAAGACTGTCCAATTATTTATAGCATACTAGGAACAGTCTATCAAATAAAATCTAACCAAGGCAAAAACATGCCTGTCTAACCTAATTGCATTTTCAGGACTGTTAAGTAAAATAACATGGTTAATACTGTCATCAGATTTTGCACTCGAGTCTAATAGTACTAAAACACAAAATGTTCACAATCTGAGGCAAGCAGTAGGTCACTGACCACCTTTTTTTTTCAAGTTCAAATTCTTTATTTGAATTTAATTGGTTGTAATTTTACAGGTGGATGCTTGGGCCCAGTCCAACACAATCCCTGGTCTATTCACTGGTTCAACAGGTGCTCAAGTGCTCTCATCTGAAGAGCTGTCCAACAGTGGCCCGCAGGCTTGGATCAAGAAGGTGACCTATTGACAAAATTTAGAGCAGGGAAGCAGTGTTTTGTTTAAAAGTGCTTATTTTTCGATTTATTGTGTTTGAGACAGCCTTTCCCCCAAGTCTTATACAGCCATCATTGCTGCCCCAGCACACTTGGGAAACGTTTAATTCCTTTTCCACTGACACATTGCTGGTTCTGGTGCCAGGGCTGTTGCTGCTTCATTACCCAACTCTAATGTAAAAATATTTTTGATGTCTGTGTTCTTCGCCCTGGAACACACAACCTCTTCCAACGAAGTAGTAATTAAATTGGATATGTATATTATATTTCTTTTTGTGGAGTGGGTACATCTTTCCACCAGGGTTATGCAGATTCTTTTTGTGTGTGTGTGTGAAATTCTGTTGTAGCAGGTGCATTGCAAGAGGGGCATCACACCTCAGTGATTGACTATAGACTACTTAGTAAGTTTTCTTTGAAAGATGGGAGGAAGGAAGAGCACCTGAAGTAAGTCACCTGGAGCAATCCTGTTAAATGAGATTGAAAACTCAAAGTTGATGATATGAAAGATGAAGGAGTGAACTTCCAGTAGTAGTAAAAGGTAGTCTACCAGGAAAACCTGCTACCAAGAACAACAATCTGTCGTATTTTGAGTACAAACTATATCGTAGACAGTAACACTATGAACTAACACTGAATTATGTGGTAACCAAGAAGTTAATTCAAAACTATGTGTATCTAAAAGCTTCACCCAGGAGGCTTTTCTTAAAAATCCCAGATAGACCAAGCTCCTCACTGCTTCACCAAGGTTCTACAACCCCTTCTCAAAAAAAAAGTTGGGAAGCTGCGTGAAATGTAAATAAAAACAGAAGGCGATGATTTGCAAATCATGGAAAACCCTATATTTCTTTGAAAATAGTATAAAGACAACATCAAATGTTGAACCTGAGAAATTTTATAGTTTTTTGACAAATATATGCTAATTTTAAATTTAATGCCAACAAAATGTTTCAAAAATGTTGGGACAGGGCAACAAAAGACTGGAAACAACACCAAGTGGAGTATCTCACAACTAATTAGGTTAATTGGCAACGGGTCAGTTACATGATTGGGTATAAAAAGATCATCCCAGAAAGGCTGAGTCTCTCAGAAGTAAAGATTGGGAGGGGTTCACCACTCTGTGAAAGACTGCGTGGGCAAATAGTGCAAAAAATTTAAGAATAATGTTCCTCAATGTAAGATTACAAAGAATTTGAGGATCACATCTACGGTACAAAATATCATTAAAAGATTCAGAGAATCCAGAAAAATCTCTGTATGCAAAGGACAAGGCCAAAAACCAACATTGGATGCCTGTGATATTCGGGCCCTCAAGCGACACTGCATTAAAAACAGACATGATTCTGTAGTGGAAATCACTGCATGGGCTCA
>JAOTRR010000029.1:3788423-3800913 GCA_028570945.1 Gogo arcuatus
ATAATTCCATACATGTTCCATATGTTATTTCATAGTTTTGATGTCTTCAGTATTGGTCTACAATGTAGAAAATAGTAACAATACATAAAATCCTATGAATGAGTTGGTGTGCCCAAACTTTTGATTGGTACTGTATGTGTGTTTATACAGTAGGTTTCAAAACAAGAAAGAAGAGATGAATCAAAGCCACAGAATGACAAAAACAGAATCCTCATGTGTGTGCAGGCTTGTGTGCATGAAAGAAGCATAACTGCGAGAGCAGAGAAACCGCAAAGACTGAGACCCACCAATCATGTTCTTATACATTTCCAGAGTAAATCCAGGCGTGTACTGTAATGTCAACACCAACATATACAGTATAACTGAAAAAAGGACACGTGATCCATGCACAAATGCACCACGAAGTGGTTGTAGTTTGAGATCATAATGTTGAAGCATCTCTGTCCTGAGAAGCTATAAATACCAAGCACAGGCATGTAGATATCAACATTAGGCCAAAATATAAAAATCATCAGTGAATGGATTTACAATTTAAAGATATGTGGTGGCTAATTTCATTTTAGAAAATATGAAGTGCCTAAAAAGTGATATAGCAAAAACTGTGATATCGAGTTCTCAAGTTATCACATTGTGATACTACCATCTAAAACTAATAATCATTTTCAGAGTTCTTCTCATAAAGAAACTGTGGAGAGAGTATGTGAGAAACAGAAAAGTTCCTCCAAGGCTGTTAGTTCTTGAGCGAGAGTCGGGTGCGACTGATAAACTTCCTGTGTTAACTGACAGCGCTTGCAAGACACATGAATGTGCATGCACCAAAGAGTTAGGAAACAAAAACAACAAGCTAGATCTTTTCATGAAGAGCACACAGACAAGTTGTCATCCTAAAATCTTATTAGGCTATTTGTCAACCAAAATGTAAAGCTGCATCCGAATATCACCATCATCTATCAAAATACATTCACACAAACACAATCTTCAACCAAATCAATTGCTAGCTTTTGTCATTTACATGATTAAACAGAACGTTTTGAGAAATGTAAAGCTGAAAATGTAGAAGAGCACATTAACCCACTGTTCTAGGACATCTAGAGGTTTAAGGACTTTTCATTAGTGGTTAAAACTTCTTCTCCATTTCTGTTGCAGTAGATATGACTGATATGTAACACAAGTCTGAGTTGTGTTATTGTAATACAAATTGAGATGATGTATACTGTATGCTGCATAGAGCTCCAGCTAGTTCAGATATGTTTGGGTATTCTGGAGCCCATAAAATGTTTGCAATTTTGTTTAAATATTAATATTTTTGATAATAGATGATAGTTTTTAACAAGTCTGTAGTTCATCAAGTCCTTTGTCAGACTGGCTCTGATCCTTAATCTCCCGCTGATATCCACCAGCTGACTACAATAAATAAATAAATAAATAAATAAATAAATAAATAATAGATAAATACATAAATAATAGATAAATAAAGTAAGTCTTGACCAAACTATTATTAAATGAAAATATTTGCCATAAAACCTCTGATCTTCTTAATGGACAAGTCACAGTGAAATACCTATAAAGTTGTAATAATCCACATCTAAATGAAAGAATAATTAACTTCAATAATAACCAATTCACCTGAGCCTCAATGTCTAAACACACAATAAGATTTCACACAATATTGTTTTGTTTCTGCATTAACATTTGCCCTAGAAAGCGTCTCAGAGTCCAACTGCATGCATTTACAGACCGCTGTGTTGTTGATGGTGTAGTGAGGTTAACCAGTGAAGCACTCACTAACCCACAGCCCTGTGGTTTTCAGATCCAGCCAAGAGATTTCACTATACTACTGACACAGCAAATCAACAATCATGAAAAATCATTTTACATATACGTCTCCATCTTGGATGGATATTACTTTGCATAATGTGCACTTGAGAAAGACTAGGCAACTTCTTCCTCAGTCCCTCTTAATACAATACAAAACAAAACAAAAAAGTTCAAACACTGCTGAGGTACTCGAAAAGCTACTGAACTAAATGTAAAATAATTGACTCACCCCTGGTAAAGCAAGACTGGTAGGATGGAAAGGTCTCAAAGATGCTGTTTGAAGCCATGTTGAGTGGCTGCTTCTGGAAAACACCATCCAGTACTTCTAACTTGATCTGGCTCTTAAGTTTGACCAGCTCTGATCTTTGCCCTGCGAAGATCAAAGATACAGTCATGATGATGTTTTGAAGCATATGCATGCTGAAAGCAGAAAAAGTCTAAATTTGACATTCTCCATTCTACACACTGCCCCAAATCTGAACAAAATCCCCAGCATACACACCCACACCCTCAGCCACATGATTATCCAATGCTTCTCCAGTTGTGGTATCATGGCAGTTGTGTCCTTGGGTGTTGTGCATGGTTGAGAGACAGTGCAGATAGTGATCGGTGGTCAGACTGCGGTCGACTGATGCTTACCCTTGTGCAAAGCAGAAGGAGCAGAAATGTGTCGCTGTGGTTTCTTTTTTTTTCTTGCAATAATCCGGGTGATTCACACTGACTTCAGCACGTACACTCAGCAGCCTCCTTGCCTCAGTTCCTTCTAGTTCCCTCTCTCTATCTTTATTTCACTTTTCTCTGAGGCTCAGAGAACCGTGACTGGTCACAGTTTTGGTTTGTGGTTTTAGTGGCCCACAGAAAGCTTTACCCAACCCAGGCAACAAATTTAACTCTTCCTTTCTATAAAAAAAAACAAAAAACAAACAAACAAAAACCCTAACCCTATCTGCTTAAGCCCCATTGGACCACTATGGTCACATGCTCTGCACTGGAGCCAATTTCATTTGGACTTTCTTTTTTTAAATCTGCTTTTCTTTTGTATAATCAGGTGTTGTGGCATAGTCTGTTAGCTCTCATGCTGTGCAAATTTACCTGACAAGTAAAAAAAAAAACTGATGTATTTTTGTGCAATATGCAACAATGCAAAAAAAAAAAAGCTAGCACAAGTGTAAAAACAATGGCAATGTTTCAAAGTTCCAGAGTATGTGTATGTATGCCAATGAGACAGTAATGGAGAGGCAAGTCACTGTACAACCAGTCTATCCATGCAAATCCCTCTCCAGGAGAGCACACAATTAGCTCTCTGTCTGTACCATCGTTTGACAGTTTCAGTTTGTCAGAATTTACATGTCATTTTTTCATATCGCTTTCATCGACGACTTCTGCAGGCGAAGTGTGTTTACTTATTTATACACTCAAAATATGTTCACATGATTGTTTGTGCAAAATTTTATACCTGTTGCTGATGATATGCTTATTCCACAATCTACACTAAAAATGTAAGGATGTTTATTATATCTCACAAGTAATTAATATGTGTCTGAGTAAGCTTGCACAGGAGCACTGTCTGTCAAAGGACAGATTCTTTACGAAGGACTAATTTTGTTCTGCAAGGCCTCTGGCAAACCCTCAACCCCCATTATATCACACTCCGACACCTGCATCCACTTCCAGTCTCTACACCCCCACTTGTAACGTACCCTTGCACACCTCCACCTCCACCACGCCCCCAGCACATGCCAAACACACCCACACCTGTGCTCACTTTTCCACAGAACAATTTGCGCATTGGGGTCAAGTATGGTGGGGCGGAGTGTGGCAGTTCACAATAGCGTGTGTGGCCAGCTGCTGCTCCTCCCTCTCAGGTTTCCAACTTGGACTCGGATACACTTTGGGACATGGAGGCTCTCAGTGGCCAGCTGAGTCATATTTCGGGGATGTGAGGCCTCTGATTAGTTTAATGGCTAAAACTTTCATCATCTGTATGGAGTGCACTAGAAATGTTCTTGTGCAGCTTATCAGTTATACAGCATGTTGGGTAATTAGTGTATTATTTTACATACATGAAGATGAGGCTTTTGTGATTCCCAAACACTGGCAACAAGTTCCAGTTCACCAGATAACTTTTAAGCCATTTATAAGTTTAACTGGATGATACAGGATCAGAATTTCCTGTCCTGGTTACTCCACTGATTAGCATTTGAGTTTGATATCACCTAACAGTATCTGTCGATGTCTAATGGCAATGTAGAACTAAACAATGGTTTCTAACCTCTTTGAGTCAAATAACTGGTGTTTTCCAGTCCTGGGTCTGGAAAAACAAAGTAAAGATGTGAACTAGAGTGGAATATCAGATATTCATGATGTACATTTCTTTTAAAGACAAAACACAACTGCTTATATCTCCTATTTCCAATAATTGTGTTTACTTGAACTGGTTGTGTTATAATATGAACAAAGAAGACTCAGGATCAGCATCACTTTTATTTTAACAGGTATGTTAGACCTTTTTTCTTGCTGAGTGCACATGTAACATACAGACATACAGAAAACTACCAAACAAAAATGGTAATAAGCTACACATACTAGGAAAGTTAAAAAAAGAACAGAAAATACTTTGGGAAAAAATAATGTATTTATGGCAAAATAATGTATGTGAAGCGCAAAAAGGAGTTACAGCGCAGATGAGATGTAAAGTAAAAAATAAAAGGTATAAAGTAAGTATAAAGAACAAATACAGTATCAGTCAAAAGTGTGGACACACTCATTACTATGAATGAGTAAGTATGTCCAAACATTTGACTGGTACTGTATATCTGAGAGCGAACACTTGCATACCCATAGGACAAAAAAGAAGAAAAATAATTTAATTTAGTATGTTAACGTTTAAATATATATTTTTAATAATCACAAGTAGTGATCAAGCCAAACTATATATGTTAACCCTTTCATGCACAGCGTATACACATACTGTACTCACTTTCATTTAAAGCTGTTTTGACTGAAATATAAATCAGCTCCAATTCACTTGAGAGCATTAGCGTAATTTAATATAGCTCATTATCATGATTTCTGTTGCACCCTAGACTATTTGCCTTTCTACACAAATCTCAAATTAAATAAAAAATATTTGTGTCAGTCAAGAAACACTGTAACTTTTTCAGAATTACTGTACATTTAAGTTCTTTTTTTTTAACCTCCAAAAATCAGGTCTATCGTGCGACATGCTTAAAGGGCGTACATTATGTCACAAATAATGCTAGATTTCAAAAATGTTATTTTCTAAAACTTTGGTAATCAGTGTTAAATATTTTAGACCTGATGGTTAATGGTTATTTGTTTAGAAACACACATTGGAAGGTTTAGTGTTTTATACTTTTTTACTCATTGTATTCCTAGACATGCACTGTCCATTTCAATACAAGTGATATTTATAGAAAAAGTCAAAATTCATATGACATGCAATTAAAAATCTATTTAAAAGTTTTTAAATAATTCATGCACGAAAGGCTTAATATAATGGTAAGAAAGTTATAGAAAAATTCTCTACTAACTGGCAATTTCAACTGTTTTAGGCATCTTAGCTTTTTTTCTGGATCTTTTCAGTTCAACATTGCATTAATATATTTGTTATCACAAGAATCTATTATAAGAGAGTGAGTATGAATATGGAACTACTTTGAGACCAATGTGAACTTTCAACCTCTAAAGACACAACACTGACCCTGTGCATCTGCAGCTTCCTGGGAGATTCTTAGTTTAAAGTCTTACAGGGGGAAGGGTCAGGCAGGGAAAACACCCTACAATAATATTACTGTACCAATTTTTCATTCACATATTTTTTTATGATTCATCTGTTTGGTAAAATCCTTGTGTTGTTGGGTGAACGTTAGTAAAACAGCATACCTTGGCCTACATTTTATTGATCACACAAAAATATGAAATCAAAGAGGGAAAAAAACAGAACATGGCTGTCTGGAAGGGTCTTATTTGATCTCTAGGATACACAGCTGTATAAAAGCATGCTGCCTGCTGTGTTCCCACAACAGCTTGCTCTGTCTCTGGAGTTGTGTTTCCCTTTTTCTAAGACAGTAGGGATCTTAGTAGGGAGCTAATGTAGAATGATTCACATGTCATACATGAGAAACCAACATTGTACTGTGTACTATCAGCTTTTTTTCTATCCATCACAAAATAACAATTTGCACAGTTTTTGTTTGTTAGAAACATGACTAACATCTTTTTTGATCTGCACCTCCTAAAGACAAAAAGTAAATGGGGTCTAAACTATGCAGCCAAGTTTAAAGCTTAGGCACTAATTTAAAGAGGTGTTGCAGAGTTCTTATTAGGCCAAATATTCCTCTGTCTTTCCTCTTCAGCACACACAAACTCACACCTCGGGGCAATTTAGTGTAGCAAATCCATCTATCGGCATGCTTTTGGAGAGTGGGAGAAATCCAGAGAATCTAGAGGTAGGGTTGTAGTCATGATCACCTAAACCGAGACCAAGTCATGACCAAGATCAAAGTGTATCAAGACCAAGACAAGACCAAGATTTTGAGGGGTTGAGATCAAGACTTGGGTGAGACCGAGTCAAAACCAGGACCAGACCAGTGTGTGTGAAGAGGAGTGGGGAGTCACGTTATTGGTCGCATTTGAAGCAGGAAATTTTACATCCAATCACAGTAACGATGTTAACAAATAAATCAGACAATGCACAGGCAACTTAGTGAAATCCCTGCAGTTGTGGTCTTGACCAGTCTTGAAATAAGATCCCGAGTCCTCTATGTCTGAGACCGAAACAAGACTGAGTAAAAATGCAGTTGATTCCAAAACCTTTAAAAAGTGGTCTTGAGACCGGTCTCAAAGTACTGCAACACTATCTAGAATAAACCCATGCGAACATGGGGAGAACATGCAAAACTCTACACAGACAATGACCCAGACTTGATCTGGGGACCCTAGAGCTGTAAAGCAGCAGCACTAACCACTGTACTACCATGCTGCCCTAGGGCATTATTCTCACCTTGGATCAGAACAAAACCAGGATCAAAACTTTCTGAAACTTACATTCAGCAAAATATGGTATTATGGTAAAAAAATAAAATAAAAAAAAAGGATGAATCTAAAGAAATGGAGAAGGAGGAGAACAAGGAGGAAGGCATGTTAAAAAGGAAAGGGAGTAGGAGAGGGGAGCAATGAGAAGACTTTATGAGAGAGGGAGTGAGAGTGAGCCAGAGAGCACCTGCTGAGATTCTCATCTGTGTGGGAGGATGAGTCAGGACATTGGCAGCGTGTGTACATCTTGAAACAGACAGAACAGCAAACTGTGAGAATTCCCCTTTTGGACTCTGTTCCTGTCAATCCACAATCCAGAGTTCACACCATTAAACCTCCCCATGAAAAGAGCAGCACTGTGGGTAAATTAGACATGTTAGTGTCTACACTAGTGTCTACATCAGACACTAATGTGCAAATATTAATATAAATTGAAAATTTAAGTGTTCTAATGCTAAAAAATGGCATATCCAGAGAATAACTGTGGAAGACAGATCTGTTTCTTGGATCTTTTTTAATTTACAGATCTGTAGAGCAAAAGGAATAAATATGGAATTTCCCCCAAGCTTCTAGTCAGGATAATTAAAACAAACCAGTTTTTTTGACTCACTTAATACCTCCTATATAGTCGCCAAAATATTTATGTTTTGTCCTTGGGGTTTTTTTTTTTAACATGCACTGATAAAAGCTGGTACAGATAATCTGCCGTACATGATCTAAAACTGTGTCAGAGTGCTTACGTCTAGCAAAACACTCTGTCACTTAGTCTGTTCCTGAATAGTAAAAAATGGGCAGTGCGGATCTTACCTAATTGGCCCATGTTTGCTATGTCTAAGTATGATATGTCTGATGAAGAAGAATGATAATCATTCTGTTGGTCATTACAGTTGCTAGTGTTTGTTATATTGTTTTAAGTACTTTATGAGTAGTTTCACTTGACGGCTTTAATTAGGACAAATCAGTTATTCTTTAGAATGAAATTGAAGTACATAAAAAAAATTTGATTCAGAGAGAGAGAGTAATGGGAGTGAAAGAAAAAATGAGACAAGTAGTCAGAATTGTAAAACTGCTCAGTCTGTGTCTCTGCAGGAAGTTAATCGTCTTACTGGCAGGCTGTATCTGACTTCAAACAGTGATGATGCCTGAAGTATTTAAAATACAGTCTGGGATTTCAGATGATTTTATCATCTGGATACACAATCAACAAAGTGAAACCATTGCTCTTTTTTCTATTTAGAAGAAGTTATAATCATTTTCATTTATCTGACACATAAAACTGATGATAATGTTGAACCCAAATTTGTCCTGCTGAGTAAAAAAATATATGCTAATAATGCTGTCTTGTGGAGGAGGATAATGATGAGAAAATACATGACTGTGTCTGTACAGTATCCGTGTGTATTTTCTGTATGTCTAGTTTATTCTCTTTCTAGGAACAAAATGGGTAAAAAAAAAAAACCCCACACACATTTGTCTGATGTGGCTATGGTTAGGATTAGGGTTTAGTGTGGTCGTGGCACTATTTAGCTAGAGTAATACAATGTTCATATGTAGTGTATCTGTAAATAAGCCAGTAAAAGAAAGAGAAATGGAAAATTGTTGGAAAAAATGGAAAGCTTGAGATCTGTGTGAATATTTTACCAAGTGCTGGCATAATCAAAGTGTGAAGCACTGACAGTAACATTAATAACTGTCAGTTGCTCTGCCTCTAGCTTGCCACACAGTGAAATGTGAGACCAGGTGAAGCAACAGGAGGAGAAATAAGAGAACGCCTCTCCCTTTTGCTCTCAACAAAGGCAACTGGCTTGCTTTGATTCTCAAACGTCCACCATTAATGCAAAGAAGCCAAAACGCCTGAGTCAGTGAGAGCCCCAGGGGAGAACAACATATGAGTGACCCACAGTGATTACACACAGAGTCTGAAATCCTCCTTCACCCACACACTGATATTTAGATAGGGTTTTTTTTTTTTAACCAAATGGTAGTTAGAAAACAGATGCATGTTTTATGCTACCAAAGCACGGTACACCAGGCAGTAAACCACACTTCCTGAATGTATATCCATCATTCTGATTTAAATAGAACACAATAGCATTAGATATTGCTTACTGCTTAGTTCCAGTGCCTTGTAATCACTCTGGAAGTAAAACTTCCCTTTGTGAATATCCAGAGGATGCTGAACAGTAATCCTACTCTTATGCAAGGAATGAATAATGGTGTTGATATAAATCAAATCAATGGAGGTCATGTGAAGACTTAAATGTGCAAGGCTCTTAACAGAACGGGAGATGTAACAGCCAGACGTGACCTCAGGAGGTCTGGATATGATCATATAAATTAAAAGTAGTGTGTCTTAAACCTAGATTTTAAAAAAAAAACTGATATGCTGGATAATACACTGCAGTAAGGAAACATTTGGCTTTCTTGGTTTCTCCACAAGAATCCCATGAATTGTGGAAAATGTACTCAACAGTTCAGAAATGTCTTTTTTCCTGTCACAGAGAGAATATTTGGTCACCAGAAAAGAATAAAATCACAAAAGTCACTTTTCGATTTCACATTTTTATTTGAGTAGTGAAATTTACACTGACATAAGAAGCAGCTTTAATGTCACATATCCACACTTAACAAATCTTAACAAAATATGCAGAACTGCCTAAGTGCATTCTTTGTATAGCCTGTAACTAACACTGATGATATCAGTGATGAATAATTGCCTAGCCACCCAGTTACTTCAGCAAACAGAAATTGGTCATGATACAGTAGTTAAAGGCCTAGAATCCAGGGAAGAGTGAGACAGCCTTTGTCTACTCCAGCATGTAAAATGTGTCTGCTAGCAAGGATATTCAGAGGGATGTTTATTACTCTGTGCATCTCTCTCTCTCTCTCTCTCTCTCTCTCTCTCTCTCTCTCTCTCTCTCTGTGTGTGTGTAAACTGTGACCCATGAAGAACAGTGTTTGAGTAAGAAAAACAATAGCACAGATGCAAATATTCTCATACACAGTTCTCATCATCATTCCAGTAAATTTATATAATGACCCTCCTCCACCTTCCAGTAGAAACACATGCAAGTCATTGGAAACATGAGAGAAAGAAAGAAACACACCTGGCCTATTTTCTTCTTCTAACGTAAAACAGCTTATTTTGTCACATAACATATAGCAACATTGGAGGGGATTGCCCCTAATAAAATTCAAGATGCAACTGAAATGTGATACTTGGTTTAAATTCCTCAGGTCAATGTGGCTTAAATCTAGACATCACAATTGTGGTGTGGAGACTGACATCTTTATAATGCCTGATTTTCTAGGACAATGAGAATGAGAGTACCTGAAAGAAACCCATTTATAGAAAAAAATTGTCTTAATCTGCAGTATATAGTGGATTATTATTTAGATTAAACAGGAAAACATGCTGTAAAAATGACTTTATACTCATCATATGATTTTTGATCTTGTTTAAGTCTACTGTCTGAATAAGTACATCACTGACTTGTGTGTTAACAGTGCATTTCCCCTTAATTAGTGTTGTACCATATATTCCATATACACTCACAAACCACTTTATTAATAATTGAATGAATGAGCAGGGGTACGTGTTCCTATTAAAGTGGCCAGTGAGTGTATATGAAATATTTGGAACACTACTATAGTGTACACATTTTTTTCTCACATAGCTACTGTGCACACCTTGTACTGCTAATATTGAACTCCTTATGCTGAGTTTTATGTTTATGATGTTTTGTCAGGTTACTTGTAGGAATATGCTTTAGTAGGTCCTTTTGTTACACAATATTGCCAAAGGTTGCAGACACATGACCATCACACCCGTATGTGGCTCTTCCCCAAACAGTTGTGACAAAGTTGGAAGTGTACAATTGTATAGGATGTCTTGCTGTAGAATTACAATTTCCCTTCACTGGAACTAAGAGACCCAAACCTGTTCCAACATGACAGTGCTCCTGTGCACAAAGCAAGCTCCATGAAGACATGGTTTGCCAAGGTTGGTGTGGAAGAACTCGAGTGGTCGGCACATAGCCCTGACCTCAATCTCACTGAACACCTTCAGATGTATTGAAACTCTGACTGCACCCCAGGTCTTCTTGTCCAACCTCACTAATGCTCTTGTGGCTGAGCAAATCCCCACAGTCACAATCCAAAATCAAGTGGAAAGCCTTCCCAGAAGAGTGGAGGTTTTTATAACAGCAAAGTGGGGACTAAATCTGGAATGGGATTGTAGCACTCTCGTTGCTCTTGGAGAATGAATAAGTGGGAGACAGGTTTGACAACTCATTATTTTTAGTTTAATCTTCACTTTCCAGCGACTTTATTTTGCTCTCTGCACTTTAGGCACATTCTTGCACCTGTAGCAAGTGCTCCTAGGTTGTGAGACTGTGTGTGGAGTTTTGCTTTCATGTCAAGAACATACTGAAATTCATTTTTACTCACAAAAGGTCCCTCCTCCCAATTTTCTCTAATGACGTCTAAGACCCCACGAGGCTTGCGACCATACAATATTTCAAAAGGGGACAAGCCAGTGGAGGCTTGCAGGACTTCTCGTACTGCAAATAAGAGGGGTTCCAGCCACCTGTCCCAATTTCTAGCGTCCCTGTGAATGAACTGAATCATGTTTTTAAGTTTCTGATTAAATCGTTTGACCAGCCCGTACGTTTACGGATGATACATTCTGGTAAGAATCAATTTAATCCCCAGTAAGTTGTACAGTTTGCGTAGTGTGACTTGAAGGTGGTGCCTTGAGGAGTCAGGATTTCTTTAAAAGAGCCCGACTCGGGAGATAACACGAAAGAGTGCTTCCGCAATACTGCGTGCAGAAATGTTGCATAGAGGCACTGCTTCCGGGTATCGCGTTGCATAATCCAGTAAGACTAACACAAAGTGATACCTTTGTGCAGATTGATCTAATGGCCTGACGAGATCCATACCAATTCTTTCGAAGGGATCTTAATGGTAGAGGGCGCAATGGCGCTTTTGGTGTGGCTGGCGGATTCGCCAGCTGACACTTGTGACATGCCGCGCACCACCTGCGAACGTTGCTACGAATGTCCGGTCAATAGAAACGGGCCATGAGTTGGTTCAGTGTTTTATCCTGACCTAAATGATTATGATGAGCTGCATGGAATAAAAGTTCCCTATGGCTCTTCTCACCTGCCGGTCCTCCGCCTGGGCCTGGAGCAGAGCCCGGAAGCGCTGCTCCTGCTCTGCGCACAGTGAGATCAAGGTCTGTTGGTGGGTTTGGTGGAAGTTGACGAGGGTCTGGAGGATCTTGGCAACTGGCGTCGACTTCATGACGGCGTTTCTCCTCAATTTCGGCACCAGTGTAGCACTCGTGGCTCTTGGAAAATGAAGAAGTGAGAGACAGGCTTGATAACTCAAAGTGCATTTTATTTTTAAAGTTCACTTTTCAGTGAATTAATTTTGCTCTCTGCACTTTATGTACACTCACACACACATATATATACATGGCGCTGGGTTACTCAGCTCTCTCCCTGTCTAATTACTGGCTTCTCTCTGCAAGAACACAAGAGACGCACATAAATAAAATTGCCAGTAATCAGACACAGGTGAAACTCATCACATGTTACCTGCCAGTTCT
>JAOTRR010000029.1:3940087-3952085 GCA_028570945.1 Gogo arcuatus
AAGAAAGAAAGAAAGAAAGAAAGAAAGAAAGAAAGAAAGAAAGAAAGAAAGTCTACTATAATACTAGGCTGCTATTAATAAGGTGAGAAATATGGGTGGCAATATCTTCCAGGCAGTTTTTGAGGAGTGGAGTGGGGCCTTGTTCTAACATGTTAGATTTCGAGTAACTCTTAAACACAGAATGGAATAATGGAAACATAGCAGAAAGAAAGGTGACAGTTTCAAAAAGTGCAAAAAAAAATTAATTCTTTTTTAAAAATAAAAAGGTTTTTAGCCTGCACTGTGCATTATTGATAGCCGATTGTCAAAGCTTTTTTATGGAGCCACACAAGCTAGCAACCAGTGGTTTTCATGGCCAGAGAGAACAACGAGATCAAGTTTGAGTTTTAATGGGTGCATCTAGGCATTTTGAAAGGAGTGTTTATAGTGAGATATTTGGATTCAGTGGGAAAATAAAACTGACACTAAATTCAATAAGCTCATTGTGTGATATGCCAATATGCTAATTAGAACTGAAATATTGTCCAAACCAGAGGTGCATATAAGGTCAAATTGATGGGACATGAGTCTGCCTGCTAGCCATCGATGCCTGTGGCAACATCAGGAGATTGCAAGTTCGAATTCTGACGATGCCACGGCCATCTGTGGCCTGGAGTCAAGAGAGCGTGAAAGCTTTCTGTTACGCCCCTAGGGAGCCTAATTATCACATTTCTAAGTGATGGTGTCCTGTGTATGTTAAGAAATCTATAATAAATATATTGCTATTTATGAAATGATTCTGAGTAATTTGACAGTTCAAATTACTGGAACTGTCAGTATTTTTAACTGAATACTATTGTGTACCCTTCCAGAGAAATACCGCAGGAGATGCATCAGAGTCTGCCCTGCTGAAGTGTATTGAGCTCTGCTGTGGTTCAGTGAAGGATCTAAGAGCTAAATACACAAAAGTGGCTGAGATCCCTTTCAATTCTACCAACAAATATCAGGTAGCTCTTTTTTTGTTTGCTTGTTTGGATGGTTGGTTGGTTGATAGTCCTAACAACATCTGATTTGTGTTTTGCTAGCTTTCAGTTCACAAGAACTCAAACGCCTCAGAAACCAAGCACCTGCTTTTAATGAAAGGTGCACCCGAGAGG
Organism: Gogo arcuatus; assembly: GCA_028570945.1. NCBI lineage: Eukaryota > Metazoa > Chordata > Actinopteri > Siluriformes > Anchariidae > Gogo > Gogo arcuatus. The sequence continues at coordinate 3,941,224 of JAOTRR010000029.1, forward strand.
ATCCTGGACCGATGCTCAACTATTATGATTCAAGGAAAAGAGCAACCCCTTGATGATGAAATGAAGGATGCTTTCCAGAATGCATATATGAAACTAGGAGGTCTTGGAGAAAGAGTTCTAGGTATGTTTTATTAACAAATTTATGTAGTCATAACCCACCAAAACTAATGTAGAGCTACATTAATTACAGATAAAGTTCTAAATTCAGGTGATCCCATGGATTCCATGTTTATGACTAAATATCAGAAATCAGCCAGATAATTCCACATCATGGAATTTTACTACTTCAGTGCATGAAAAATGTAACATTTTACATTTCATCTTGCAGGATTCTGCCATTTCAATCTCCCTGATGATCAGTTCCCTGGGGGCTTTACATTTGACACCGAGATGGTGAACTTTCCCACTGAGAATCTATGTTTTATTGGCCTCATGTCTATGATTGATCCTCCCCGTGCTGCTGTACCTGATGCTGTAGCTAAGTGCAGGAGTGCAGGAATCAAGGTAAGCTCTTTAATTCAAATAAATGTTCTATGTAGGCCACCTTAAAAAATGTAATTAGATGATCATTGTCACATACTTAAATATTTTCCTGGGTTTCCAGGTTATCATGGTTACAGGAGATCATCCAATTACAGCTAAAGCTATTGCTAAGGGTGTGGGTATCATCTCTGAAGGCAATGAAACTGTGGAAGACATCGCTGCTCGTCTGAACATTTCCATTGGAGAGGTCAACCCTAGGTGAAGTGAAACCTTTTTTATTATTTTTTAAATAACCAAGGTTGTTATAGATTTACTGAATTTCAAACTTCTATTTAGAGAGGCAAAGGCCTGTGTTGTTCATGGTGGAGAGTTGAAGGACATGACTCTAGAGCAGTTGGATGACATCCTTAAATATCACACTGAGATTGTGTTTGCCAGAACATCTCCTCAGCAAAAACTCATCATTGTGGAAGGTTGTCAGCGACAGGTACAATAATTCACTATTTTTAATGAAATCTATGTGTGTGAGGTGTTCGTTTTTGATAAGCTAAATAATCACATTTGTTTAGGGCATGTAATATTTTAATGTTTGGGACAAGGCAGAATCAAAATTTAATGTGGGAATACATGTTGTTCTATCAATAGGGTGCCATTGTGGCTGTGACTGGTGATGGTGTGAATGATTCTCCTGCTCTGAAGAAGGCTGACATTGGTGTAGCAATGGGTATTGCTGGATCTGATGTCTCCAAACAGGCTGCTGATATGATTCTCCTGGATGACAACTTTGCTTCTATTGTTACTGGAGTTGAAGAAGGTACAAGGTGCCACTGAAATTTAATTTCCAATATCATCTGCACATTTTAGTTCTTCTAATTCAAGTATAATTATCTTACCAGGCCGACTGATCTTTGACAACTTGAAGAAATCCATTGCATACACACTGACAAGTAAAATCCCTGAGATGTCACCCTTCCTCTTCTTTGTTATTGCGGGCATTCCTCTCGCTCTGGGCACGGTCACTATTTTATGTATTGATCTAGGAACTGATATGGTAAGTTGTCATCAACAAACCATCATAACAGAATTAATAAACCATTATATCAGAATTTTAAGTTACAGCTGATGTAATTCTAATGTAACTGTTCCAGGTGCCTGCTATTTCTTTGGCCTATGAGGCTGCTGAGAGTGATATCATGAAAAGGCAACCCAGAAATGCCAAAACAGACAAATTGGTGAATGAAAGGCTAATCAGTATGGCTTATGGTCAGATTGGTAAGAATGTATTTATTATACAATATATGATCTTTAGAAAATTGTACAACTTATTTTGAAAAAATTCCATTTTCGTCATGTCTTTCTCCTAGGAATGATGCAAGCAGCAGCAGGGTTCTTTACCTACTTTGTTGTCCTTGCTGAGAATGGATTCATGCCACTATCTCTGATAGGATTGCGTATCGACTGGGACAGTAAAGATTACAATGACCTGGAGGATTACTATGGCCAGCAATGGGTATATATTACAAAGATAATTGAATAAAAAACAAAACAATTGTTTCTAATTCACATTATATCTATGCTGCAGACATATGAGAGCAGAAAAATTCTGGAGTACACATGCCACACTGCATTCTTTGTCAGTATTGTCGTAGTGCAGGTGGCAGACTTGATCATCTGTAAGACCAGGGTTAATTCCATTGTACAGCAGGGCATGAGGTATGTAAATAAATAAGTCACTTTTCAAAAACAAAATCATGGGGCATTCAGTCAGATAAAATGTGTATATTCTTCCCCCAAGTAAGAACAAAGTCCTCATCTTTGGTATTTTTGAGGAGACAGCACTTGCCGCCTTCTTATCCTACTGTCCAGGAATGGATGTTGCTCTTAGAATGTATCCACTGAAGTAAGTTGCTAAAAAAGTCTTCATTAGCATCCTTGCCCCCAAATTAAAAAGAATTGTGCAAAAGTTCTGTTTCAAATGTTCTGTGTTAAACTATATTTTGATTCTCTATATGTTGATATTTCTGAGTTCTGGACAAAAGGTCCACAGCTGCCAAGTCCACTGTGTATTCATATCATACGTCTTATAACAAATATAGAACAAATCACCGTATTGCATTATTATGTCCTGTTACTGGATGTTGTGTACCACTGGATAATATGCGTAGGTTACAAGCTAAATCTGCCTAAAGATTAAAACACACTTTTTTTTTTAAATTTTACCTTCACCTTTAAACTTTTACCTTCACAGATCATGGTGGTTGTTATGTGCTTTACCATATTCACTCCTCATTTTCTTCTATGATGAAACAAGAAGATACCTTCTCAGGCGAAATCCAGGAGGTATGTCGCGTATTATATTTTTAAAGGTATTTTGTTTACTTCAACAAAATTATAGCTTACCAAAGTACTGCTAAGGATATAATTAGTGGTGTTCACTGACAAGATGGGTCTTTGTGATGTTCATGTGCAAGTCAAGTAGTTATCACTCAGGATTCATACAGTGTGAAAATGAAAAAGCTAAAGATAAAAAAGTAAATGCATAAATGAAGTATAAAAGTAACAATGAAGTAACTGTGTGAGCTTAGCAATAAAATATTTGATAAAGTTAACATTGTTACTGTTTTGTGTAAAAAAGTTAATATTACAAGAAGTTTTAATTTAAAAAACCACCATCCACAAAATTCCTGGCTTAATGATAACTTGTTCAAGGATGCATCTGGCACATATTCATAATCTAATCTAAAAAGCTAAAAATGTAATTGCACTGTTGAACTTTTATGAAAAGATGAAATATTAAAACAGTAGTATGGTACATTCAAATCAGTGTAGCAATGTAACTATTAGCATAATGTGCAAAATAGTTGATTGCAAAAGGTGTCAAACATCTGAGAAAAATGTCTAATGTGGACTGATAGATGTTTTTATCAACATCAGAATTAAGGATTTTGTGTTTTAGTGTTCCAGAATTAACTAACCTCTGTTTTCTGATGTGGGACTGGAATTAAAACTTATTTTCTGTTATGTAGCAAAGCCCAGGAAGTAATTTACCTGAATGTTTACTTGCCTGATGCTCAATTTGAGTTAAAATATAGAATTTGTATATATGAGGAGAAAAAGACATTTCTAGTTTCTCGACTATACACTTTAGTTTGCAATGAGGAGGAAGCTGTTAAATGGGTGTGGATGAATAACAATAAAATTAAGTTTTAATACAAAATATTAAGGATAGCATACTTTAGCACAGGCATAATTTATTACTATATTGCTGATTTGTTTTGGCATTAGTCAATTTTTTTTTATGCCTCCACCACCCAGTCCGAGATTTCGTTAGCACAATATCTCAAGAATGAGTGTTTGAGTGTTTGTAGGATTTATATGGAATTATCATTGTAAGCAGCATATGATCTGATTAGATTTTGGAATTGATCCAAACAGGATCAAGGTCACAGCAAGGTCAAATGTCCTAAATAAACTTTCTTCAATAGCTTCCTTCCTTTTTGACGTATACACTCACCGTCCACGTTATTAGGAATACCTGTACATCTGCACATTCATGCAGTTATCGAGTCAGCCAAACATGTGGTGCAGTGGCTAGCACTGATGCCTCACAGCAAGAAGGTTCCGGGTTTTAACCTCATGGCTGATGGAGGCCTTTCTGTGTGGAGTTTGCATGTTCTCCCTGTGTATGTGTGGGTTTCCACCCACGTCAAAGACATGCAAATTAGGTAAAACTTGTTGTATGTCACTCTGGATAAGAGTGTCTGTTAAATGCCTGTAATTTAATTGGCATGGATGCTGGTACCAGCTGGGCTGGTTTGAGTATTTCAGAAACTGTTGATATCCTGGGATTTTCAGACACAACAGTCTCTACAGTTTACACAGAATGGTGCAAAAAAAAAAAAAAAAAAAAAAAAAAAAATGGTGAGTGAATGACAGTCCTGTGGGTGGAAACACCTTGTTGATTAGAGAGGTCAGAGGAAAACAGCCAGTTTGATTTAAGCTGCCACAGAGGATATAGTACCTTTTGTCCCCAGATATAGTAACTCTTTACAACCTGTTTACAACACCACACTTTGCTGGACTGAGCAAAGTTACATATTGTAATATGAATCATCTGCTGTACTTCTGATTTTGGATGGAATATTATACATTATGCATATGCAAGTGTGTGGTTTGCTATTTTCATCACATTATAAAAATGCTGTTTCTCTTCTTAGGCTGGGTGGAAAAGGAGACCTATTATTAAAGCAACCCACTATACCAACCACCACCTGCTGTCCACACCTTCACAATGTCCTAACTATTTCATTTCATCCATACAACTCAATGGACATTAAATTGTATGTTAAATAAACATATCAATGGGATGTGTTGATTCTTATTTAAAATATAGTTTTGAGGACTGATTTAGACTTGCATTAAGGTTACAAGGTTTAATTTACATACAAACATTTACAAACAGAGAATTAAATTAAAAGACGCACAATACAAAAATTACGTTTCTAGTTTTGCCAGTCTAAATATTTTCAATGATTTGGGGAGGCAACAGATTCAAACAGCCTTATAATAATATTTTTTTCTAGTATATTTTAAAGGTATATATTGGAATCATATTGTTAGATGTGTGAGTCTACTACTTACAAGATGGCAGCATGGTGGCTTCCATATCCACTGCAACCCTGACCAGGATAAAGAGGTTACTGCAGTTGAAAAAATAAATATTACTTACATTACTTGCATTACTTACTTGCCTGGAACCAGACTTTCTACATTATTGTCTCCTCTGATTCAAACTTAAGTTCTTGAACAGCCAGTGCTGTTTGAATGGGTGGACAAAAGACCCTATGCAACAGGGCCTGACAGTAACAAAAATTTAGGCCAGGAGTCTCATACCCATCCAGGCCACTCCATAAACCCACAACAAATTCAGAGACCACTGACCACCTACTGTGATGTACAGTTGTACTCAGAAGTTTACATACTCTCATCATGGACATCAATGTTATGGCAATACTGGTGTCACAAACACCAGGCACGGAACAAGAGGATGCACGTGCAAATGAATGGTGTTTTAATAAAAGTTCAAAAAGGCAAACAAATCCAAAACAAATGAGCAGAGGCATAACAAACAGGTAGAGTTCAAGCGATGTGCAAACAGGTATAAACAGGATAATCCAAGAGGAAATGTCAATGAACAGGCATAGGTCATACATGGAAATTGCAAACAAACAACGGCTTGGTAATGAACAGCATGAACCAGAACAATACTTTGCAAAGTGTGTCTGAGTGCAGAGTCCTTAAGTAGTGTGTGCGTGATGGTGATTGAGAACAGGTGTCCATAATTAGTTTTCAGGTGACTGGGAGCGGTGCAAAGCTTGATGGGAGTTGTAGTGCGAGGCGTGTTGTGCAGTAAATGAACATGCAGCAGTGAATGTGACAGAGCCCCCCCAGTGAACTGAACAAGTTCAAGGGCGGCCTCTGGGACAGGGGCCAGGTGTGTGTGGCGTTGAACTCCCTGGTGAGCATGGAGTCGAGGATGTCTTTGGCAGCAACCCAACATTGCTCTTCCAAGCCATAGCTCTCCCAGTCCACAAAGTACTCGAGGCCCCCATTCCTCCTGCTTGTTTGGAGGGCGCGAACCGTGTAAGCTGGTTGACCCTCAATCTTGAGGGGCTCTGGGGGAGTGCTGGCTGAGGTATGGGATGCAAGTGGTCCTGGAGTGACAGGTTTTAAATGAGAGACATGGAAGGAGGGTGAGAGGCAACTGTGATGGGGTAACTCTAGGCAGTAAGTGACTGTTGATTTTCTTTAGAATTTTGTAGGGTCCAATGTAGCAGGGTCTTAGCTTACTGCACCTAGCCCGGTGTTGAAGGTCTTTTGTGGCCAGCCACACTCTGTCCCTGGGTTGGTACTCAGGGGTTTCACCCCGTTGACGATCTGCACTTTCCTCATGTCTTTGAGTGGTTTGGTCAATACGTTGATGGGCAGCTTCCCACACCTGCTTGCACCTTTGAAACCATTCATTGACAGCCAGGAGGTCTGTGGGGGCGTTGTTCCAGGGGAACAAGGTGGGCTGGAAGCCTAACATGCATTGGAAGGATGTCAGCTGGGTAGTAGAGTGTCACAGGGAGTTCTGCACATATTCAGCCCATGGGAGGAAACGTGACCAATCTTCCTGATTGTCTGAGCAGAAAATATGAAGGATTGTGCTGATTTCTTGATTGGCCTGCTCAACTTGGCCATTGGTTTGGGGATGATAGCCTGATGTGAGGCTCATAGCAATGCCCAGCTTATCCATGAAGGCCTTCCAGACTTGGGAGGTGAACTGGACACCCCTGTCACTGACTATGTCCTCCAGAAGTCCAAAGTTTCTGAATTTGTGGTTAAACAGGAGTTCAGCTCTTTTGAAGGCTGTGGGTAGACTGGGCAGGGGCACCAGGCATAAGAAGTGGGAGAAGCAGTTACAGACACCCATGATGGTACTTTCCCCCTGAGATTCAGGGAGGTTGGTCAGGAGGTCCACTGCATTGTGAGTCCAGGGACACTGAGGGGTAGGTAAAGGGATAAGTTTGCCAACTGGCGTTGACCTGAGAACTTTGGCTCTGGCACATTTGGAGCAGGAGGAGACGAGCTGATTAATGTCAGTGAGCATATGAGGCCACCAATACTTGGTCTTTAGGAGCTAGTAAGTGCATTGAACCCCGAGGTGGCCGGTGGCAGGAGAGATATGAGCCCAAGTGATGAGACAAGCCCTGAGGCGTGGTGGGACATACGTGAAGTTGGTGGGACATCCCGGGGGAGTGTGGTATGGCAGTGTGCAGGCCAGTTCTTGATCAAATTCCCAGGTTATGGCATTGACAAAGCATGAGGGAGGAAGAATGGGTTCAGGCATGGGTTCAGGTTCGTGGGTTCCATGTTGACGTGACAGGGAGTTGGCCTTGGTATTGTGGGAGCCAGGATGGTAGGACAGGGTGAAGTGGAAGCATGTAAAGAAAAGAGCCCACTGGGCTTGTCTCAGGTTCAGCCTCTTAGCAGTGCACAGGTATTCCAGATTTTTATGGTCAGTAAATAAATGAACAGGTGCTTTGCGCCTTCTAACCAGTGTCTCCATTCTTCCAGGGTCAGCTTGATGGCCAGGAGTTCTCAGTTGCCAACATCGTAATTTTGTTCAGTAGGAGACAGCTTCCTTAAAAAGAAGGCCTTTGGATGCAGTTTTGGCTTTTCCCCAAAATGTTGCGACAGTATGGTGCCAACTCCTGTGTCTGAGGTGTCCAACTCCACCATGAAGGGTTGTTCAGTGCTTTAGGATGGGCGCCAAAGAGAACATACTATTGAGAGCCTTGAAAGCCACCTCACCTGATGGGTTCCAGGCCAGTTTCTTGGCCCCCTTTTTGAGGAGAGATGGCAAGGATGTGGCGATGCCGCTGAACCCCCATATGAAGCATCAGTAAAAGTTTGCAAATCCAAGAAAGCATTGCAGATCCTTGACAGTCTGTGGAATGGGCCAAGACATGACAGCAGTAACCTTGGAGGGGTCCATAGTGACTCCCTCAGGCCTAATGATGTACCCCAGGAAGGAAATGGTGGAGATGTGAAACTCATATTTCTCTCCCTTGACATATAGCTGGTTCTCGAGCAGGCATGACAGGACTTGTCTGACATGCAAGATGTGCTTCTCCAGTGAGGGAGAGTAGATCAGGATGTCATTGATGTAAGTGATCACGAATTTCCCCAACATGTCCCAGAGCACATCATTAATCAGGCACTGGAAGACAAAGGGGGCGCCAGAGAGCCCATATGGCATGACTGTGTACTCATAGTGACCGCTGGTGGTGCTAAAGGTGGTTTTCCACTCGTCCCCTGAATGGATACGCACAAGGTTGTAGGTGTTCCTGAGGTCCAGTTTTGAGAAGATCTTGGCTGAGCATAGCTGTTCCAGGGCTGAGGGCATGAGAGGCAGAAGATATGGGTACTTGACAGAGATCTGGTTTAGCCCTCAATAGTCTATGCATGGATGTAGACCCCCACCTTTCTTTTCAACAAAGAAAAAGCCTGCTGAGGTGGGTGAAGTGGAGGGTCGAATGTAACCCTGGGCGATTGCTTCCTGCACATATGCCTCCATAGCCTGTTGTTCTGAGAGGGACAGGGGTAGATGTGACTGTGTGGGGGAGAAGTGCCAGGTAGCAGATTGATGGCGCAATCATATGGCCGATGTAGGGGCAGACCACTGGCCTTTTTCTTACTGAATACCTTCTTAAGGGCATGGTACTCCTGAGGGATGTGAATTTGTTCCATGGCTTCTGTACTTTCCACAGTGGTGGAGGCGAAGCAGAGGTGTGGGCATTGCAGGCAATGTTCGAGGCAGTGCGGTGACCACTGCATGATGTCCCATCTGGCCCAAGAGATGACTGGGTCGTGCTGCTCCATGCAATGGGGTGAGCAGGTGTGGATGTGACCAGGAAGCTGGTGGTTTCCTTGTGTAGGGCGCTGACATGGAGCACCAGTGATGGAGTGCAGTGCATGACAGTGCCAGCGCTGATGGGTCCACCATCAATGGCATGGATGGGCAGAGGCTTGGATAGGAGGAGCATTGGGATCTGAAGTCATTCGGCCGTGTGACGATCAATGAAGTTTCCAGCAGCCCCAGAGTCCATCAGTGCTGTAAGGGCAGAAAGGGAGCCTGAGTATTCTATCTGCATCGGGAGCATCAAGGATTTGCGAGAGAGAGAGAGAGATAGGAACTGACTCAGCAGAGCTGGGTGAGAGGCCGCAGGGGCTCTCTCTCTGCTTTCCTTCTGGGCTGGGGTCTTTTGGTGTAGTGGGCAGTTGGAGATGAGGTGCTCGGCATTGCCACAGTAAAAACACCGGCTCTCACATCATTGCTTCTCTCTTTCGGCGATGCTTAGCCAATCTGCATGGGCTCTGGCATGGCAGGCGCACCTGTGGTACAAGTGGCACCTGACACTTTGGATAGGCGTTGAATGAGCTGATCGAGATCAATGAGGGCATCGAGGGTGACTTGGTCATCACAGCAGGAGAACTCCGTGAGGATGTCTGCGTTGAGTCCGTGGAAGAAGATGGCTTTTAGCGTGGGCTTATTCCATCCACTTCCCACAGAGATCGTCCAGAACGCGAGTGCGTATTCAGCGGCATGTTGTGACCCCTGCCAAACGTCCAGCAGACTTTCACCAATCTTGCTGCCTTCAGGTGCATGGTCAAACATGCAGCGGAACATGGCCACAAACTTTTCGTAGGTGAACAAAGCCCCGTGATTCTGTTCCCAGACAGCAGTAGCCCAGCAGATAGCTTTGCCCTTTATCAGGTTGATGAATTGAGCCAGCTTGTCCTGATCTGAAGCTTCCTCTAGGGTTAGGAACAAATGAGCAGAGGTATAGTCAACAAACAGGCAGAGTTCAAGTGATGTACTAACAGGCATAAACAGGATAATCCAAGAGGCAATGTCAATGAATAGGCATAGGTCATACACAGAAATTGCAAACATGAACAATGGCTTGGTAATGAACAGCATGAACCAGAACAATACTTTGCAAAGTGTGTCTGAGTGCAGAGTCCTTAAGTAGTGTGTGTGTGATGGTGATTGAGAACAGGTGTCCATAATTAGTACTCAGGTGATGGGGAGCGGTGCGAAGCATGATGGAAGTTGTAGTGCGAGGTGTGTTTTGCAGTAAGTGAACATGCAGGTGACAGAGAACAGGCAGAGAATGTGACAACTGGGCTTTCAGTAATTTCTTTGAACTGTTCTTTTTCTGTGACAGAATGATTGTACAACATATATCTTTAATAGAAAAAAAAACAAGATTTTTTTTTAAGTTTGTACTTTTCCTGCAGTTTGAAGGATCCTTTTTTATTGGGTTTTTATTTTTCATGCACTTTTCCTCTCTGCTCCACCCTGGCTGTTTCTTGTCAGTTCTTCAGTGTGTGTACATTGCATCTGTTTCAAGTTGCTTTTATTTACACCTGGGTGGAGGTGAGGCAAATGATGACCAACAGCAATGCAACTCGAGCGGGGTCATGATTTATTAACCAATCACATCTGACTATATGGACTAAACATAATTACTAGGCGCGCAAGATTTGCAAACCAACTGGTTGTATAGTGGGCAAAAAATGTGAGCATGCCAAATCATTCACAAACTAGGCAAGTCCAATGGGATTTCTCTGGAATTTTGTGATGGCCAATCCAGGCCATTGTTTGTGCCACCCACATACTTCTTTGTTCTTCATAATAAACTCTCTTTTGGCTATATTTACAAGTAAAAAAAAGTTAGTTATTTTGTCCATAACCATTCTGTGACGCCACTTCCTGTGACGTAATTCCTGTTTTCGAATTGTTTGCTGCGGGTCTTTTACTTCGGTGT
>JAOTRR010000029.1:3990588-4000921 GCA_028570945.1 Gogo arcuatus
ACAGAGTGGTGAACCCCTCCCCATCTTTACTTCTGAGAGACTCAGCCTCTCTGGGCTGCTCTTTTTATACCCAATCATGCTACTGGCCTGTTGAACATTTTTGTTGCCCCTGTTCCAACTTTTTTTGAAACATGTTGCTGGCACTAAATTCAGTTTCAACATTTGACATGTCTCTGTACTACTCTGTATGTTACTATTTATTAAAGAAATATAGGGCTTCCATGATTTGCAAATCATCGCAATTCTGTTTTTATTTACGCTTTACACAGCATCCCAACTTTTTACCTTCGCCAACTTTGCTGGAGGTGGTTATGTTTTTGCCTCTGTTTATCTGTCTGTTCCCAATGCAACTCAAAGTAGTGAACAGATTTTGATGAGGTTTTGAGGAAAGGTGGGCCATGGGCCAATTGATTAGATTTTGATGTAAATCCAAATATGTGACTTGGCAGAGATGTGTACTCTACCAAGTGCCCTTCTAGTTTGGAATTGGGGTTGTACATGTGAATATGCAATATTTTGCCTTAAAATCTGGCACTGGGTCATGCTTTGTTTAATCAGTGACTTAACACTATATTCACGACTGACAAAACTGGACATCAAACTTCAACCAAGGACCTTTTAAAAGATGAGTAGAGCCAATGGCTGTTTGAGGACTTTGAGGTCTAAAGGTGACAGTGTTTTATAAATGGTGTTTTAATGGACTTCTAATATGAACACACCTGTGCAGAAGGGCCTGTAGTTCTCTCCTCCAAACTGGGCCATGACTCCAACCCCATAAGCAGCTGCCTGCCGTACCTCTGGGCTGGTGTCACAGAGGGCTTGTATCATGGGTCGCAAGAAGTACTCCGCATACTTGAATGAAGAAGGACTGCAGTGCTCAATCACATCATCGAAAATGCACAGACCCCACTGTCTGTCAGCCCAGGGCCTATGTGGGCACTACAAGAGAGCAATGGATTGGGGTGTGGTCATTTGTGCAATGGCCATTTACTGTGTTGACAAGTACTATGTCAGAAAACTTCTGTATACAGTTCAGGCCAAAAGTTTACATACACCTAGGTTAAGTCATTTTTTCACAACTTCAGACATTATGTTGCCATAAATTTCCTGTTTCAAGACAATTATGGTATCCAATTTTATTTCCATAAAGAGAATCTCAAAAAAAATATTAGCAAGAGACATTTATTTCACCTTTTATTTATATCAGATTTTCAGTGGGTCAAATACTTCCATGCACTTTGTCAGCATCTGGTGGCATTCCTTTTTAATTGCCTGAACCTTAATTAAATGCCTGAGGTTGCCTTCCACAAACTTCTCACAATACTTGATTGGAATTTCTGCTTATTCAGTTCAGTCCACAAATTTTCTACAGGATTCAGGTCAGGGCACCGTGATGGCCACTCCAATATTTTCACTTTGTTGTCTTTAAGCCATTTTTTACATATTGGGTATGCTTAGTATGTACTGCTGAAAAGCCCAATTGAGGTCAAGTTTTAACGGAGATCTTGAGGTGGTGTTTCACTATTTCTAGATATTCCTCCTTCCTCATGCTGCCATCTATTTTCTGAAATGCACCAGTTCTTTTTCCAGCAAAAGCACGCTCATATCACAACAGATTGTTGAAATGAGTTGGAATAAAAAGCCTCACCCTTTCCCCTCCATATATTATGCTGATCATTATGGCCAAACAGTTTGGTTTTTGTTTCATCTGACCAGAGAACACTCCTCCCAAAGGCTGGTGATGAGCTGCAAACTTCAGTGCATCTTTTTTTTTTTTTAACTGCCAGTCTTGGAATAGGAGTGTGGTCATTGCACAACCACCTTTCAGGCAATGGAGATGTAAAACTCAAATTGTAGAATTACATATTTTGGTACCAGACACCACCACCTCCTTCACCTTTGTCATCTTGGGGTTCAGTTGAACCTTTCAGACCAAAGTTCATTCATTCCTGGGAGTTAATCTGTGCTGCCTTCCCGACAATGCCGTTTGTGTGGTCCCAAGATTTTCATATTTCCATAAAACTGTACAGATGCTCATGGCACCTTCAGTTGTCTAGAAATTGTCTAAGATTCAGTTCAGTTAAATTTAACATGCACTGATATCCTAGGTTGGACACTTTAAAGAAAAGTAATTTCAATCATTTCTTCATGGTCTTTATTGGCCTGAGAATTGATACTACAATAATTCTCTGTAGTACATTCATTCTCTTTTGCAAATTTATTTTAATGTTTTTTTTTCAATTTGAACCAGACCTAGTCTTATAAACTGGTGCAGCTATACGACAGACTGTTGGACTGATCTTCCGATTCCTATCAGTTTTTCTATACCCCTAATATGTAGGCTCATTTAATTAATGATACAATGCCAAACAGTAACAGTGTTCAAAACATGCCCCAAAACCCTTAATGTTTTCACTTTTTTCGCTACTACTGCTTTAAAATCCATCAAAAACACTACATTAATCTATCCTTTTGTGTCTTGCTTATTTATAGCCTAGCCTTGTATGGGCTGCCTGTACAGGGAGGGCCACCAGCTGGTAGAACACCTTCCAGAGGAATAAGCAACTAAAATTTCAGCACAGTCCAGTTGTGTTATATAGAGTCCCTGGCCATCACAGAAATATTTCATTTATTTTGGTTCCAGCTATCAGAATGGAAAACCAAAGCATTCTTTAAAAAAAAAAAAAAAAAAAAAAAAAAAAAGCTGGTTACAGCTGTATTTTAAATGCACACAATCTTTCCCAATAAATACAGAAGACTAGATGAACAACGTTGTATGAATTATAACTGGCTAAGCAAGACATAACCTGGATAATATAAATCAGATTATAGGATTGGTCAAAATGAAAAATAAATTAAAAAAACCAGACTATACTTACAATAAGATTGACTATAAGCTGTAAGAGCTGTTCAAACCAAGGAAGCACTTTCTCTTTGTAACTGCAGAACACAGCATGTAAAATGTCCGACACCTTGGTAAGAATGTACACATCATTCTCATCCTGGGAGAGGAGGAAAATATGCTATTAATTATATAAAAGTGGAATTTACCCCACAGCTTTGGACAAATCATTTTAATAAAATATGTATACTCTTAGGAATAAAAGTACACTTACCTCATCTTGTAATGTTTCTTCAACCTGCTCATCATAATCTTCATCTTGTCTTTTGGCTATACAGAAAGAAAAAGAAAATTATTTATTTGCACTTGATGGAAAACTTCATTCTTGGATTCTTTTGAGAGATCACCTTGTCGGAGTTCTTGGTTTTTAAAGTGCTCCTCCAGTTTGCCTTTCAGAATGCCTCCCATCTCCTCAAAGTGCTCACTGTTTAGACAGCCATCTCCCATTAACTCAATGCACTGAGTGCGAGAGAGGAAAAAAAGAAAAGAAAAGAAAGAACATTTGGATTGCCAAAACAAATGTATAAAACCCATCTGACTTCTTGCTTACACTGAAGAAGAAAAACAGAAAAAGGTTTAAAAAATCATTTCAAATCATGCATTAACTGCTATAAAAGAAACCAAGTATTCATTATGGTGAAATGTAGGTTTTCTTTTTTTTTTAAAGACCAAGGTAAACTTTTGTACTTTTCAGTTTTCTGACCGAGTATTCTTAGTCCATGACCTAGTGGACCAATATCAGGATGTATTTATTGACAGATTTCAAAACACTTCTGTACGTCACTCTGGATAAGGACATCAACCAAATGCCATAAATGTACCTTTGCAAAAGAGTGCATGATCTCTGACAGCACATCTGAATCAGGCTCAGTGCCAATGGCTTTGATGAGAGCATCACACATGAAATGCCACATCTGAGTGAGATACTCTGGACCCCTCACACGTGCACATTCCAACAACAGAGGCATGGACTCAGCAGCAGCTACTCTCACACATGGAGATTAGGTTAAGGATTATAATAGCTGAAATATGCATGGAAAAAATACACACAGCCAAAACACTCTGTACCTTACAGGTTCACAATAATAATCTATGCAAACAAAGGATATCATCATGGAAGTAGAATTTAAGCAAAGGAACCATCAGCTTGACAACTTGCTCTGTATACTCCACAAAACCTTCCTTTAGCTCTTTAGCATAGCAGACCTGTAAGCAAGAAGGTTAATAAAAGTTAAAGTGGAAAACAAAAGTTAAAAAGGACCCTTGGCAAAAAAAAAAAAAAAAAGTCCAGGAGGGAGAGTTAGCCTGTAAATTCATTAGGACAAAAATCCAAGTTACAGAATGGTTGGCATAAGAGAATGCTAAATATACACAGAAAATAAAGCAATTCATTTCTAATTATTTCCAAACCCTGACTTTAAAACAATTGCCATTTATCAATTCCTCTGTAAAAACATGCAATCTACTCAGTCTATCTAAGGGGATCTGTGTTCTCAGTTATTCATCATTTTGTAATACATCCACTCTGTAATAAGCAAGAGAGATTAAAGTGTCGGCACATTAACTCTGATGTACTGTATGGTTTAAATGAAAATGAACAGACAAATGTGGATATGGAGTTCATGCACACTAACCCATCTTCAGCTCATGTTCTTACAGGAACAAATAAATTCAAACCCGCTCCAATACATAAAAATTAATCTAAATGCCCCAATATGCATTGTAGGCAAACCTGTATTTAAATCTTTCACAAATATACTCCTTCCTCACTTTATTACGTACTTACTTTGCAGCAACACTCATCAGCCATACTTGGTAAACTTACCATACACCCACCATCAATTACCATACAATACAATTACTGATGGAAGCCTATCTGCTTGGTACTCATTGTGCTGTTTGCTGTTCTCTTCCCTGTTCACATAGTCAGGTCCACAAACATTTGTACATTAAAAAAAGATTTAAAAAAAAAAAAAACCTGTTCATTGTATATTGAAGTTGAAATTAAATAATGAATGAGCTCCGAGTACAGACTTTCAGGTTTAATTTAAAATGATATTTACATCCCAACTGGGTGCATAGTGTAAGAATTACAGTACTTATATGTGGATTTGATAAAATTCAAAATGTACTGTACCAAACCCAAAATTCTGGTATCGAACCAACCCTACTCTGGAAGGAAACAATGTGATGTTGCATAAGGTTGTCGAAACAAGGCCATGGCGAATGCGTGCCGTATTCAAAGCTGAAGGAAGTCCAATGAAATATTAGAGTGCATGACTTTTTTTTGGCCAGGCAGTGTACATAGCATGGGATACAGGTCACTTTCAAAAAGTTTCCACAGATTCAAATAATCACAGCATAGTCTGCTAGTAACTTTGTGCCTCCAGCATAAAAAAAAAAATAAAAAAAAGTTACAAGCAAGACAGATGAAATGTCTAGTGCATATTATTCATTAAATACTCACTACAGAAGATACGGGTATGGCAATCCAGAACCCAAAATTAAGCAACCGAAAAGCATACCTTCAACTAGTACCTGTTACATTGCTCAACCATTTAAGGTTTAAAATGTGTTCATGTTTAAACTGAATTTATTTTAAATGTAATTAATGACACCTTTATTCAATCCCCTTATTGTACATGAAATTAGGCTAATTTGTCAAAAGTTCAGGACATGCATGTTTTAACACGTTAGCAGACATGTAAAACAAGAAATTTGCATAATTGTTAAAAAAAAAAAAAACACCCAAATCAAGGCGTGTACATGTACTAGGGGTCTCCTAATAAAATCATAAGTCAAACATACCAGCATTTGACAAGCTGTAGCTTTTTCTTCTAATCCAGCAGTCTTGATGCCAAAGCTCTGTTGGTCTCCAAGATTCACAAACTCCCAACCATCATCTTCAGACATGTTCTCCATGTCCTGGGCTGAGAGGGTAAAACACACAGGAAAACAGCGTGAAATGGGGTATCATTAAGCTTGTGAGATGAAGCTCACAATTTTACATTTAAAAAAAATCCAAAAACACACTTTACAAAAAAAAAAAAAAAAAAAAAAAAAAAAAAAAAAGACTTTGGTCACCTGCCAATTCTCATGCACCAGCAAGCTCTCTCATAAGACAAGTCACTGTGTGGCAGGGGAGAAAGAACGCAATCCCTCCCATACCGAGTGTTTACCCTAACCATGGTGGATTTCTACAGTACTGCACAGTAAACAAAACATACATTTTCAAGATAACCCTTTGTCTAATGTCTACAATCGGCCTACTTCTTAATGAATTAATCTTGTGCGTTTCGTTATCAACACGTGGCTGCTAATTACTCCCTAAATTGTGAAAGTAGGAAGCATGTACTTATTTCAAGTCATTTTATTCCCAGCAAAAAAGTAATCCAACTTTCAGATACCAGGTGGGGGGGTTGTGTTGTCACCACCCGAAGTTATCTGTTTATAGAAATTAGTGAGGACCAAACAATTGGTATTTAGGCCCTGATATAAACACACAGAACTGCAGGAAGGTGTACTTTCTATTTCCCCCCATGATTCTGCATATCATTTTATATTGTATTACATAATCTCTCTCACACACACACTTATTAGACATGACGCAAAAAATCGTTGTCGATTATCACACTAGCGAATTGGTTGCTCATATTATGAATCACAATATTTTATATTCAGTGCTCGTTATGAGCACTACCTCTTTTTACACACTAGGCAGCAGCAGCAGCAGCAGAGGTAGTGGCATACAGAGCGTGAAGTTTGTGAGTGGGAACCTAACTGCCTCGAAGCATCCTTGTTCCCCCATTTCATTTGCCCCACATGAACTTGGAAAACACACTAAAACAGCCTGTAATGCATTCTTACTCAACATTCGCATAATATCCAGGATTTGCAGCAAATCTGTAGCGTAACGACGCACAGTATTTCACTGTTCAGCGCATGTGAAGTGTTTAAACCGTTTCATTTTGGGGAGAAGAAAATGCAGAAAACTAAAATCATGATCATTTTCCTGACCTGTACAGTTAGCACTCATGCATTTCAGGTGGATGTCAGACTGCAGTAGTGATGACAAATGTGTTATTTGGCCTAATCATCTACTGCCAAACAGTTAATATTTATACATTTCGATATTATTAATACTGCCACAAAATACATTTGACAGTTTCACGGTAAATGATAAAAATAAATGTCAACAACAGGTGAAAATTACATCTTATAAATCTTGATCTACCTTTCATTTGCAGTAACTCCAACAGGTTACTTTACCAGCTCTTGCCTCTGTATTTCTGTGCTTCTAGTGTAGCTACTGGGTGAGTAGGTTTCAAACAGAAACAGGAAAAATCCATCACCCAACTGGCTAATCCCGTTTCTCACCACAGTCGCTAGTATCTAATAAAACGTGATTAAACAAAGGGATGCAGTCAAGTTTTTTTTTTGGTCATAATCAGTATATTAAATCTTATCTTATTATCCAATAGTGCATACACTAAGTTTGCTAGGCCTCTTTTTCTAGAAAGATCTATTCCTAATCTCAGGGCCTATATTGTGTTAGGCAACAAAATGTAAATAATAATTATAAATAAATAGTACAGACTTTGATTATGGCCCTTCAGAGTCATAAAAAATGCTGTGGTCCAGGCAGAATGAGTTTGACACCCCTGTTGTAGTGATACAGTGGTTTGATTTGTCATGTACTTTGTAATGTATTACCATTTAAAATATGCTGTGTGTGTTTTGTGTCATGAAACATCATCTGGAGATGTCTCTCATAGTAAGGCTTGAGATGATGCACTTAAGCCAAATAATACACTACATACTATTGTATTATAGATTTAATTTAAAATGGATTAATGCGTCTTTTTGGCCCAACAATATACCCACAATAACCCATAATGAAAAAAAGTTTGACATTTTAGCAAATTTATAAAAAAATCAAACAAATCTTTTGTTTAGAAGTACTCGGATCCTTTACTCAGTAGCACGTTTAGCAGCAATTACAGCTTCGAGTCTTCTTGAGTAAGTCTTTAAAAACTTTGCATAGCAGAATTTGGGCAGTTTCACCCATTCTTCCTATCAGATCCTCTTAAATCAGACCAGATCAGGAACATCTGCAAACTGCCATCTTCAGGTCTCTCTACAGATGTTCTATGAGGTTCAAGCCTGGGCTTTTGCTGGACCAACCAAGGTCTTACCCTGAAGCCACGGCTGCATTGCCTTGGCTGTGTGCCGAGACTGCCGTCTCGGATCATGTGCACTCTAAAGCAGAGTTTTCTTCCTCATACTCTGAGTCCATTAAGTGCCTGGCATGTGCCTTTTCTCTACCACAGATGCCTAACTGATGGAGTATTTGAGACGGCTGTCCCTTCAGGATTAATAAGGTGTAATTTTCCCATATTTTAACCTTTGTCAGTGCTGTTCGACATCCACATTCTACCTGAAATGTTCGAGCACGTCCCCCTTACAAATTTAATTTAGCTCAGGAAAACAAGTGTGATTTTATTTTGTACATTTCCTCATCACTCTGAAATTAATTTCTGGTTACATCACTGCCACAACACACATGCTTCTGTTTCTTTTTTTAGATAGGAGTGTAACTAATCAGATGCAGCCCATAGGCACTGATTTTAAACTGCGTTTCAGACCATGATCAAGTCAGTCACTATAGAAACCAGAGTGCACATATATACACTAGTCTATGGTGACTACCCTTGGATGGTTACACTACAGATCTGCGGTGACTTCTAGACAATGTGGAAAAACTCGAGAAGCAGTTGTATTACGGTCCATTTCGGTATTATTCAGACCCCCTAAGTTCACACAGGCCAAATGAAACGAGGCTGCATGTCTTGTAAAATAACACTTATTAGCAGCATAATTTTTAGACTATGCATGGAGGCAGTTAGGTACTCACTTGCAAACTTTGTGCTCTGAATACCATTACCTCTGGTGCTACCACCTAGTGTGTAAGAGGTAGCGCTCATAATGAGCATTAAGCAAATTAAATTAACTCAGTACATACAAGCAAAACCAGTCTCACCAGCATATTGCGTCACGGTATTCAAGTCAGCAAAATTCTCTCTCATCCCTAATCATTATGGATTATTGTGTGCAAAGCAATGGACAAAAAGTACATTTAAATCAATTTAAAATAAAGTATGCAAAAAAAGTGAACAGCAAAAAGTTACCCAGTCAAGAGTAATTGTGACTTACTATCCAAGAGAGCTACTTCTGGTTTGATGGAAGCAGTTTTCATAAGTGGTCCCATAACCACAGGAAGGTACTGCTGGAATTCTTTGCCCAGAATCTTACACATCCTGGCCCATGCTGAGATCATGTAGGAGATCTGCAGATGAACAAATATGCTTGTTGACAGCAGCAATTAGTGGGAATCAATGTGCAATAAAATTCTAGCACTGTTGCAAAACCACACACTTGTTTTATACACATTTTATATGGGGAAAAACTAAGAGAGAAGATATTAATGAAAATTAAAGTGACAAGAAGAAGAGGGTTATTGAAGCCTTTCCCAAATGGTGTGCTTGTAGCCTTGCAGTCCTCATGTCCACGAGGACAGTGTGCTCCATTTCCTATTCTGGGCTTCAAAATGGTGCTCGCAAAAAGGTACCCACTATGTGCCATTAATGCTCCATGTGGCAATCTCCAGATCAAAAGGAGTACCTCCATGAAAAGACTTTTAGCAGGGTGGGATGTCCTCAATCAGATGGAACTGAGTTGTATTAGATTATTAATTAAATCTGTTTTAAAAAATGGAATACCTTATGATTGCATGTCTATGATCTCCACTTCATCTATCCATTGCAGTGTATCTTTACAAACACAGATGACATTTTTGTCTCAGTGCTGCCATCATTCCTTATTCTTAAGTAGGGATGCACCAATACTGACATTAGTACTGGCCCAATATGTTCATTTACCTTTTTTTTTTTTTTAAGTTCCAATACCTACAGTCAATACAACGTAATACTATGTGACATAAGCCTAGTGTATGGGATCACCCTAATGAACAGACGACACAAAATGAAATTGATTCTGGATGTATTTAACAATTAGAGTGAGGTATCAAAGCAAAGCAGACTGCAAATTGTGCTCTGCAAAAATATCTCAGTAATGAGGTGTTCACTGCTAGCAGCAAAAACGGCCTGTGTGAAAAAACGTCTACAGACAAGCCCAAGTGAGTGAGAACAACTCTTACTGCTATCTGTCCATGTTGGATTCCAAGGCAATTAAGAAAATAATATATTTACTTGCACCTATACAGAAGCACTTCCCAAATGAAACAAAATCAGCTCTTCTCCACTGCAACCTTATTCGCTCAAAGGTAAAAGCGAGCCAATGCATTTTAAGACTTAGCCTCATAGCCTAAGCCATGAACATTTCCTACAGGTAAAATCACACACACACACACAC
>JAOTRR010000029.1:4069348-4083962 GCA_028570945.1 Gogo arcuatus
TGGAAGAAGAGGGTGCCTGTTCCCTCTGTCCCCAATAGAGAATGTGTGGCGAATTTTGAATTTTTAACATTTTTTTAAATGTGTTGCAAGAATCAAAATTGAAATTTATTTTGAAAAATAATAAAATTTCAGTTAAAACGTCAAATAATGTGCTGTTCTTTTGTTTTGAGTTCAATACAGATCAAAGATTATTTACAAATCATTGTTTTCGGTTTTAATTTCAATTTCAACATATCGTCCCAACTTTTTCTGATTTGAAGGTTGTAATATACATTGCATTAGCCATGTCTAACAGGAAGTAAGGTATTTTGGATTTTGCGCATTTTGACACGTTATATTTTAAAATACTCCTCCTAGATGGCTCATTCATGTCAGATTTGGTATCTATGATGTCAAGATGCTGATAAATTGCGAAGGGATTTTTGATATTTTGCAAAGCATTAAACTGTGACACAATAAATTCGATACACAAACAGGAAGTGCCTCATAACTTCATGCATTGCTTGATACGGCTCAAACTTTACAGGTTATTGATTATGGTGCTTATGATATCCTCCTGCCCAGAATGACTCTCTGGTGTAGTGCCACCATCTGGCAATAGAAAGAGTAGCTTTTTCACCCATCTCTGCTTTATTGCTCCTATACAGTCATTTGGATTCATGTCAGATTTGCTGTAGTTATTGGTTATGATGATATCCACATGCCCAAATATAGACCATCTCACATAGCATCACCATCTGGCAATAGAAAGAGTGGTTTTTTTTTCACCCATCTAGGCTATACTCCTCCTAGATGGTTCAACAGATTCATGTCATATTTGGTATATATGATGTAAAGATGTTGATTGTTAAATTGCAAATGGATTTTTGATATCATGGAAGGTGTTGAAATGGCAACACTATGAATTTGACTCGCCACACAAACAGGAAATTCCTCATACATTCGCCATGATTTTCCTGATACGGCTCAATCACATGTTAGAGTATGATGGTTATGATCATATCCATGTGCCCAGAGTGACACTTTGTAATAGGGCCACCATCTGGCAACAGAATGAGTGGCTTTTTCAGTCATCTGGGTGCAGGACCTCTGGTGTCCACCAGAAGGCACCTGCACTGGCTGTGCAAAGGGCACTATTGTCAGATGTTGCTGATTTTAAATTGAGAGGTTTTTGATATCTTGCAAGGTGTTGAAATGGTGAAACGATCAATTTGACTCGCCATGCAAACAGGAATGCGTCATAAATTCTCCATGCTTTGCCTGATATGACTCAAACTTAACAGGTTATTGCTTATGATGGTTATGATGATATCTACATACCCAGAGCCACTCTCTGGTATAGCACCACCAGCTGGCAACAGCAACAGTGGACTTTTCACCCATCTCGGCTATATTGCTCTTAGACAGTAATTCGGATTCATGTCAGATTTGCCATAATTATTGGTTATGATGGTTATGATTATATGAACATGCCCAGAATGACTATCTGGTACAGCGCCACCATCTGGCAGCAGAAAGAGTGGCTTTTTCACCCATCTTGGCTATATTGCTCCAAGGTGGTTCATCAGATTTGCTATAGTAGGCTGAGATATGGGCTCACTGTTATGGTGGAATGCTTTTGAAAGTCAACAATCCATGAGATAACTTTTTTGACTTTTCTGAAGATCATCTCTGAACAAATTTGGTGAAGATTGGACAAAGTTTGTCTGACGAGTAGCGAAAAAACACTTTTTGATTTCAAACTGGCAGAAAATCCAGTATGGCAGAAATTGATGTCATGGGTTGCACTGAACTCTGCTTGAGCCAAGGAATCTAATGGTATTTTTGAAAATCAGTCATATGGTTCAAAAGTTACATTCATAAATGCACCTCCAAATTTGACCTGTTGGTGGTGCTAGAGCACTGAAACTGCAAACATGAAACTTGGTGAACATCAGGGGAGTGTCCACAATCAGTGTGCCAAATTTCAAAACTTTTTACCATACCGTTATATGGGCTGCAATAGATACCTGAAGAAGAAGAAGAAAATAGCTCAATATAACAAGGGGGCCAAGCAACCCAGCAGACCATAGTTGCCATGGAGAATTCATGTCATTTTGTCAGTGGCATGGCTGTATGCACTCGCAGCAAGTTTAATGTCAATTGACCAAAGATTGCTCAAGATATGAGCTCACTTCCTGTTTGGTGGCTTTGCCATCAAATATGATCTCAGAACAGGAAATGGCAACATGTCTGACATCAGGATCATAAAAGGTCTGACTTGGGGGGGGAATAGAATCAGGTTTTTAGACCAAATACATGACTAATAACTAAAGTTTTTCCTCATAGTGCCCCTGAGTGGTCAAATGAGGTAATTGTTGCTGGATTCCCTCAGGGGATCGGAGTTGTGAGTCAGTTCACCAAGTCTGGTGTAGATGCATAAAAGCATTACTGAGCCTCACTTGCTGTTTGGCAGCTTCGCCATCAAATACGATAGCAGAATAGGAAATGGCAACATTTCCAGACTTCAGGATCTAAAAAGGCATGACTTCAAATAACAATCATGATTTTATACTAAACGTATGAAGAGTAATGCCATACATGTTTTTTTTTTCCCTTTATGCCTGTAAGATGATATAGATCTCACAAAAAAAAAATAAAATCATCCCCTGCCCCCTCTTTCCACCCATGCCCCTTCCACGGCTCTATATTGGACCACTAATAATCAGAACAAAAGCAATACGGTTCCCACAGCTGCCAATTTTGGTCCAATTCTTAAATCTTTGGGTTTATTTTTCTCTCTCACCATGGGGTAATGTTTCTCCATGCCAATTTCTTTTTTAGAAAAAGTATTATTATTTCTGGAGGAAAAAAAAATCTCAGAGAAAAGCTATGCATTTTATTAAACATTGTCCCTGGACAACATCGTCAATATGAACAACTCAATTATTGAGACCCTTCAAGAGAATGGGGAAAATGACAGCATAAGAGAAATATTAACGAAAATATAAAAATAAAACAATAACAACATTCATCAATATGGACGTTGTCAATATGGACTCATCCCATGGAAATAAAATGTATCCAGAATTATAATTATATGATTATTATTAGTTTTAGGACTTATACTAAAGAGGCCTGGTCAGTCTTTCACACTGCCCATTCAGTGATTTGAACACAGAAATCAAAAGAAGAACCTGGGTGAAAATGAGTAATTAACTGTACCCTCTATGATATCTTGGTTTTCCCCTGGAAAGAAGTCATTGGCTGATATTCCCGTTCAACTGATTGCCTCTTCTGTGATAAAACTTCTGAAAATATGCACTGGAGATCACCCCTTCACTCTACTGGAAGCTGGTACATTTCCTCATCTTATTGGCTGTTACAAGGTTCAGCGGTGCAGTATCGACCTACTAGGTGGCCTCACTGTTTATGCAGGTAAGAAAATTAGATTATATTGTTTCTCTGGTGTTTGGAGAAAATACTTTATGCCACAGGCATAAACAGTCTGATGTAAATATTCAGCAACTGTTTATCATCAAGGCAGATAGTGCTCAGGTCAAGTAAGTGTTTCATGTAGATGCAGTTCTTAGTTAGACAGCATGCAGCAGCATAGAATGTACAAACATTTCTTTAGTGTAAACTGAAATAACTGACAGTATATCAACTTTTGTTTTTCACACTAATGTTTTTTGGAACCCACAATACCAGACCTGTCTTTATGATTCTATATGAGCTACTGGCAGGTGTAAGAGCAACAGTGCACTATGATTTTAATCTGTGTGGGCAACCCCAGCATTCAGTTATGAGTAGATGAGATTTGTTTGAGAGAGGTTAGCTGTTTAGGTGTTTAATAATTAATAGAATAAGCCTAGCTTGAGAGCTACAAAATCGCCCACTGAAAGCCATGCTCACATGCCAAGCTGAAATGGTGGAAAATCAAATATGGCAAAAATTAACATCATGACATGTTGAACTCAGCTTGACCCAAAGAATCAAAGGAAAGTTGAATTGTCTATGATATTGGGCTGCAGAGTTATTATTGTAAACATGTGTTCAAATTTACCTTACTGGTGGAGCTAGAGAATTTAAGAAGCATGTATCAAAATTGCTGTAAGGGTAGCTGAGAATGTCGTCCATCACTGTGCCAAATTTTATAAAAAGCATACAAAGTATTCTATGGACGGCCATAGATTCCCATCTGGATGTAGAAGAAGAAAATATGCTGTATAATTCCAAAAGAGTGCCTATGCACCTTTGATGCTTGACCCCTAAATATGGCTGCAAACAGCAGTGAAGGGGTCCAAGCAATTTCTGTCCCCACCCCTTAGTGACGGAAGTTCAGAAGCCATTGGGACCATCACAACTTGTTCCCAAGGTCATATACCACTTTTAAAGGCAAAATGTCAAGCCATTGCTGAGATATTGCCATTCTTTCTATTTCAAGAAGCCCCCCCCCCCCCCCCCAAGTTGCAAGTTGGGTAAAATCATGCTTCTTAACTTTGTCCTGTTTGTCAACAAATTGATTTGCAGGTTATGGACAAGACATCGCGCATCAAAAACTTAAGTAACAAGTGTTGTTGTTTTTTTGACTGATTTCACGATGCTGTGATCCAAAGTTCATGATGAAGGGCATACAAAATTTGCAGGAGAAGTAGGGAAAAAAGTTTTTATTAAATTTCAATAATTTAATAAAAGCTTTCTGTTTACATGAAGAAATTTCTGAACCTTCAAGGAAATCAAAAGAAAGAAGAATCATGATTCAAAAGTTATGAGGAGTTTAACTAATTTGTGAATTATAGTACTCCCTAGAGGCAATTTTGAAAGGACTTATTGGAGTCCCCAGGATGAGGCATATAAGTTTGGTCAAAAACCAGCACACTTGCTGAGATATGCCCCTCACATGACCACCAACACCATAAAATTCACTTATGCGTTATGACCAAACCGTTCATCAAAAAATCTGAGGAAACACGTTTTGCTCAGCTTGGTCTTCTGAAGCTCTCTCTTATTGGAAAAACTTGTTTAGGACAAGGTCCTTAAGTTATTAACAATGTTTGGTAATGGTCCCTGTTGCTGAGATATGCCCTTATTTCCTGTTTCCATAACAGACAAGTGAATTTATATTTATATATAAATATAAGCATATCAGCAAAGATGTGACTGATTTTATGGACAAACCATCCCATATATCAGAAATCTGAGACTTATGATGCTGTGGTCCAAATTTGGTAATGACTGACTGGACTAAAATTGTAGGAGAAGTGAGAAAGTAGTATTTTTCTCACATTCCTTGTGATACAGTGGACTTTTTTTTGAGGTCTCTTGGGAGAGTGCAATGGGTAGAGGCATCTCACCCCTTTCAGAAATGTTATAACTAGTTTGAGTGCCTAGCTAAATACCATCTCTAGCACTGCCATACTCAGAAGTAGTTGTTGCATACTTTGAGCCTGGATGGAGATTTCCCCTTGTTTAACAGTTCCTGCAGATAAGCTAAGCCTGAATACTATACTGGATCCATATGGATCCACACTGTTCACCAGGTTCCAAATGAGAGCATATAAAGCCTATGAACTAAGGGCTTTTGTGTTTATTAGCATTTCCTGCTGGATCCATAGATTGCAATCCAGAGGTGCCCCGCCCAAGGGTTCCAAATTGTTCCATCTATCTTGTCGAGGGGGAAGCTGCAAAGGTTTCCCATCTTTTCAGCAAGATTATCAGAAGAAACCAGGCTCTCGTTGGCCACTTCAGTGCCACAAGCAGTACTTTGTGTGACGGAAATGTGTAAAGCAGAAATTGAGGCAGTTGTGGGCCAAAGCATTCCTGAACTAGCAGGCTGTCTTGTTCTGTCAAGAAAAACCGTAGGATTGGTTAAAAAGAAAAGGTCTGCCTGTGTCCTGCGGAATTTCTCCTAAAACTGGGACAGCACCTCTGGATGTAAATGCCATTCCCCTGACTGTACAGATTGTACTGCCATGATCTGCTGCAACATTGTACCTTCCTGACTAATAAGTCACTCTCAGTGAGGCTAATTGTGTGTGTGACCCCATCTGAGTAGTTTTTGCACCCAGGAACAGGTGCCATTCTATTCCATTCCGCCCTCGGGATTGATAACCTGACACTGTATAACAGTATGCACATCTCAAACTGCAAAACGACTTAAATTATGCAGTAATTTAAGGTTAATTGGAGCTCCAAAAGCAGAACTTCAATCTCTGAGCTCATAAATTTCTTCTTTTTCGTCTTTGATGCCATTTTCGTGAATGAACACTTCCTGACACATGGGCAGGACGTGAAGCCTTATATGGTATTATTGGGGCATTAATTATGCTAGTTTACAATTCTCATGAACGCATGCTGAATTACGCACAGGTGGCATTTATCGTGTTTACGCAGGGTCATTAATATGGTTATCTGAAGTTAGGAGCATTTGCTGAATCTAACGTGGCATACTCATGAGCCCACCATACAAAAAAAGCAAGAGGAATTTAAGATAAGAATATGAAAATGTTCTTGCATGAGGCCCGTTGGGGGTGGGGGGGACTCTTAATATCCTGTTAATGATCATGATTGACTACAGCTGATAGCCTCTCTGTGCCAGCATACTGTTTGTTTGACAGCACTCATTGGCTTGACCAATACACTGTACAATAGGAAAGTCCAAGAAGCCCAGTGCAGCAAGGAGCTCAGGAACAAAGTGCATCATAGATTTATACAACTCAGGCATGTGTCTTGGAGCCATTTTTAAACAGCTGCAGATTCCAAGGTCAGTTTAAATAATTGTATGCAAGTACAAGTTATTGGGAGGTATAGCTACTTTGCCAAGCCACTTTGCTGGAAGACTTATCCCTAATAAGCAAGCCAGATGGGATAGTGGCAAGGGAAAACTCTGAGATGACATGAAGAAACCTTGAAAGGAACCAGACTCAAAAGGGAACCCATCCTCAACTGGGTGGCACCGGATAGTGTGATTTATAAATAACTCACTTCTATAACTGTGTACTTTATAGTCAAATAGTGCAGTCGTGTAACCAGTAAATTCATTATGGTTTTAACATGAAGTCTATTTTGATGGTTATCGGTTCACAGATGGAGACTTGAGTGCAAGACTGTTTGTGGCAATTGTAGTTCTAAGCCAGCTTCATGGTTTCAAAGTGCAAGCTGGCTGTCCAAATGGGGCCAGCCTCAGCAGGAGTGAGGTGATGAGAGCTCCAACCAGAAGTAGGACATCAGGATGGATCAGGCAGGTCCGGAGAGCAGAAGGGGTCACTGGTGTCTCAGGCGTAGCATGTGTAGCAGGGAAGGGAGGGAGGGAGACCCATTGTCAGGTATGCTCATTGGTAATGGTTAAGAACAGTGTACATTGTGTGCAAAGTGCAAGCAGGGACTCCGGCAAGGCTCTGGCACAGCATAACTAAAAGGTAGAGCTGGAAGGTAACACAGATATGAGGGTACTCTGGGTGCACTCCACCATCAACAAACATTAGTGAATGCGTGACAGTAGGGGGGGGGTGACAGCATCTAAACAACCTAATTTACCAAAACACACTATGCCCGTGAACCCCCCAGATCTGCTACTTTACCTAATAGAATGCTATTTACAAAAGGCTTGACTAAACAAACATGTTTTCAGCCTAGACTTAAATGCTGAGACTGTCTGTGTCCCAAACACTGATTGGAAGGCTGTTCCATAACTGTAGGGCTTTATAAGAGAAGACTGCAAATGAAAGCCGACATTCTGATCTGTCGTCTCATTCATCTTTTGACTCAATCCCAAATATCTAGCAAGTGTATAGTAAAACAAAAGAATTGGCCTTGCTGTTCCAGTACTTTTTGTACTGGGACAAACCTGGCATCACAATAATATGGCTGTGCACACTCAACAGTATACAGAATTCCCTTTGCATTATTTTTTACTTGATAAAATTTGATTGTTTGATGTGGCTTTTCTGTTGTTCAGAGGGGTTTTAATAGTTTTGGAAGTTTAGATTTGCAACATAATTCTGCTGATTTCAGCTCAAATTTACTAATGAGATAAGACCATTGTAACAGATCATTTGTATGAGGAAGATGAAGACAGTTGAACTAGACTATACATTATTTCTCTTCATTAATATCACAAATAATTTGATCTAAATTGATTCTGATTAGATTTACATGAACTATTTCTGTGTGATTAAGGAAGAGAATTTTATCAACATTTATTACTATGTTTAAAAAATGTTTATCAACTTCTTCAGAGACTAGGCATACAAATATGACCTTGTTCTGGGCATCCATGTTTTCCTGAACCAAAGCAATGGAAGCTTTTAGATCAGAACTCGGGCAAATTGAGTTCCTAGTACAGTGGTTTGCAGCATAACAGATGCAAACATGGGTGATGTTATGCTGGTTTGTAAGAAAGCCACTACATTAGCCATTTGGCAATATTTTGCTTTTAAACCTAACCAAAGAGGAGAATCAGAGGATCCAACTGAAGCTATTTGTAGGCTTTGCAAAAAAAAATAATAAAAGCCTTTGACTCCAAAACATCAGATATTCATTCCCATAGTCAAGTACACCATCCTAGAGAATCTGTGGCTCTTGGACCTAGCTTTGCAGCTACGTTGCACTAGTCAACCTTCAATTAATATAGCATTTGCAGTGGTAAAAAATGTGAGACAGTCCACGGTGCTCACAGTGCACACTCGCAGTGAAGTATTACACTGCCTTGCCAAAAAAAAGCCACACACTATATTTACTTGGACCGTATTTAGCTTTGATTATAGCGTGCCTTCATAGTGGCATTGTTTTGACAACCTTATGCAACGTCACATTTATTTCTGTACAAAGTTGCATTAATTTTTCGCTGAGATCTTGTATTGAAGACAGGAGAGTTGAAACACTCCATATAGTCTTCTCCAGCAAATCCCAAAGACTTTCAACAGAGTTAAGGTCAGGACCCTGTGGTGGCCAAATCATGTGTGAAAATGATTCTTCATGCTCCCTGAACCACTCTTTCACAATTTTGAGCCCCAGTGAATCCTGGCATTGTCATCCTGGAATATGTCCATGCCATCGAGGAAGAGAAAAATCCATAGATGTGATAACCTGGTCATTCCGTACATTCAGTTCGTCAGCTGACTTCATTTTATGATTGCATAACATTGCTGAGCCTAGACTTGATCAGTTGAAGCAACCCCAGATCATAACACCTTACTGTGCATGATGGGTGCATTGAATCATGTGCTTCCCTTCTTACCCTGATGGACCCATCACTCTGGACTATGGTAAATCTGGACCCATCAGACCACATGACATATTTTTCTATTGCTCTGGAGTCCAATCTTTATGCTCCATAGCAAATTAAAGCCTTTTCTTGCGATTAGCCTGACTAACAAGTGGTTTCCTTATGACCCAATCCTGTGAGTTCTCGTCCCATTGTGCATGTGTAAATGCTTTTACATTGACTATTATAAACATAGCTGTGTGTTCTACTGTTTTTTGGTTTTGTTTTTTTAATGATTCGACTTCAAGCATTTAAGTGATCACGGTCCGTGAAGGTGAGGGTTCACCACTATTCTTCCAGGTTTTAATAATGCGTTGGACAGTTCTTAACCCAATTCCTGGTAATTTTAGCAATCTTCTCAGTTGTTTTCTTTTATTGATGCAGGCTAATAATTTGACCCTTTTGAAACACAGTAACATCTTTTCATGATAACGGGATACATTTTCCAACATGGTTTAAGAAATGAGAAGCTACTTACTGCATCAGCTAGGGTTAAAACAATAGCTGCCAGCTGAAACATTAGTCACTGCAGTAAGAATCAAAAGCTCTTAAGTATTTGCTTATTTAAATCCAAGCAGTGACTTTTTTTTTTGGCTAGGCAGTGTATTTTCCTAATTTTACAACCCATTCTATCTCTCTGAATACTTAAGCTCTATGGATAATGCTTAGAATTTTCCAAAGACATTATGTCGTAGTCAGAGTAAGTTGCAGTGAAAATATTTTGTCATATAAGCATGAGCATATATGACAAAATGCAGCCACCAAATAAAATAAAAAGAAAAGGAAAAAAGAAAAAACTACAAACATCCAATCCCCAAAATCACACAGTAACTTTTCATTTGTGATTTTTCCTGTCAGGTAGGGTAATCCGTAATGCTGGTGGGAATACAAGCCCAAACTTAATATTTGGGCATGAGTGAAGCAAATGCAGTTCACTTCTTAGTCATGGCTGGGATAAAGTCAGGGAAAATGGAAGTCCTTGTACCCTGATAGGACAGAGGAGGCATTTCTCCAGCCTGATGTAAAATCTGGTTCCGCATTTGAAATGTTTATCCTGATAAGAAATGGGCAAGGAGGTTCATCGTCCTTCAGTCTAGTGCACAGGGTATGATGGGCCTACGGTCTACGAGTGGTTTGTCCTCCAGCTTAAGTAGATTTTGTAGAAACTGGGCCAGGGGCCCTCTAATCCCTCGGGTATGTGTACCGGATGGATGTTGTTCAGTCGCAAAATATCCTGTAAACCTTCAGATTTCTTTGAGAGGGAATCAGTCATGGCAGTCAGTGCTGAGACATTGGCCTGAAGTTCAGCTACTTGGCCATCATGGTTGCTAACGCACTGTTCAAGATCTCCAATCACCTCGCTGTGCAACACAAGTTTGGTATCAAGCCGCTACCAAGGCAACAGTGATCTCCGCCTCTGAGACTATGGAGTCAAACTTTTCAATGTTTCGCATGTCATCCATCTTTTTCTTCTTTTTTTTTAATGCTCTGTTTTAATTCTCTTACAGGTGGTGAGTGTGTTGACATACCTTTTGATGTCTAAAACAGAGTTGGTTTTTATGTTAAATGTGATATACCCCTTTTCCACAAGTTGACACAGTTCCCTGAGATCTTACAGAAATGTCTGTGACATGCTTTGGTCAAAATAGCACAAGGATAAAGTGCCAGAGCATCCTTCTCACCCTGTCTATACAGCCCTGTTCAGAGCGGCTGGTTTGAGTGCCTGCAGCATGTAATAACTTTATAGAAAATTAACATACATCTATTACCTCAGCTGTTGGCATTAGCTAGTGCTAAACTGCCAAAGAAACACACAGTTTAATTATTTTTAAAAATACTTAATTTCCCTTGTTTGCCACGGACAGTTGGCATTGATCCCTCTTTTAGGAACAATTTTGTTGTCAGTTCTGTGTTGTACTGGCCCCGGGTTGGTAAAGCAGCCAGACAAAAAATGGTCATAGCACACACACATTTTTTGCCGACTGTAGCTGAGACATTGCCATCAAAAATAAACAAAGTCTACTCAGCTCTTCTGTCCTCTGAGGCTGGGGGGGTCAATGTAACAATGTGTGCTGCTCTGTGCAGCTGACAACAGAACAGTTCCCGTGCTTAGCTTGCTTCAAAATAATACTAGCAGGTCAGGTGCTTGCAAGAAAAAAATGGCGCGCCTTCGCAAAGGTAGTTCTCAAGTCGTGGGTGGAGATACTCAGCTCGGAGGCAGAATAATTCTGATGAGCTCCCCTTTTGATATAAGAAGGGGACCAAATTTGAAGGGCTTGTTGAATTAAGTGCTTGCTGACCTGGACAGCCCAAAAGAAACTGACTGGGTTGTCTTATTTCAGAGTTTGTGAGTAGGTAGCCACTCCAGATACCCAAATATGTGTATAAGCACTGAAAAAGTGAGTTTTCTATAATATGTCCACTTTAATGTCTGTGGAAGTCCAACATGGCTTTAGAAGCAGAAACGTTCCAGTTTATGTGTTGGAACTTGTACTATAGTGAAGGGTCTGCTCCCTCTAGCCACACTTTCACAGGTTTCACATGTTTGATGATGGGGTGTATTTAGGGAGCAGGAGCGGGAATAGAGGGTCTGATTGCCTGAGGAATGTACCTGTTCATCATTTTAGAGTGTTGAAATAATATGCTGAAAGCCTTAACTGGGGGTCTTAACTGAAAGAGAGAAGTTTAAAAAAAAAAAAGTGAAATGTGCGTTTT
Source organism: Gogo arcuatus (assembly GCA_028570945.1). Classification (NCBI taxonomy): domain Eukaryota; kingdom Metazoa; phylum Chordata; class Actinopteri; order Siluriformes; family Anchariidae; genus Gogo; species Gogo arcuatus. The sequence goes on from JAOTRR010000029.1 coordinate 4,081,311, forward strand.
GGACATAGGTTAAAGCCACTGCTTACTTCAGCAACTCACACTGCTCTGCAGTGAACCTGATGATCACAGAGAAAGTCAGCTCTTAGTTACCACTGTACAGCATGTATTTCTTTGGTACTTCCTAATCAAATGAGTGCTTGACTGCTTTACTGCGTACTTAGTTTGCTGTAAAGCATTCACCTGTTTAATATTTCATTTAACAATATTGTGTGATGCCTGAATATATACAAGCAACTTGTATATTAACCCTATGTTAATATTTGTTATGAGCATAAATTCACACATTAACAACTGGTACGTATTTCATTTGTACACTGGACTCTTGTTTGACACGTGCATCACCTTGTGTCATTAGTATAGTTGCATTTGATTTAACAGCACTTAACATGGAAAAAGAATCCGTAACTGCAGTCACAAGCCCAAGTTGGCGAAGAATGCCAGGATCCAGCTGCTGTAACCGTTCAGCCCAACAGAGGCTATTGGTAACTATCAGATTATTGGGTGAATCAGAAAGTGAAGCCCTGCGGTATGTCTAAAAATACATTTTTTAGATAATGCAGTATTCTTATTGCTGTCGATGTAATTATGATGTTCTTACCAATGCTTATTTAGTCATAATTATAAGATCTGATTGCTATGTCAGCTGATTGCTGATGTTGGTTAAAAGTTAGCAGTCCAAGAAATTAAACAAAGAAATAAATATTTAGGACAGTCAATTTTTTAGTTCTGGACAGCTGACACAAAGTTTTGAGATGGTTCTGGGATAATTCTTAAAAAATTTGGTCTGGAATTCTGAGTTTGTATACTGGCCAGGAGGACGGTGCTGTTATGAGTTGGAGGCCCTATTCAGACAGATCAGGGTGGAAAAATTCACAGGGTCCTCATGAACCACACCTTTAGGCAACTGCCATATTTATTTTTATATATTGTTTTGGAAGGGGGTACTTGTATATTTCTCTCTGGGCACCCTTGAGAGACCCCTTCGAGTTTCTACTAGAGCTATTGTTTTGTATTTACTTTCTGGAGTTGCAGGGTCCGTACTGAATGGCAGCAATAACGGAGGATGCTGCCCTCAATGTCCTCTGGAAAACTAAAGTGATACACTACCTGTGAAGTTGTAATGGTGGTTTCTTACTTGTGACACCTTCAGAGTTATTGCATAGGCCATTTCTTCAGTTTTTCAGGTAGACTTTTGGCCCTTTCACTCTGGGCAATTAATAATACAGACTACATAGAGGCTCTGGCTTTGTATCCCCCTGACGCCTTGGGCCCCTGGGCCTGTGCCCAGTAGGTAGGTCTGTTCTGTAATCCATCCTTGGGTATAGAAGATTAACAATATTTATGATGGTTTTTAAGTGTTTGTAAAAGGTTGTATTATGGGTTTCTCATAAGTTGTTTTGCTTTTGTGAAAATAAAGGTTCTCTTGAATGTTGCAGGGAAGTGTCTTTCCTAATGAACCAAATATCCTAATTCTTAAAGCACCTTGAACTAGAAATTGACACTGAAAGCTTTCTGCAAAATAGTTATTGAAAAAATATTTACAATGATAAATGTATTACAGATGCTTTGAAATGGACAGAATTTTTTTTGTCATTTCCCAGAGAGTATGGACTTAATTGAGGAGGCTTTTACTGTTCTTCTGCAGTATCTGCAGTCTCCTGACTCTCATGCTACAGTAAGTGTGCAATCACTCACATAATGAGTGGTTATATTCTGTTTTCAGTTACATTCATTATGTTCTTAAAAATTTATGTATGATTCTTTTGTCATGTTTTGATTTTTTTTTGTATTTAATATGTATTTAATAAAATTCTGTTTTAAATTGAATATGTAAAAGAGTTTATTATAATAGGTCAGTTGCTTTCTAGGTTTTGAAGAAAACATATCAGGCCACTCTTAAATGGCTTGGTATCTGTTCACCATCATCAGATTTATGGAAGACAGCTATACATGGTGAGTACCCCTGGGGCTTCATTCCACAATACCTGTAAAAATGTAGATGTTTCAGAAATCTCCAACCCCCCCCCCCCCCCCCCAAGAACTGTTGTATAAATCCTTTTTTGTATAAATAAATACTTTAACAGAAGGTTAAAATGTCCAAAATGAAATAGACATGTTCTTTATGACGTTGGTGTTTTGTGTAAACATTGCCAAAATCTTTTCACGCCCAGTCCTTACGGTCCTTGTTTGGAAACTGTGTTACAAGAACAGCCCTTTATACATACAGGAGTTGACACACATTTATATATCATTTACTTCCTAGTCCATAGCAGTTTAGACTTTACCATTTACATTGATCTGTTAAGGAATGTTTGATCTTGGACTAGTTTTTTTAATGAAGTACAATACAGAGCAACCAGTCAAAACACTGGCAATTTAACCAACACGTATCGCTTAAAAAGGCACAGCAAAAACCAGCCTGTTGAATTCTAAGGGATAAAGAAAAATTATAAAATAGTCATGTTAAAATTATTGGTAGATAATTTTGCTAATTATTAGCATTTCTATAAAAAAGAAGCATGAATTTACAATGTCTTATGCAATGCAGACACTAAAAATAGTCATCTTTACACATTTTCTGTGATGGTAAATCACAGCCGTCGCCGCAGGCTTGCTCATCAGGGATTAGTAGGGATTAGTAAATTTATTGGG
>JAOTRR010000029.1:4112339-4122959 GCA_028570945.1 Gogo arcuatus
GCGAGAGTACATGTGACAAAAATAAAGGCTTCGGCCTTGGTTCTTCTTCTTATACGTCCAGGATGACTTGCTGTCTAGTGGAGGCAGAGATGGGCCAGCCATCTAAGTATGAGAGAATACTAACACCTCTGCCCATCAGAGATGGCAGTGAGACATGCATATGCATCTCGAGAACACCCATGGGTAGATCATTTTGAGATAACCCAAAGAGCAGGACCTCTAACTGGTACACCTGTTCCATGAAGGCAAACCTGAAGAATTACTCATGTTTCCATGGATAATGAGAACATGGAAGTAAGCACTTCCAGTAAGGAAGCACTTGCAGTAAGGTCCACTGACTGCACCTCACGTTCATGGCATGAACAATGTCAGATGACTAATATGCAAAAGGAAAACTTTCAGTGGGGGTGGGGGACCCTTGCAGGGTTGCTTTGAATGTTTCCAACAGTGTAGACTAGACAGCCACACCTGATGGTGCACGTTGACCAAACTTGCAGAGCACTCTCCCATCTCTTGACTCATGTGTCCTGCTGTTAAAAGCAAGATTTCAAACAGCTTTATAATGGAGAAACTATTTGAAACAGCTGTTCCAGTGCTAACTGGATAATGAAGAGTTCAGGTATACACAATCATGTCATAAGGTCTAGTCAGCCACTCGTCAATGTGCTTGCATTCAACACTGGGGCAATGTAACACGGAGTGTGACACACTGTCTGGCAAAAGTGCATGTTCAGTGTGGATGCTTGAGCTACCATGTCCCATCCCAAGCAAGCCACTGCCATTTTTAGGGTGGGTTAGGGGTTGGCCTGTTGCACTACACATTCAACTCAGGGTCTTCTGAGTCTTGGACTGCATCTCACAGATGGCATTAATGAGATAGCAGGCAATCTTCTGGCTCTAGGAGATATGGGTAGACTCCATTGGTGCAGACATGGGCATAGCTCCGTGGCGGTACTGGCTGAGTACACTACAGTCCTCTGGAATTTACACTGCTGACAGCAGTATAAGGCCATTGGAGAGATCACCCTGTCCCTGTTGGTGCTGGTAGCTTGGTTTCAAGAGCCGAGGCGTAAGCTATCAAGGTAAGTGACAATTAGCAGTTCTAGTTAGCATGGCACATCCAACGCTCTGTCAGAGAATGGAATGGGTATACTCAAAGCAGAAAAAAAAACCAGAAGAGAAAAATGTCTCTCTCAGCTTTGGAAGACAGGAAACTGTAGCTCCCACTGTGGTCACAAGCTGCACAGGGTACCTCAAAATCAACATGTAGTCCAGAATGTATGAAAGTGAATAGAGGAAAGGAGAATTGGCGACTATTGAAAGTTTATTTATTGCAAATAATAAGTAACTGACACTGTGCAACTTTCCGGTAGGTAAGGTCTTGACATGTACACCTATGCACTAGAGTGTATTCAGGTTTCAAACACTGAAGGTTATGAGAAGTTAAATCGAACAACTAAACTGATATTGTGTATCTTGGAGAAACTTAGACACTTTGGAGAAACTTACCAAATGAAAATACACAGCATAAGAACAGAGCTGAAGTGCTGGAGAAATAAGATTTGTTCTGGATATCTGGACCATATATGCACTTGCTTTGTTTACCTTTTTCTGTTACTATGTTTCTGACCAAGGAATGAAAGAGTATTAAGAGTCTTCAGCCCTGTCGTCTCCTACATAGCCCTCAGCTGATGTTTGTTGCTTTTTGGTTCTTTTACAAGCAGCGTGAAACCAACAAATAGCAAAAGACCAAAACATATAAAATTCTAATCACTCTAAGTGTGATTTTTTTAAATATAATTTGTTTGCATTTATTTGAAATATTTTTTATGGGATTTGCCATGTTTTGCAGAGATTAAAAAAAGGAGTTCTTATAATGATTTTAGCTAGAGAAGAGGTAAACAGGGTAGGTACTAAACGTAAAAATAGTAGCTCTCTTTTGTTACTGTACTGTCACAGTAAAATGGATGGACGTAACCCAATACACATCAGTAAAGCATGAAAAGGACCTCTTTGAAGCCCTACTGAAGCCCTTGCAAAGCAGCCCTATTGAAGCCCTTGCAAAGACTCATTCCACCCAGCATTTGTTCATTTGTTTGCTTTTCTTGTAAATTCACTTTTATTTTCAATGGTAGGTAAACAGCTGTAGTTTAAACCTCATTGGATAGCTTCTAAATGCACTGCATTGTCATTCATTCATTCATTTCACTCCTAAGACAAGAATTGGGAAAAAAAGGAGCTGTATTCCTCTCCCGTGCACCACAAACTGAAACAACTCTAGTTAGACTGTCCACATTTGGGCAGATTGTTTCTACATCTGGACAGTTGTTTATTAAGCTGTAAACTGCCTTTGCAATCAGCATTCTTGTAGAAAAAGGGATTCCTGTGTACCACCTACAAATTTCCCTTCTCTCATTGATCGCTACCGCTTGCATGCATCTCTCACTCTCTATTCACTAACACAGTCTCTCAGTCACTGAACTTCGTTTTTAATGAAGAAAAATAACTAACATTCCCATTAAGGTTGCAGCGCTTTGACCTTTCACCACACATGGAATCTTTGAACTCCCCACCCTATTTTTCTCCTCTACTGTTCACTTATTTCACATATGAGAAGGCGCAACCACATATCTCAAGTGTTAATACATTTTCATAAACACCATTAATCCGCTGTTAATCAACGGACAGAATGTTCCTAGAGGAGGTGCCTATAGGAGGCAGTCCACTCAGTGAGTGACCAGGTACAGAGGGCAATTCTAAACTTAAATTAAAAGAAATTTAAATTACATTTTCTCTGACTAATTCTCTCCCCAGATATTTTTTCCATTCAAGTTCACTGTTAACACACCGCAAGCATTATATTCAAAGCTGCAAAAATGAAACTTAAATTACTTATATAAGGATCATCATCATACGAACAAAGACAAGCTTTAAGTTTTTTGGGATGACGTATTGATATAATGCAGAGTACACAATATGGCCAAACGTTTGTGGTCACCTGACATCACACTCAAATCTGTCCTTGAACATCCTATTTCAAAACCATTCGCATTGGATTTGGTCCCCCTTCTGCTGAGCCTCCAATCTTTTGGGAAGGCTTTCCACTAGATTTTGTTATGTGGCTATGGGGATTTGTGCCCCTTCAGCCACAAGAGCATTACTGATGGAAGGCTCTGACATTGGACAAGAAGGCCTGGAGCACAGTTAGAATTCCAGTTCATCCCGAAGGTGTTCAGCTGGGTTGTGGTCAGGGCTCTGTTCAGGCCACTCATGTTCTTATGTACTGACTTTGGCAAATCATGTGTTTGTAGTGCTTGATTTTTGCACTGGGTCATTGTCATGCTGGAACAAAAGTGGGCTAGGCCCCTTAGTTCAAGTGAAGGGAAATCTTAATGCTACAACATACAAAGACATTCAACAAAATTGTATACTTCCAAGTTTGTAGCAACAGTAGTATGATGGAAGGCTGCCCACATACTTTTGGCCATATAGTGTATTTCATATATAAATTGCTTTTGTAAATAAACATTAACTTATTTTAATTTAATTTGTAAAAGTAATTTCCTACCCACCTGCTCTAGTAACTGTCTAAGCCTCTTAAGCTGAGACTCAAGCTGCTTGTTATGGTCTTCCAGAATTTGCATTCTTGCCTCTAAACGTCCCTTGTGTTGTCTCAGTAGTTTTGCCTCAGCAATGAGCTCAGCATCACGATTCTGGGGTGAAACAGGTAGCATCGGTGGAGGTGAAGGAAGAGGTGAAAACCCCTTATGGTCATGGGCCTTTTTAAGTCGATCGTATTCTGCCTGGAGCCTCCTAAAACATTGACAATGATAATTAATTGCCCTGTCACAGTGTAACAAGTATCTATGCTCTTGAATATAGATTTAAATATGTTCAAACCTATTCTCCTGCTCTAGATCATTGAGAACTCTCTCAAGTTCCCCCTTTTCTTCAGTCTCCATTGAAATGAGGATCTGTGCTGGACTCTGTGGATGGTTTAAGGGGGAGCCCTGATTAAGGCTCTGGCAGTAGTGTTGGATCAGTAGATGCTCATCATCCCTACAATAACCAGGAAACATAATTCACATATAAAGTACAAAAATTCACATTTGTATGTTTATGGAAAATCTTAAATATTTCAGCATGCATTAAGTATTTAAATTATTAAGTATTTAGCTTTCTGTATTTAAACAATGCTAGGTACTAAAATAGGGCCTGATTTACTTGTTTAAAAAAAAGTGCACATTTTTTGACCCATTGAAAAAGACATTTTCAGTAAAAAAGAAAATTTTGTTCATTTTATGTTTGCCTTATGCAATGCAAATACTAAACAAAACTTCAATATGAGAAATAATTTTTCTAAGCCATATTTACATTTATGGCATTTGGCAGATGCCCTTATCCAGAGCAACGTACATTTATACAACTGAGCATTAAGGGAATCAAGAGCTCAGAGCTCTTGAGCCCAGCAGTGGCAGACTAACAGTGCGGGGATTTGAACTCACAACGTTCTGATCAGAAATCCAACGTCTTAAACAATGAGCTACCACTACCCATAGCTACTTTAAACTGTTTAAATAGTTATCAAAGTCACCTTTTTATTTACTAATACAATAAACTATGCTTATCATATGCAAGTTTTTCTTTTTGCTTTGATTTGTAACATTTTCCCCCAGTTCTTTCCATTTTACCCAACTGTGCATAGAGTCCCCTAGGAAAGTAGTGGAATGGGAAAGTCAATTCTTTTGTTTTTGCTATACAAGACATTTGGGTTTGAAATAAAAAGATGAACATAAGACAACAGATCAGAATTTCAGCTTTCATTTCCTGATATTAACCTTTAGATGTGTTAATCAGCTTAGAACATGGCACCTTTTGTTTGAACTTTTGTCTTAGTTTGACAAGTGCATAAGTAGTTTTATTTTTATTTTGAGGAATTGACTAGTTTTAGTTTAGTTTTTATTTAGTTTTAGTGTTGGGTTTTAGTTTTCAGGTATTGCACAGCAAACATCTTCTTCTTTGGAGTTTTGCAGCAGCCGGCATTATTGCCAACTTTTGGAACTAGTCCCTTACTGTCTCGAGGGGAAAACAAAACAAAAATGAAAACAAGGTTGATTTTACTTGCAATTTTATTTCATTTTAGTTTGTGTTTGTTCATTGTAGTTTTTATTTAGTTTATATATAATATTTTTACTTCAGTTAAGAAAATTATTTTTTGCTGATAGTTTTAGTCTTAGTTTTTGTCAACTGTATTAACCCTAAATCCTGGTTTGAGCCTTGGTGTGAAGACGTCATTTGTTGTTAAAAAGGATAAACCAACATGAAGACCAGAGAGCTGTTTACGGGAGAAAAGCAAGCCATTTAGAAGTTGTGAAAAGCGGGAAAATCGATCAGAGCCATTGCACAAGTATTGGCTCATATGTGAATTCTCACAAGAATTTGGAATGTCCTGAGAAAGAACCACTGATGTACTAACATCCAGACATCGAACAGGTTGACCAAGGAAAACAACAGCAGTTAATGACAAAAACATAGAGCTGTGTAGAAAAACCCTAAAACAACAGTCAGTAACATCACCAACAACCTCCACAGGGTAGGGGTAAAGCTATCACAATTCACCATTTGAGGAAAACTCCAAAATCAAAAAATATAGAGGCCATACCACAAGATGCAAACCACTCATCAGCAGAAAGAATTGGAAAGCCAGACAAGAATTAGCAAAGAAATACCACAAATGATCATCACATAATGAGCCACAAAAGTTCTGGGACCACGAATTAACCTCTACCAAAGTGAAAGAAAGGCCAAAGTTTGGAAAAAGAAAGGATCTGCTCATAATCCAAAACATATGAGCTCGGTGGAGGTAGTGTCATGGCTTGTGCTTGCATGGTTGCTTCTGGAATGGGCTCACTACATTTTATTGATGATGTAACTCATGATGGTCATGATGGCAGCAGCAGAATGAATTCAGAGAGATCTAAAGAAGCATTGCCAATTTACAGTGAGCTAATCTTTGTGGGAGGAACTTCAAGCAGCAAGACAATGACCCAAAGCACACTGCCAACACAATAAAGGGCTGAAATCGGGTGGGAAATTGGAAGGTTTTAGACTGGCCAAGACACTGACCAGACCTTAACTCAACTGAGCATGCATTTCCCCTCCTGAAGAGGAGACTGAAGGAAGAAACAAGCAACAACTGCAGCCTGGAAAAGCATCACAAAAGAAGAATGCAAAAGTTTGGTGACGTCAGTGGGTTGCTTTAATTCTTACCAGGCACGGTTCTGTGATGGTGTGTCTGCAACACGGTTTTGCTGTCGTATGGAGCATTTCAGAAGCGGAGCATTTTGTCTGCCTGACTTTGTTGACCAATTTGGTCATTTTACCTTGAATTTTTGTGCTTCTACCATGGGTAAGTAGGCTACGTAGTTAAATGGTTTCTTGTTTTGTCTGTTTTAATTGTGTTTATTTTTGTTATTTGTGGTGTTAACCTTGTGTTTTTCAAGTTCTAGGATGAATTTGACCATGGTCAAAATTCTTTGTCCAGTTGACTTCTGGCCTGGTGCCATCGGTTTTGATGTTAATGTAGTGATGTGATGCCGTTCCACTTCCTGCCTGGCTCAATCTGCTCTGCGCGGCTTGAATGCGGCTTGCAGCAAATATAGACTAGGCACGTATTGTTAGCGGAGCACCACTTCTGGGACACTTCTGAAATGCACCGCACTGCATCTGGTGGAATCACAAGCATTGTCTAGAGTGGCCGCGATCAGCCCCAGTGGAATCCAGCCTTTAGCCTTAATTAAAAAAATATGTCTGGCACAAAAGACAAGACAAATCATCATACCCACCTTGAAACAGGGTAACATCATGCTGTTTCTCTTCAGCTGGCACTGGCACTCTAGGTAAGATAAACTATATTGCCAAAAGTATGACCTTCACACCCATAAGGGGGCCTTTCCCAAAATGTTACAAAGCACACATCCACCCCAGTCAAGGAACGGTTTCAGAAAAGGAAGATCAAAGTCTTGGAATGACTGCCAGAGCCCAGACCTGTATCCCACAGAAAATCTGTGGAATGACATGGCCAAGCAGAATAAACCCCGACAATTTAAAGGAGATGGACGTGCAAGAGATAGGAGATAGAAATGTTATAAATTTTAACTAGGGTTAAAATTACAACACCCAGGTGTGCAAAGCTGACTTATTCAAGACTTATTCAAAAAGATTTACTGCTGTATTGAACGCAAAGAGTGCCTGCACAAAAATATTAGTTGGAAGGGGTGTGCATACTTACGCACCCAGGGTGTTGGGTTTTTTTCTTATTTTAATTAATTTTTCTAATATTTTCTTTTTCTCTTGAATGTTGTTTGTTTCAAGGTCACATTAAAGATCTAGCTTCATTTCTGGTTTTACTTCTGACTTTTGATATCCACTGTAAAAGATGATTAAGAGTTAATATGGTTTGAATAAGAACATAAGCAGAATGTATTACTAATTGAGATCAAACATTTATAAGGTGAATGCAGAAGCTTGCTTGGCTTAGCACAAAATTCCATGTGTAGTGTATGCGCATGGACCGACTGTCTGCGTGTTATTAACCAGGTCACATTTCATATACTAATGCATCAATTCTTTTAATTAATTAGTAGTAAAACAAATAAAGGTGTCAGCTCACATGCTCTCATTAGGAGAAATATTCTCATTCACATATGAGCCATTTCTATTTTCCATTTCAGCAAGCCTGTGAAAGACAGAATTATTATAGTTATTTTCACATATATCAAAATGCATTAGAACAGATATTCTCAACGCTGGCCCTTAAGTACCACTGCCCAGAATATTCTGATGTTTTATTTCACCCCTCCTAACTGCCAGGGGTGGTGTGTAACACCTGGACATTCTCTCGTGCATGTGTGCATATGTCAAAACCTTTACCACAAAGTCATATGACAGCAGTGACACAGGACTTACTATAAGTATTTTAAGCTCCTTTTCACTACTCACGGACATCCATGCTGGGACCACTCACAGAGTTTTCAGCTATCTTGTGCAGCTTGTAACTTCAGTGAGAGTGATACAGTTTTTCAGTCTTTGATAGACTCTGTGATAGGTCTGTGTTTTTCCACTACAGTTTCTTGTCTACCTCCTTGCCCACGGTGAGTATAACCATTTCTTTTTCTGTCAGAGTTTTAGCTGTTGAGTGATATGAGTGCTACAGGGCTGGAGCATGTGATTCACTCCCTTGCCCTAATGCTGACTGAACATCCACTGAGCAGCTACCCAGGAGATAAACACCACCACTGGCAGTTATCCGTGGTTCATAGAACCAGAGTTACATTCGTAAGTAGTGTTTTTCACTTCCAGTTATTAAGTTCAATATAGTTCAGGCTTATTAATTAGCTCTTTGAATGCAGGAAAACACCAAAATGTGCTTTCATTTTGGTAGCAGTGGTACTCCATGAGCAGGCTTTGGAAACACTGCATTAGCACATACAAAACAATGTCCAATTACCACTTAACTCCAGAACTACTTGCACCTTCCAGAGCAGAATGATTGTATAAATAATAATTTCACACACAATTGAGATTTTCCACTGACACTTGCCTCCCCTCTAACAAAATCATTCTATAACTTTTTTAACTGCAGTTTTGATCAGATATACTGCACGCCTCAAAGTCAAAATCTAAACAATATTTAAAATAAATATGAAATTGCAAATTTCCTGGAATGTCACTGTAGCGCCAGGGTGTAAATAAAATGTACTTTTTAACACAGAACCACATTCGGCACAGAAGAAATACAACCCCATTTCCAAAAAAAGTTGGACTCTGTGTAAAATGTAAATAAAAACAGATTGCTATGATTTGCAAATCATAGAAACCCTATATTTCATTGAAAATTGTGCAACGACAACATATCAAATGTTGAAAGTGAGAAATCTTCTTGTTTGTTGAAAAATATACGCTCATTTTGAATTTAGTGCCAGCAACATGTTTAAAACAGTTGGGACAGGGGCAACAAAAGACTGGAAAAGTTGTGTAATGCTTAAAAAAAAACCTAATTAGGTTAATTGGCAACAGGTCAGTAACATGATCGGGTATAAAAAGACCATCCCAGAGAGTCTGAGTCTCTCAGAAGTAAAGATGGGGAGGGGTTCATGACTGTGAAATTGTATATCAGGCAAGAATGGGACAGCATTTCACTTTGAAAGCTAGAGCAACTGGTCTTCTTAGTTACCAAACATTTACAAAGTGTTGTTAAAAAAAAAAGTAGATGTGATGCAACACCGTGGTAAATATGCCCCTGTCCCAACTTTTCTGAAACATGTTGCTGGGATCAAATTCAAAATGAGCATATATTTTAAAAAAAAACCCAAACAAACAAACAATAACATTTCTCAGTTTCAACACTTGATATGTTGTTGTTGTACTAGCTTCAATGGAATATAGGGTTTCCATGATTTGCAAGTCATCACATTCTGTTTTATTTTATGCTTTACACAACTTTTTTGGAATTGGGGTTGTAGATGCTTGTTCGCTTGTATAAGTCAATTAATGGGTATAATTACATAAACAGTAAAATACCAATTAGCACCATCATATTAAAAAGTTCGAAAAGTCTTTAATAGTTCAAAAAGTAGACATGAGTTTACGTCTACTTTTTGACGTCTACTAAATTCAAAAAGTAGACGTATGAGTTTAACTGATTCTTGTTGTCAAGTTGCAAATTAAGTTTCAAATAGACACCTTCCCTATAACACTGAGCTATGTGGAAAGCTTGCATGGCTTTTATGAGATCCACACACAAAATGCATCTGAACAACTGGCATTGTGTACTGTGATCAGCTGAGACCAAAATGAAACTTCTTTTTTTTTTTTACCCAAAACTAATGATTTTTTTTCCATAAATAAATTGATTACAAATATAGAGGTAGTTGGGGCACTGGAACTGAAAAGGAATTTTTAAATTCAGTTTTCTCTGTTTTTGTGGTAACCAGATTTGAAAATGTTGCAACTTTATTTGTGATTGAGATATCTGCAAATATGACACCAATTTCAGTTCAGGAAGCCTGTAGTTTTCAGGACTACTATATAGTCAAAATGTGACCATTTGAAGGATTTTCCCAGGTCCCCGCATATCAATTTAGCAAATACAGGTGAATCATGGAGCTGTTTTATAATGCTTTTCCACTTATTTTCAAATATTGCTCTCACCTGCTAGCATAATGTTCAATGCGTGAGTGGGTGTCATCATGGGACAGCTGTGGAGAAGACGATGGGCTATAATTGATAGAGAAGCAAAATAAGGAATTACAAAAGATTGCACATCAAAATGCTAATTAGTTAGTAAAGAGCAACAAATCTATACCAACATATTATACTGTTTTTTAGATATAGGTATTAATGGAATCCCATTGTTTACACACACACACACACACACCGAAAGTAATGGAATAGCAAGGTCAATTCTTTTGTTGTTGCCATATACTGAAGATATTGTTTGTGAGATCAAAACGTAAATATGGGACGATAGATCAGAATTTTCCTGATATCTATATGTGTTAAGCAACTTAGAACATGGCACCTTTGGTGGCAGACCATGTAATTTTTAGGTTTTTATAT
>JAOTRR010000029.1:4123059-4135694 GCA_028570945.1 Gogo arcuatus
TTTATGTGTCGTTTGTTGGAGTATATTACCTTTATCTGTAGGCATTGTATCAAAGAGAGTGAGATGTTTGCTTATTTAAATATGTTGAGAAAAGTCTACAATTTACATGGGATGTAATTATTTTTTCATATGACTGTATACTGATACAATGATAATTTTAAAAGTTAGACTGTGATATTTTTTTTTTTATGTTATACTCTTCACTATTGTTACTACTACTGTTATGTCCTGGGGTTTTGTGGACTGGGGTAGTAATTGGTGTTTTTATGATATAATGCAACCATCAGTTAATAAAACATCATGATGTCAAATAATGACTAATTATACCACTAAAGTACCTGATTTCTAAATTTTAAATCATACTTTTGCAGCATAAAAATCAAATGAGTTTTTCACTGCAATTGACCATTTTCTGCTAACCATTTTTACTCACCATACCTATTTGCTAAACTGTTGCTTTTCTGTTTAAGGCTCCAGAATAAATACTGATGAGGCCTTTTATCTGTACACAAATGGCCCTGACCTTACCTCCATCATGCCATGCAAGTATGGAAAGCCCAGTGGGACATTCTCCAAGTACATTACTCAGGAAGGGCTTCAATGTGAGAAGATTCGGGAGCTGCTGATGAGGAATTCTGAAATAGACACTTCATTTATTATTGTAAGTTTAGAGCAAAACTAAGATTATTGCTTAGGGATGTGATATTAGTTTGTCATGAGCTTAGTAGGCTTGAATTGTAAATATTATCTCACACTTACACATTTTTGACTCATTATATGTTATGAGTTTAAATACAGTTGAGTGCAAAAGTGTGCATACCCTTAGGACAAACCGAGAAGGCAAAGATATTTATTTTTAAACAACAATATTTAGTTGTTGTTTTTTTCTTACACTTTTTCTGGTGGGAAGGTGGTGGCAACAGGCTGAGACAGTTAACCCAAACTCTATCTCCAGCTATAGGTTCCAGCTCCTCCTGGGGGATCTCCAGACATTTCCAAGCTAACTATGAGATATAATCTCTCCATACAGTTCCAGTGGGAGCCAACCAAGTGGCATCCTTATAAGGTGCCCAAACCAAATCAAATGGCTCCTCTTGATTTGAAAGAGCAGTGGCTCTACTCTGAGACTGCTCAGAATTGTCAAGCTCCTCACCCTGTCATGGAGAGTAAGCCCGGTGACTCTGTGGAGAAACTTCATTTCTGCTGCTTGGGCTCATGACATCTTTTGATCACTACCCACAGCTCATGACCAATGGTGAGGATGGTGACATACACTATATGGACAGAGGTTTGTGGCCACCTGACCATCACACCCAAATGTCGGCCTTCCCCAAACTGTTGCCACAAAGGTGGAAGCACAGAATTGTCTAGAATGGCTTTGTTTGCTGTCGAAATAAGATTTCCCTTTACTGGAACTAAGGGGCCTAGCTCAAACCTGTTCCAGTATAACAATGCACCTGGTCCCTGTGTGAACAAGCACATATGGTTGTGAGGTTCAGGTGTCCGCATACTTTTGGCCATGTAGTGTTGAATAACCAGTAACAAAAGAACTGAGCAAATAAGATCCCAAGGTACTTAAACTCTTCCCCCACAGGCAAGGTGTCTCACCTCACCTAATGGGAGCATCCCACTCTTTTCCAGTTGAGAACCATTTCAACCATTTCACTGATGCATCAGCTGCATCTTTTGTCCTTTCCATGAAAAAACACAAATAGGCACTGAGACAATTTTCAACTTAACTCCAACAATGCAGACACAGCTCTCACTATGATCATACAGAGACCAGATGGCATGAGGTAGTGATCCATATGGTGCATACTCTTTCAGTAACTTTTACAACAAATGTCGAGCTCACAGTGATAGACCTTCTCCAAATCAACAAAAGACTTGTTGACTGGATTATCATACTCCCATTACCCCTCACAAAGCTTTGTAAAACTTAAGAGCTGGTGTACTATTCCACAGTGATGGGTGGAACCCTCATTGTTCCTCCTGAATCCTAGGTTCTATTGTCAGAGTCTTCTTTCCAGAACCCTGCCATAAACTTCCTGGGAGGCAGAGAAGTGTAAGTCCCCTTTTAATTGGAGCACACACTCAGTAGATGCCACCATCCCAGTTTACCAGTCGAAAGGCACTGTGCCAGATATCAGTGCAACACAGAATTATATCAATGCTTCCTGTGTTCATCAGCATGCCCCTTCAATCAGAGCAGAGCTTGTGCATGGTCATGTAACATGGATACATTTGCACTCAACTTATATATAGTGTGTGTGTTTGGAATTCTTTAATTTTGAAGATTCTTTAATAAAATGGGTGAAAGTTATATATAATGACTCTATTAGTAAAGTTATAAGTAATGGATATCTTTCAAAACCTATTGTACTCTCACGCTGCCCTTTATCCCCATATTTACTCATCATGCCAAGTCAAATTCTTGCTGTAAAATAAGATCAAATAATAACATCAAAGGTTTGGAATTACAAAGTCTAAATACAAAAATTTCAGTGTTTGCCGATGACAAGCTTCTTGCTGAGCCCTGACAATAAATGCCTACAAAATGTTATAAAAGTCAAGTCAATTTATTTGTATAGCACTTTTAAGAATAGACATTGTCGCAACACAGCTTTACAGAAAAATATAGATTTTAGACATATGAATTAATATATTTATACATTTATAAAAGACATAGATGACTCCTCAAACTTATCTGGATGAAAGCCGAAGTATCACAGATGTCACATATTGAGGCTCGGTCCACTGAAAACTACAGATTTGTCCCTCCGATGTGATTTACCAATCAAATGGGCAGATGGGTTGGTTAATGTACTTGGTGTTCCCATCCCAGAGAATATGAATGAAATTTCAACACTTCATTTTACTAATAAACTTCACCAAGATTTTGCAGCCCTGGAAAAGAAAACATCTGACCATATATGGCAAAACAACCATAATTAACTCACTAATTGTATCCCATTCTACCTATTTATTCATGTGCATTACCAACTCCTGGAGATTCATTTTTCAAAACATATGAACAGAAGGTGTTCAAATTTATATGGAACAATAAACAAGATTAAAATTAAGTGGATACATCTCTATAATGACCATGTATCTGGTGGTTTAAAATTATTAAATTTAAATCTCTCACTTGAATCTTTCATTCCCAAATACTATTTTAATTCCCAATGGTTTTCCAGAAGATTACTGAAGTGTTCCTCCCTTGTTTGAAAAAGGCATTTTCCATGGTTAAAAGGAAACAAACAAAAACAAATAAATGACCAAGTATAATATTTTTGTGTCATGTGTTTAATTGGGTTTTCTTATCTCCTTTTAGGACTTGTGTGAAAATCTGATGATGCTTCAGGTCATATTTATGCAGAAATTCTAAAGGGTTCACAAACTTTCAAGCATCCCTGTATACTCTAATGTCTCCACTTTTTTGAAAGAAGCTCTACCATGCTGGTTACAATTCCAGATTCGTCCACCTCATCAAGTCTCACAACAAATCATATGGTGCTATATTATGATAGGTAGGACAATGATTTTTTTTTTGTCAAACAATTGTTTGGCAAAAGTTCCTTGCACACGGAGTCTGAATTTTTGGTCGGAATATTGCACGAAATCACACAGGTCATTAAATACGTTTTTAATAGTCTTTATACACCAAGAATGAAATTTGTACGATGAAAAAAATAAATTCGGATCCGTCTTGTTTGTTGCAAAATTTCGCATGCGAAAATGATTGCCTGACCAATCAAATGAGGGTTCCACTGGCTTCTACTGATACCACACAACAGAACAACAAGCAGAAAAAGCTGGCAAAACAGCCTCGAATGTAATGGTGAGCCTCTGCTACGTGCTGGCGTCACTCATGTCTGGGAGTTGAACGGCTATACGTAATCCATGAACACAACACCGTGAGCGTTGCTTTCTTTCTTGTTGCCCAACATCCCATCTCCCATAATCTTGAACAAGAAACTTTCCCTGTTGTCGTGTTCGTTCCAACAACAGATGTACCCAAATCTTTCTCATTCTTGAGCGGATGTCTATAATTATTGTCTTTTCATAACGTTAAATGAGCATGAAATAGAACACAAAATATTTAAAAAATTCATAGTGCATTCTATGTGCACAAATTTTGCACACAAATTCACATCACAATTTTGTTTCGTATCCGGTGTGTAAAGGCCTAAAGGCATAATTTTTACAAAGGATATGGTTGATAAAGGAGGTAAACTCATGTCATATAAACAACTAATTCATATTTATAGAAATGTTTGTACGTTACAAAAATACAAATCAACTTTTCGGATCTTTACTGCAAACGTGGAAAAGAAAAATTAGAAATGGTACTGGATGCCAGTTAGTCTGTAGGCCACATATGAAAATGGCAACTTGCCAAAAAACTAAGCTCAACAAAGACAGGTACAAATTTTACAAATTTTAGGAGGAATTTCACTGTGAGAGAGTACATGTGACGAAAATAAAGGCTTCGGCCTTGGTTCTTCTTCTTCTTCTAATCAAAGAATCTACATTTTTCACCCTTTTAGCTAACCATGAAGAATGTGAATGATCCAACATTCACAAATGAACAAATTGATGCAATTCTGCTTAACCCCCAGGAAGCGAAAACTCTTCTCTCAGAACAAAGAGAGATTTTCTTTCTTAGGAGAAAATGTTTTAAGAATGGTATTTATTATATGGACCAATGTAACAATTGTTTGTGTGCTCAGTTAAAGTTATGACAGTCTTGTGTTATCCACATAAATGCATATATTCAATCATAAAATTATGCTTGTGTTAAGAAGTAATAATTTTTAGATGGTTCAAATTACTATAGCCGTGCTTAGTATCACTGTGGTTGTGGGACTTTCATACATTCAAATCTGGTAGATAATTTTCACCAATATGTATTTATCCGGAGTTCTGTGAATTGATATCAATAGTTGGAAGTTTTTAACTAAGTGAGATCATCTGACATGCATTCCTGAGTTCCCTTCCTGAAGGAGGACTCAAGAAATGCCTACTGATCAGTCTGCCCGTTTTGAATAATTAAATATGCATGAGGAGAGCCCTAGACTTCACCGAGACACAGACTTCAAGCTCAGTGTACCAGAAACTTCAGCACACCATTTACAAACCTCCGTTCTGCTGAAATGCACTGCTTTTCATCTGCAATGCCAAGATTCACCCTTAGAGAGCCACCGTGACCCGACTGACTTGAACCTCTATCAAAAAACTTCTAAACACTCCAGCCATCTGAATACATCTGAACACTTCCGCCACAGAACCATCTCCATCACGAGCAACTCCTGGCAATGTAACAAAAACCTGCATGCATTTTTGATAACCTAGGTGCATTCCCTATCTTTCCTCTGCATAATTTAATTACTCAGAGTTTTAATTCCGCCTCGAACTGCTCACTGGGTATTCAGGTGACGGTCAACATTTAATTAAACATGAACCCAATGTTACGAGGTAATATTGTGCTCTGGTCATTATATTTCCACGTCACCCGTTTCACATTGTTTTTTATTTGTGTTTTGTGTTTGTGTGTGTCTTTATTAATGTTGTAGCTGTTAGGAATAAATGTTCACGGTCACTAAATTGCTTGTTTTCCATTGCCTATGCGGTTTACCTAACCCCCCCCCAAAAGTTAGAACGAAACTCTTTTTAATTGCACAGTGAGGAGTTTCACTGCAGCATTGCTACAATACACCTATTAAACTATTTTGGTGGAAAGATAGTTAAATAAGGTTGTGTAATAATTCTGTGTTACCATTAAATTTCCTCTTTTGTGCCTAATTTCCTTACACCACACAAGAATTTAGATAGCTGGGAAAAATGTTAGATACACAAATCCCATGGAATCAGGTCTCCTTTAGAACAAGACTAAATTCAAAAATAAGATATTTCCAATACAAACTAATTTATAAGTCCTTGGCAAAGAAAATGATGTTAAATATATGGGGAATTGACCCGCCCCCCTTATGCTGATTCTGCCAAGAAGAGGTGGAATCTGTAGACCATTTGTTTTGGTATTGTCCGTTTGTCGCCTTATTTTGGTTACTTATTTAAAGTTTCAAGAATGGTTATCTATGCACGATGTTCGTTTTTAGTTAAACTTGTTTACCGTGTTATTGGGCAATATATCAAAACACTCTAGCAATACACAACATAATTTTATTGCTGGGAAAAGAATGTATTTCTGGGTTGACGTCAGCGAAGACTAAAAATTGAGAGATTCAGGAACTTTGTCATGTATCACTGTAGAACTGAGTGTCTTGTGTCACATGAAACAGGAGGTTTAGCTTATGCCAAAAAGATGGGATAAAGTTAAGGGGGAGTTAAAGTAAACAAAAAATTAAATATTAAATATTAAATAATTAAATAATAAAAAAATCCAATACATTGTATACAAAGGGAGAAGAGAGAACAAAAGATGTTGCCCTCCTCTGGAAGGGCTGGTGGTAAAAAAAAAAAATTAAAAAAAGGAAAAAAGAGAAAATAGGAGAGGAGAGAGGAAGGAAGGATAAGGGGAAGGAAAAAAGGGGAGTGGGCAGGTAGGATGGAGAGGGAGGGCGGTGACTAGGGAAGAGGTTGGAATACTGGGCATTGGTTTTGGTGGAGGGATGGGTGGAGGACATTCACTTGCTAGTGATAAGACAAAGACTACTGATAAACATTGGATTTCTTTAAATTTCTGTTTGTTTTTATGTAAATATTTTATTTTGTTATTATTATTTATTTCTTTAGTTTCTTCACTTTCAGCTACTTTCTGTAATTCAGTAATATTGTTGGTTTTGTGTATTGCCTTTCTCCTTAAGCATCAATAAAGAGGTCCTCCAACAGGGGGAAGCTTGTCCCAAAACAAAACAACTGAAAGAAACTGTGGTTCAAACTTGGAAAAGCACCACAAAAGAAGAACGCACCAGTCTGGTGATGTCAGTGGGTCACTGGCTTGAGGCAGTTATTACAAGCAATGGATAGGCAACCAAATATTAAGTGCTTTAAGATGATCTGTTCCAATACTTTTGCTCACCTAAAGGTTGTGGTTTGCCACCAAAGGGGCCATGTTCTAAGTTGTTTAACACATCTAGATGTAAATATCAGGAAATGAAAGCTGAAATTCTGATCTATCTTTTGATCTCAAACCCAGATGTCTTCAGCGTACAACAAAAACAAATGAAGTGGCCTGACCGTTACAATACTTCCAGAGGGGACTGCATATGTCTTCTTCTGTATCCATTTGATATGGCCCATAATCACACCATTTGGGCAAAAAGTGGGCTATAGTGACTTAAATGGAAATTACAGCTTCATTTGAATTTTTTTTAGAAAATGTTATTTGGTAATTTTAGTTTAGCTCCATAGTTATTTTTGTGAGTCATGTGAATACCTGCCTGTACCACAGTGAATATTTGTAACAAGAGTACTCACGGGTGGTCAACTGGCCAGAAGTTGATTAGGGTAACAGGGCTGCAAAACAAGTCAAAGGTTACACACACACACACACACACACACAATGACCTTTTGGTATTTTTTTTTAGTAATTGCATTACTTCATAAATGGCAAAATACTGCACACAGATATTTTATAATAATGACAAATTAATTCTATTGTGGTTTGGCTGAGTCCAATGCTACTTTGCAACTTGCCGAGAACCCATGCATGGAGAACAAGCAAAACTTAGCACAGACAGTAACCTGAGCTCGGGACCAAATCAGGTACCCTGGAGTTGTAAGGCAGCAATGCTACCCACTGCACTATCATGCCTTCCTATTAGAGAAACCACCAGCTGCCCTGCTTCCCAGGAAGGTGAGAATGAAATCACACCAAAAACAAAAACAAAAGCACAGACAGCAAAAGTGGGGCTAAACAGCTGGAGAGCAATCAGCATGATCATTCTGCACTTTCACAGAAAAGGTTGCCACATTAGAAAATGGCATTTAAATGCATGTAAAACCTAAAATAATGCATGTTATTTTATGCATTTGCATGCACATATGAATGCATTAATCAAGCCTGTGATAGAGTTTAAAATGCAACAAAAAAAAACCCCTACGTGTTATATAGATTTGACATTTTTGCTCAAATTTGACAATTTATATTAAAACATCCTAAAATGCTGAATCAAAAGTAGATATGAGCAAATCATTTCTTTAGAGTGTACACAATGTTTTATTTGTAATATCAATCCCTGGATGTCCATGCCAGTTTTCGCAGAGTGTTTACCTAAGAAGGAAAATTGGTAAGCAGCAATGATGTTAGCTCAAAAAGACAACATTGTTGTTCAGGTTTCTAAGATATGTCAGGTAAAAAAAAATGTTAAAATGTATTTAAAATACTTGAGGACTTAAAAGCAAAGATAACAAACCAGATGGTGAACATGTTCAGTAAAGGACAACTTTGTTTAAAAGGTTTTGCTTATCTCCTGCCATTTCTCCTTAGGTCTCTGCTTGCTATTAATTTCACCTTCTAGCAGGGGAAGACTTGCTTCAATTTGTTTCCATTGTTTATAAAAAATTAATAACATGCAGCTTAGGTTTTCTTATACTGGGAATCATCACAGCTGTTAGTCAGTACCAAAGAAGTGCGATTTTTGTTCCTTTATTACAATTCTCATTCAATCATCTTCAGTAAGCTTTTTATCCTGGTCAGGGTTGCAGTGTTATCAGAGCCTATCCTGGTACAGTGGATAAAAAATTAAAACATACCAGTTTTTTGTTTTTTTTAGTAGCTCTCCACAACTTTGGCATACCTGGATTTTTAGATCTTCCCCCATTCCTCTTTGCAGAACTGTTGAAGCTGGGAGAGGTTAGTTGGCTTTCCATGATGGACCAGTCATTCCATACGTTTTCAATCCACCTCCAGAACATCCACCTTTTTTCTAGCAAGGCACTCCATGGTAGCTTTGACCTATGCTTGGGGTCACTGTCCTGCTGGAATATGAATTTCTGACCCATTTTCAGACATTTTGCAGATTTTATCAGGGTCTTCCCCAGAATCTCCCCTGTACTTGGCGCCATCCATCCTCCACTCAATCTTGACAAATTTCCCAGTCCCTACAGATGAGAAACATTTCCACAATAATATGCTTCCACCATCATGCTTCACAGTCAGGATGATGGTGTTTTGGTGGTGAGCCATATTGGCATTCATGCCAAATGGTTTGGTTTCATCTGACCACAAAAGCTTCTGTCAGTTTGTTGCAGGTGTCTTCCTTCAGGTGTCTTTGTGCAAATGTCATATGACATGCCTGATGGACTTTATTGTGAAATGGCTTTCTTCTTACCACCTTCCCATACAGACCAGATGCGTGCAATATCTTTGATATCATTGTGTGATACACGTTTCCCCCTGAATAAAATCCTGTAAGTTTTTCAAAGTTGCCATTTGGTTTCTGGTGACCTCTCTGACCAAGTGCCTTCTTTCCTGGTCATCTAGTTTTGATGGCGGCCAAGATTTTGGCAAAGTGGTAGAGGATTGCATGTCTTCAGCAGCCCCATGCTGGAGCCAATCTAAAGGTCTCCCAGCCATGAATAATGTTTCTCATTTTCTCCTTCTCCTCACTGAGTCCCAGAATGCTGGAACGTGGACCAAGCAGGTATGCTAGGGCTGCAGAGAACCGGAACATTTCCAAGTGGAGGGTCCTTGGGTGGATATGAGTAATAAAAAAAGAGCAGGTTTTTCTTGACACACCACCAGTGTGTAATGCACTGATCACTGATCACCATTGCTCACAATGACCAATCACTGATTTCCACTGTTTCCCAATGACCAATCACTAATCACCACCACTACTCACCTTTCACAACTACCCAATGTCACTGCTTCTTTTTTCTGCATTCTTGATAGAAAGTATAGTATTTTCTAAATGCATAAAATTTAGTTTGTGGTGGCATGACCAAAGATGATTTCTTTCCATATGAAATATTATTTAAGAAATAAATGATAATCTACTATTCTATTCTATCTTTCTGTTCTGATAAAATAATATTCTGTTCTATTTTACTATATTCTAAGTGAAAAATCTTCCATCATGTACCCTAATTTGTAATTTGATATGCCAGTGGCCATGATGTATAAATTCATCCATCCGTTATCTATACCGCTCATCCGCCAGGTGAGAGGCAGGGTACACCCTGCAGAGGTTGCAAGTCTATCACAGGGCTAACACAGAGACAAACTACCATTCACACTCACATACATATCTATGGGCAATTTAGAGTATTTCTTTGGACTGTGGGAGGAAACCGCGATGTTTGAACCCAGAACCTTGCTGTGAGGCGAAAGTGCTAACCACTGCACCACCGTGCCGCCACCGCCCCTCCCCATGATGTATAAATTAATTTGCAATTTAGTCTATGGCGTTATGCAGAGATTTCTAGCAACATTTTGAGTGTGCTTTAGTTATTTCCTCAGAAAAGAGCTGGTGGCTATTTCATAGCAATAACAGCATGTTCAAAGCTGAGCGAAAGGAGCAGGCTATTTCGTACATTAGAACAACCTGAAACATGAAATTAGTCTATTCAAGACAACATAAAACTAGGAATTTTTTTTAAAAAAACAGGATAATCCTAAATCATCTGATTGCTGATTTTATAGCAGTACAAGAAATTAAACCAAGAAATAAATCTAATACCATTGTAAACAAAAGAAATTGAATATCTGGACAGTCAGTTTTTAGTTCGAGACAGCTGACACAAAATTTCAGGAGGGGCTTGCACCATCTGTTTCATGGTGGATTAAGGCCTGGTGAAATACAGCACTCAAGCTTGGGTGTGGAGCTCCACTATTACTGGCAGCCTACGAACAAATGACCAAAAACATCAAAACAATAAAACAGAAAACAAAACATCAAACATACAAACACCGTAAAAAAAAAAAAGTTGAAAAGAAAAAAAAAGCTACAGTGAGAAGTGGCAGCTAAAACACACAGTACACGGTGGAAAAACCTTGATCCACCAAAACCTTTCAAAATGAGGCTTTGGAAAGGTACTGGGAGCTGAAGGTGCAGTGTATTCACAGGGATATGTACATTTATCCTATGGTGCCTCTCACCATAATATATGGGACAAAATTATAGCATAAAGGTGGTGGTTAGTCCCCACCTTTCAAGCCAGTAAGGGCATAGCCAAAGTAATGTTTAGAGTAATCTCCTGAGTTGGAATCTCCAGAGAGCTCCTAGTCAGGCACACAATTTATGTCACATACACTACGCAAACTATACAAGCTACTGAAAAAAAACCCATGTCTATCTGCACCAATGTTTATCATCCACAAACTGATGGGTCAGTGCTGTGCTAATAAAATGTTTAAAATGATGACTCATTTGTGCACAAGGACACCTAAAATTGGGCTAAACGGTGAGAAGCTCCATTATTTGCAGTCCAGGAGGTTCCCCAGCCTTTCACAGGGTTTTCCCCATTTGAATTATAATAAGGGTCAGAAGCCCCGGGTTGTGTTGGACGTAAATGCAGAAAACTGGGAGGATAGGTAAACGCCAAGTAAAAGTTCAGTACATCCTGAAACTGCAAGCAAAGCTCCAGACACTGGGTCACTTATAGCAGGAGAATCTGCTCCAGGGTCCTAAGAGGAAACATCAGCTCTGTAACAGGCACTCCCAACTGAGATAATTTGGACCGGAACATGGATCCAATTGGAGACCATCTCTCACTATTCCAGAGAGCAGAGGTTTCCAAGCTGCAATTTTCATAAAATGTGGATCAGCATAAATTGGGGAAAAGGCTAGAGATGGGAGTAATAGAAGAGTCCTACATTAAGTGGAACATCATGCTGGTGCCCAAGGCCAATAGGGCAGTCTGTTTTTGTGCGACTTCCCCAAAAGTGAAGATTCTCATGCTCTGATACTTATTGGAGTGCCCCTTCACTCTCTGTTTGGCCCATGCTCCCTGCAGTGGCTCCACTGCATGAAGGATACTAACATGCGGATCACTCGTTGGTATATGGCATTACAGGAGTTCACCGTGGTTCAGACTCTGATGGCACAGATGGAAGTGGCTGACGTACTTTTCTGTTGGTGGGGGAGTTGGTTGCAGGCTGGGTGGATATGGACAGCAGAGAGGGTACTTTGTCAGGTGGACGCGTGATTCAGTGGGAGTCTGTGACGGAAGTGTGGTGTATTTTTTCCCCTTAGTAAAACTATAAAAGCTCACGTTTTTTCACATCTTTGGTCAGTGTCTATGTCTCAAGTTGTGTCAACTGTGTTACACAATTATGACCTCTCCTAACCTGGATTTGTTAACAGGAGTTATCAAAATTTGACCACATACAGCTTTTGTTACATAAACAATGGAGAGGTGCAAATTTTATTATGTTTACTTAATAAAAAATCAGAATCTCATTTGATATAAATATTGAAATATTTTTAGCTTAATTTCAAACATGAATGAGTGGAAAATTCATTTATGGAAAATTGGAAATAACTAGAAAATCACATTCCTCCTGGCACAGCACTTCTCTGTTAAGTTATACCTAGTTATATCAAGCTCTGGAATTTCTTCTTTCATACTCTCTTTGGACACACATTCTAATTCAATGGTTTTTCTTTATTTCTATTAATTAAAAGACACTTCATGTCTTAAAGTAATGATGGATGTTGTTTCTCTTT
>JAOTRR010000029.1:4307269-4318142 GCA_028570945.1 Gogo arcuatus
TGAGTCCACTGTGGCAACATCTACAGGTGAAGGTACTCGGAATGTGCCCTGTGTACTTGCAGGGTGGAGAAATTCCAGCTCGAATTTATTACTGCTTAATACATTGCATGTGGTAATGCTAATTATATGATGCATACAAATGCACATAATATAAAGAATTAGTTCTCTTACCTTCGTTGTTTTTAAAAGATCAGAATACAAGTTTTCCTTCATTTTATGGGAAAGTGCCTTGCTTCTTTTTCGGAAGTACACCCTTCGTTCCTTCAACTTGGCACCAAATTTTTGTAGCTGTAGGATATGGAATAACTTCCTTTACTGGAATAGGTTAATTGTAATATCTAGCTGGTAAATATTTGTAATTCCCTGAGCTTTTCTAAAAGCATTGAAAACCATCAGAAAAAGCACTGATCAGTCAGCCATATGATTTACTATGATTAAAAAAAAAAAAAAAGAAACACTGTTTAATACAAAACAAAAAACAGCACCTGCTCTTTTGAGAAAGAACACACATCTTGCAGCAGTGTTCCATTGATACTTCTCAGTGGTTTATCTTGATCTGCCATCTGTGTTTTAAAACTGTCAAAAAATTTTTTTAAAACTTTTAATTAAAAGTTTACATTTCAGTCATAACCCTATTTTATGATAGGCTTGATAGCAGCAGACATTAATGTGTAACTTACAAGTAATGTAAAATGTGTTTACATACCCTTCAGCCATCTCTGAGAGGTTCTGGCAATCTGTTTCATAGACTTTTTGCTTAGGACGGTGTATATATTTCTCTCTAAGCAAGTCCTCCATTGTGTACGTTTGTGCAGCTCTAAACTGTAGCAGAATAGAGAAAAGTGATTATTTTGCTAAAATATGTAACACTGGTGAAATATGAAGAGCTTACATTGTCAGGAAGAGCACTGGGTCTTGATCGATGGATTACAAATTTGGCACCAAAGTGTGTTAGGAACTCGTTCACTGTAACACTTCCCTCTTCAAGTTTCTTAAAAACAAAAACAAACAGGTTTAGCAAATGCAATGATTTACAGTGGTTATGTATCAGTTATTAGAGTTCAGACAGAATAAACTGGTATAAAATATTTAAGTTGTTTATAGGGGACATATGAAAAACTCACTTTTTCAGTGCTTTTGCACATATATCTGCAGAGTATCTGGAGTGCCTACCAACCCACAAATTCTGAAATAAGACAACCCAGTCATTTTCTTTTGGGCTGCCTATTTCAGAAAACGTGCTCAACAAGCTGTTCAGATTTAGCTCCCCTTACTGTGTCACAAGGGGAGCTCATTAGAATTATGCTACCCCCTCATCTGAGCGAGTATCTCCACTCATGGCTTGAGAACTACATTTGCAAATGTATATTCAAGAGGGAAGCGCTACCTGTTTGGCCACAGAAGGGGGGGGGGGGGGTGAGCAGGTGCTCATTATCATTTAAAGCACTGGTTCTCAATCCTGCTCCTGGGGGCCCCCCTGCTCTGCATGTTTTTCATCTTTCCCTACTCTACCTGCCTGACTGAACCCATCAGTGGCACTTTTGATTAGCTGAACACACCTGATTTAATCAAGAGCATGTTAAATCACACTACCTTCAATCAGGTGTGTTTGATCTGGAGCAGGGATAGATAGAAGATATGCAGGACAGGGGGCTCCAGGAGGAGAATTGAGAAACACTGATTTAAAGGAATAGGCACTCAAATCAGCCATTCTGAACGGGGTTGTTCCGACAGAGTGAGAAGGCTGCTCTGGTGCTCTATCCTTGTGGTATTTTGACCAAAGCATGTCACCGACATTTCATTAAGACCTCAGGGTGTTAACTTGTGGAAAAGGGGTATGTCGCCTTTAATTGCACAGATAAACTCACAAAGCTTCTAATTGTACTGAATAAATACAAGCAATTATGGTTACCTTATAGAAATCAAACTCATGATCCATTGTACCTTCAATCTGGGAATCAAGCTGTGAGTTTCTGAGGGCTTTTAAACAGTGGAAACATTGAGGTTTTAGTTATAAATATTTACAGTAACCTGGAAGCAAATACTACAGTGCCATTATATTTAAAAGACGCTATAGTTAAAACTCACTTAATTCAGAGATTCCGTCACATTTCATCGTGGTGGAATTGCTGCTGGAGTTGGTGTTATCCATTATCTTTACCACATGTGTTAGGGTATTCTGAGCTGCATAATTACTGTCCCACTGCACACAGTAAACATGGCAGTAAGAAACAAATAAGCAAATGAATGAATATTAAATTTTTAAAAATTCTAAATATATAATGCTATAGAAAGTAAATAGACAATATTTAACCTGTAAATAGACATAGGAAGTTTTGTAAAGCACAAGTCATCTTACTAGTTTTTTGCTTGTGTCTTTGGTGTCCATGGTTGCATCTTTTACTTCAGGTGGCATTTTCTCAGACTGGCTTATATCTATGACAGACTCCATGTGATCATATTCAATAGCATCCTCATTCAAATGAACCCCTGTGACTTCTTGTTCTTTGTTTTTCCTCAGATAGCTGACTAAAGTACCTGACAAGTCTTCATCAGGAAGTACTTCATCAATGAGATCAGTTTCATAGCTCACATTTTGTACATCAACATTGAAACATGCTTGCAGTTGAAGACCATTAGGGCTTTTGGGCTCTGTTTGGTTTGGACTTGCTGATCTTGCCCGTGGAGGAAATTTTGGCATGATACCACCAACTGACAGTCTTGCCATCAGAGAATTCTTGAGGTTGAATAGCATGGTGCCCTCTTTATGAGCCAAGTTAATTTTGTTTTCAAGGGGCAGAGTTTCCTTGAAAGGCTGCAAAGAACTGTCTCTTTCTGAATGTTTTTCAACTGGAGACGCCACTGTGCAGCTAACTAGAGGTGCTGTAACACTTCCAGCCAACAATCCATCTGGATCACTAATATGCTGTGAAATATTTTGAAGTTTCACTTGTAGATCAGCTAGACTCCTTCGTCTAGATTTAACAGAGCTTGAATGTTCCTTTTTCAAAGCATCAATATCAGACTCCAATACATAACCTTCTTTTTTGGCAGATGACCCAGTTTGATTGTTTATTGACAATGTATGGTCCATTTCTTTAAATATCTTTTGGTCGGTGGTTACAGGTGTGGTCTCCACAATTTCTCTTGCCATTTCTTCCTGATTAAATGCAATACAGCACTGATCCTCTAAGGGCACTGTAAAAGCTCTAGTAATTTCCATATTGCAGTCTTCCTCAGAGGAGTCTACATTTTTAACAGTTAAATTAAGTGACACATGTTCATTCACATTGTTAGAACTTGAAGGTTTATAGTTTTTGTGGTCAGTTTTTGTTTCAGCTGTTTGATGTCTGGCCAACTCAGACTTTTTGTGGTTGTCTACAAGATTTTCAGCATCCAAATCCATTACTGAAGTTGGAGATTTGCAATCAGCTTGTGAGGCAAGAACTGTTCCAAGTTGTTCAAGGATTGCTTCAGGCCTCTTCATTTTGTCTATGGCGGGTCGAGATAACACACATTGTGTGCTTTGTGCCATGGTTGAAGGACTTGTTACCAAGGAGGTTTTTGTGTCAATGGTAAGAGTCTTGCATCCTGTCAGTTCCATATCATCATGTATAACAGGCATGTTAGAAGCAGTGCTCTGCTGTATTTCCATGCAGTCAGACAGATCTTGGAAAAGAAACCTCTGTGCTGTAGGTTCCACACAGTTCTCAGGCTTTGTTCTCTTAGAAAATGAAGTGTGTTCATGGGTCATACCTTTAGTTCTAAAAGATGTTGACACAAGTGACTTGTCAGATGGTTTGTAGTCATCACAGCTTTTGGTCTCAAGGACAACTGTCTGACATTGTGTCATTTCCATATCATCACATACTGTATGACACGTTTTTTCCAGATCATCACCTACTGTACGACATTGTGTCATTTCCATGTCATCAACCATGTGAGAGATTGAACTTTCACTTTTAAACTGATCAGCCCTTTTTACTTCTGGAGAGACTGATAGTGGTAGCATGAAAGATGCCTGTGGTTTTGACATCATTACATTTGTTGTTGAAATATGTTTTAAGTCTACAGCCAGATTACTGTATCCTGTTAATACAGAGTCATCCAGATTAGGAGACAAAACCCCAGTTGATGCTTGGCATGTCAATTCCATAAAGTCGCTCTGATTATTGTGAAACACATGTGTTGCCAGAGTCACGTTTCTTTTGCACTCTCCAGTTTCGGTGGCTGCAAGGGCACCTGGAGTTATATTTCCTGTCTGTGTTGTATTCATCATTATTCTGTTAGCATTGCCAGTAATGGAAGATACAAAAGATGAAACATTACTTTTGGAAAAAGGTTCCCCCCCGTGTTTGGTCTCAAGGACAACAGTTTGTGATTGTGTTACTTCCATATCATCAGAATCAGCCATTGGCGCAAACGAGATGATACTCTGAAAGTGGTCAGCTCTGTTTTGTTCAGATAACTGCTCTTGATCTTGAACATATTCATCCAAAACTTCTGTCATAATCATTTCACTGGTGTCATCACAGACAAATTTACATTTCTTTTGATCCACATAGGACATGCTGTGATTTACATTTTCCATGCATTTAAAGTTGATGGTAGCAGTTTGACTATGAGTGAGCTCCATGTCATCTAAATAATTTGAAGAGGACCCTGTATTTTTGGTTCTACAATTTCCACCTACAGAATAAGGAAAATGCTGAAAAGCCTCTCTTTCTTCAATTATGACAGTGTGACTATTGGTCATGTCCATGTGACCACTCTCAGGAAGTGCAAGCTCGGTCAAACAAGTTGGTATAACATTCTCCTTGTCTGTTTTTGCATTGCTTACATTTTCCAAAGAATTTGGAAATGAAGCTGCAAGATTTTCAGAACTTGTCTTTGATAAACAAGCAAGAAAGTCATTCAATTCTGAATGCATCACATCTTTTTCCATCGTGCTAAAGGTTTTACAGGGCATACCATTCTGACTCTTGAGCTTGTGAGGTTCACCAACATTGGACATGTTCAAGTTATATTCTGGATTAAATTCACCCTCTGTGTCAATTGCAATTGTTTGACTGCAAGTCATGTCCATGTACCCAGTGTTCTCCCCAAGTAATACAGTTCTGTCCCCACGGTCAACTGATAAAATTGGTTCAGGGAAGAAATTCTCCTATTAGAGAGATAAAGACAGAAGGAGAAAGAAAGTTATATTAATAAAGGAACATAAGTCACTAATATTTGTTTCTAAACGTCATTACTCTCAAATAGTGCAAAAGAGAAGCATTCAAGCTATTGTTGGCAGATTTCAAGTTTGAATACCGTCAGTGACATCCATGGTCGGGTGTCTGGGTAGACATCTCACTCCCCTATTGATTAGAGCAACACTAGCCAAATGCATGTCCCTGTAAGTTCATATTTATGGAAGAGGGCAGTTAACTCTCTCCTCCAAATATATTCAGCCGCCCTGCAACACTGCAAAAGCAGCAGCACCTTTGAAGAAGCTTGTGTTAGCTCTTACCTCCTTGCTTCATAGCTATAATGTGATAATGGAGAACTAGCTAATGGGCAGGAACTGGCAATGACTAAACTTAGAGAAAAGGGGTAAATATCAAGAGTGGCATTATAAATGGTTTCCAGTAAACATATAAAATTGTGGATCATTTAATAGTAAATCACAAAAGTTGGATGCCAAGCAAAGCTGTAGGGAAGTGCACCATCCACAAGGACATGTGTGGGTGCCTACAGGTTATGAGTGATTTTGCTCATTGCTTACTGTGGATTAGCCAAATGTCTGAAAGCTATAAAGTTTATTTTTTTGGGTGCAGTTGTGGGAAAACTTCTCAATTGCAGACAAATAGGCATAAGACAACATTTTAGAATGTACAACACGTGAAACCTTGAGGCAGATGGGCTACAACAGAACACCACACTGGGTTTCACTCATGTCAGCCAAGAATAGGAATCTGGGGCTACAGTGAGTACAGGCTTACCAAAACTGTACAGTTATTGACATTTTTTTTAATTGTCTAGTTTTGGTGAACATAAAATGTTATTAGAGAGCCCTTACAAATACATTGAAAAGATTCAGATATGCAGTTAGAATAAGTTGGGCAGTTGTAACTCACCTTATTTAGTGCAAAATGGATGGGTGTGGTTAGCATGGTGTTCAATCCTGAAATAGGAAAATGTGCATAAGGGGATGCATGGTTAATCACGGTCATAGTTGAAACAAACTACATAACTTTGCAGATTTACGTTTATTAGGCTAATAATTAGGCTAGTGTATTCTCCCACAAACATCTTAGACAGCACTGCTGAATGTACAAAATGCTATAGACAGGGGTGTTATGGATATTTTTCCCCCTTCAGAATAGCCTCTATTTCTTTACATAAACTGTCAGCAGTTTCCTGAGAGAGATTGTATTCTACATAAAAGAGATAAAAAAAGACAGAAGGAGGAAGTGAATGGATCAACACACACTGGCACAATGGGCACGAAACCTGACCAAAAATATAATACATATTCAGTTGTAACAAACAAATTGATTTGCTAAAATTGTACAAGTCATTTTGATTTAGTTGAGCTGAGACAGGAGATGAGACTAATGGCACATAAGACATAGTTGTTTGTTATTCATAATATCCATACAGAATTGCCAACTTTGCTAATAAAAAATTTCTAACAAACATACATTTTTACAGCATCAACTGTAGTGTATTTCCGCATATTTATATTAAATTTTTCACGTCTACAATATTTTCCTTTTTAGTGAAATGTCTGTTTGGTAATAGTCGTTTTATGTTTAATTTGTTATATTTGATTTAGAATCTTAGTTATCTTGGAAGATGCTATAAAAATTAAACTTGCTGCTAGTGTAAAATACATTTCGTATTCTGTATACACAGCACATGACATCTTTAATCATACCTGAGAATCAATTGTGAGATGTTAATCAACAGACTAACACTTACCCATAATTTTATGTTTTTCACTGGTATCAAAACATTGCATCCTGATTGAAAAACATGAGCAAGATAAAGTTAAAATATAGTCAAAAATATGAGCAATAAAAGCATAAGTGGGATTTACAAACTATAATTAGGTAGGTAGGTGGTTTTAGATGATAACCAAATCTAAACAATTGTATTATGGTAGGGCCGAGGAACCTTAGGCTGATCAGCCAGATATGTCTGGTAAAGATGCTTGAATTTGAACAAATAGGCCAACAAAATCACCAACTTACTTTTTAATCACAAAGCAAAACTTTCATTACACGATGGCTATATCCGAATACGTATACTTCCATACTTTTTTCAAAAAGCAGTACGTAGGGTGTCCAAATACTCAGTAGGCATTTAATAGTAGTCAAACAGAACCCGGATGATCTATTACATCTGTAGTATGCAAATGTACCACGCTAAGCTACACTACGCTATCCCATAATTCAGCTGGAGCCTCCGAATAACCGAAGAATTCTTATTACTTGCTCACATACTCAGAACATACTACAGTTACGGTTGGGTAGTAGGTACTTAACCATCGTTAGTACATACTGAGAATTTGGATGTAACCAATGTCACAGATTTGGTGTAGAGGTCAAACCAGTTCAACAAGCTACTGTCAGAGTGAGATGAAACTCGACTAGTACATGGCCAAAAAACAACCCCCCCACACACAAGTGGGAAAAAAACCTGTCTGCTGATAAAGCTTTACTTTTTATTTGCATATTCCACTCTAGTTTTCTATAAATAAATTTATGATACAGTAATGGGGTGTGTGAGGCAAACATCCAAGGTGCTGTGAAACCTGCTAGGAATGGTTTGTATCTTGAGGACATAATGACTTACTTCTCATTCTGTCCGTCACTGGCTCCTGTTGAATGCAGATAAAAAGGAAACTCAACTGAAATAATGCAACTTTCCTGAATAATATTTAATTACAATTAATAAACAATGAGCAGAAAAACAAACATTTTATCTTTGCACTTATGAACAAGATATAGCCACAAGAGTCAATTTTTTTTCCAGAGAATACACAGTCTTAATACTGCTTACTCCAGAATTTTATATGAAGCACATAATAGTGAGAAAACAAGATAATTGTAACAGAGGGTGTAGCTGAGCGCCAGCTCTGGATGGAGAGACCAAATGGGTTAAATCAACAGGTCAAGAGTGACTGTTCTCACCTGTATGTTATTACAGACAGCCTACTTATACAGTTGCAGTCAGAAGTTTACAGACACGGACATGAAAGTCATGGCAATATTGGGCTTTCAATGATTTTGTTGAACTGTTCTTTTTCTGCGGCAGAATGATTGTAAAATATCTTTAATGGAAAATAAAAACCAATAATTTGGTTTTTATTTTCTAGAAGTAGTTTTCATGTTATTTTGGGTTTTTTGAAACCAACACAGGGTCAAAACAATACATATAGCACACCTGTGATGATATTCATGCCCGAGTATGTAAACTTCTGACCACAACTGTATGTGTGTTCCTTTCAGTAGAAGTTGTGAGCCAGAGAGAGAAGGTGCAGAGTCTTCTTTGAATTTTAACTTGAATCAAGATGGAACTTCACAAGCAGAGAACAGCTTAGTGTTTTTTTTTTTAATTTTGTTTTTCATCAAGTGCATTTGAAGCATGCCGAAATACGCACCAAAAAAAGAAGTGAAAATAAAAGAAGAATGAAGCTCTGTAAAAGTCGCCTGTCTCCAGAATCCTTCTCTCCTTCCTTCTTTCTTTCTTTCTCTCTCTCTCTCTCTCACACACACACACACACCCCGTGGTTGGTTATCTATCATGTCAATCAAAAGTCCTCTTTCTGTGAAAGTAAGCAGTTCTAGGCCACGATTATTGATAAAATGTAAAAGACCTCTAGCGAAGTCTCAATACGAGATTGTGAGTGCTCCTGAGCACGTTTTCCTCAAGAGAGACTTTAGTCCACTCATCTGTCCCCCAATTACAACATGTCTCCCAGTGACTGATACTGAAAAACAGCATGATGCTACCACCTTAATGCTTCACTGTAGGGATTCAGTTGGCCAGGTGATGAACATCTGGCATTCAGGCTAAAGGGTTTAATTTAGAGTTCAGGCTAAAGAGTTCAATTCTGGTTTCAATAAGCCATAGAATCTTGTTTCTAATTGTCTGAGAGAGTCCTTAAAGTGTCTTTTGGCAAACTCCAAGAAAGCCATCATGTGCTGTTGAGGAGCCACTGAGGAGAGGCAGCTATTTGGCCTCTTAACCATGAAGGTCTGATTGGTGGAGTTCTG
This sequence comes from Gogo arcuatus, assembly GCA_028570945.1. Lineage (NCBI taxonomy): Eukaryota > Metazoa > Chordata > Actinopteri > Siluriformes > Anchariidae > Gogo > Gogo arcuatus. The sequence continues at coordinate 4,316,536 of JAOTRR010000029.1, forward strand.
CAGAGATGGTCAACTGAGATAACTAAGTCAGCTGCGTTTATTTATTGATGCATAGGTGTTGTGGAGGCCACTTATGCCATTGCCATACTGGTTGATTTAATTGTTTAATTTGGTTCCAATCCAAATTGTCTTCACATTTTTGTACAGACAGCAATGACCAAGACTTTGATATTGACCTCAAAAAAGTTAAAACACTAAAGGTTTGAGAGGGGTGTTTTATTTATATACACACTACTAAAAATTTTTTTTTAATTAGAGGATTTTCTGTAAATCAAAAATAGACACTCACCAACTGTCAAGTTTTGGATGGGGGCCAATACAGGATCAGCCTTGACGTCTCTAAATATTAAAACAGCAAATATTCACACATTAGTATTACATTTTCTCTCAGTGTGGTATTAAACATGCATGTAGATCAGCTTACTTTGGGAAGACATGAATATTATTTGTAGTGGCAAAACTGACTCTTCGTGAACTTCGTCGTTTTTCAATTGGTCTAGTTTCCTCCTGGGGGATATAGGAGGTGAAGTGTCAATAGGCAAAAACAAATATATAGTAAACATGCAGAACAGAATAGCTCTAGTAAGATCGCATCAGAATCACCTGGTTTTCATCCTGATCATTTCCGAACACTTTCATAGATGGCCGAGGAACTTTTAGAATCTGAATTGGGCACAGTCACAGTTAGCAATTATGGTTGTGTATGCACACGCGTGCACACACAAAAAGCACATTTGCATTGCTATCCTTGTGAGGACTTTCCATGCCTCTATGCAACTATACCACTTAATCTAACCCTAAGCTTCCACAAGGAAACCTTTTGGCTTTTTTAGTATTTTAAATAAAAGCTGTACAATAAAAAGAAAAGGTTCTCCCCTCACGGGAACCAACCAAATAATCCGACAAGGACAAAACTTCCCTAATAAGCACACAGAATAATATGTTCAAGATATTTTGGTATATTTGGTCGACATCACATCCTCCAACCATCATTAAAGGAGCATTCTGGCATAAAACTAGAATTTAATATATTTTGTGTCATGGTATGCAACATTCTGTTGCAACAGTTTCAACAGAATTCATGATTTTTTTAAAATCATTTTCCGGTATCCACACATCAAATATATCTAATCTACAATACATAACATCCACAATGTGCAAATATATAATTCATTCATCGGCAATCCCTACTGTGATCAATTAATCCGGACCTCTGAGTGAGACACGCCAAGTCAATCTGACTTTTATACAGGAAGCATCTACCTTGTTTGCATTAATAGCAACAACAAGCCAGAAATTGTTTTCAAAAATTTTATGTTGTGCTGTGGGTGCCAGAATTGAAAAATGCATTCATAAAATAGAATAGTTTTACTAACATACAATTAGGAGGGATAAGCAAGTAGCAACAGTTTACTCAGCTAATCAGGTCTTATTTAAACCAGGTTGCAAAGTTACTGAGTCGTCAGTGAACGACCCAGTAACTTCAGTGGAAGATGCTAAAGGAAACAGCAGTTCTGTTCGTACAAAACAGAGAATGGAAGAGAGTTCCATGGCTAGTCAACCTATGTTGTATGTTATATGCATATGTATATGTGTGTGTATATATA
>JAOTRR010000029.1:4493584-4504695 GCA_028570945.1 Gogo arcuatus
AGAGAGAGAGAGAGAGAGAGAGAGAGAGAGAGAGAGAGAGAGAGAGAGATAGAAGTGCTGCTGGCACTGTTACTCCTTAAATTTCTCCCATTAAGGTTTAACACAAAAGAGTAAAAATACCTTGTCTGCCTTATAGTCCTGTCCTTGATCTCAGGAACAGTGGAGGAGTTAGCAATGAAAATATATCCACATACCTACAATTGAAACTGATACAGGTGCAAAGGCGAATAAGTCAAACTTTAAGTAAAAACACTACCTGCACTGAGTGGAAAGTACTTATTCACACGAGCACAAGGTTTCCATTGTTTTTCTTCTTTAGCCTCTGAATGTAAAAAAACAAAATCAAAAAACAAAACTGAGGTCTGAATACAGTTGGCAGACAATCCTACCAATAGTAAATTGCAGTTATGTCACTTCTACGAATATCCTACGTCAGTTTTGTGCATCACAATATCTCTTTGGCATCTCACATGAAAGAAGCTGCTGCTACTGGTATAATACTAATGATACTCTAGGGTTATGGGTGGTAAATTTTCTTACACTCTCTCTGAGGTAACTGATTTCCACAAGGGTATCTAACGTATTCTAGGCTGCCCTGTCATTACCGTGACCTGGCCATGAGCCACAAAAGCGAGTATCCCAGACTCGCGGGCCCCAAAATGTCATAGGAGAGTGAATAAGTAGGTGGGTGAATATGGGGAAGTACTCCAGAAGCATACAGCTGACAAGACAGAATTGAATTCTGATTCTCAGTAATGAGCGTCCTGGAAGTCTTTTTTTTAAAATACTTGATAATGTTTCCTTATTTACACACCCACATACTTTTACGAACTCCCAGTTACCAGGAAAAAAAAAATATGTGGCATGAAACCTGGTGAAGAACCTAATAACACAAGCTGAACTCATGCTGTGGTTGATAGTCTAAAACAGCAAAAACAGTTCTAAAACGGTTCTAAAACAGCCTTTTTTCACCTTCGCAACATTGCACGTCTCCGTCCTGCACTCAACACCAAGGATGCTGAAACACTCATCCATGCTTTTATTAAATCATGATTAGATTATTGTAATGCTTTGTTCATTGGTCTTCCAGCTAAGTCCATTGCTCGGCTTCAATATATTCAAAACTCTGCAGCCAGAGCCCTCACCCACACTAAATGCTCATCACACATCACTCCTATCCTCCAGAATCTCCACTGGCTACCTGTTCTATATCGCATTCAGTATAAAATTATTCTGTTCACTTTTAAAGCACCCCATGGCTACGCTCCTCAATATCTAATGGAATTACTTCAACCCTACTCTCCAAGTCACAGTCTCAGATCTTCATCCTCTGGTCTGTTGTCCACTCCCAAATATAAACTATCCACCATGGGTTCCAGGGCATTTAGGGTTGCAGCCCTCAAGCTGTGGAATTCTCTCCCTCAGTGTCTTCGGGATTATACATCTTTTCCCAAATTCAAAACTCATCCCAAATCTTATCTCTTCTCTCTCTGCTATCCCTCCTCTCCTGATCACTGACTGTTCTATCTTTTTCAACGCTTCGAGCTCATCTGTTATCATTATGCTCATGTAAATTGTCATTTTGTTTTCTGCATCTCCTATCTGTCATGTTTTCTTTTGATTGACTTGCTTCTCTTTCTGTCTAGTGCCATTACTTTGGAAAGCGTCTTTGGGTTGGTGAAAGGCGCTATATAAATTAAACTTCTTGTTGTTAGTCTGTTGTCATTTGTGTGACACTTTTATGAGAGTGACATTAAATATGATATGATATGATGACCAGTTTCAGAGCAACTCTCATATAAACAGTTTCAGAGCAAGAATATAAAGAATAAGGGCTAGTCATCTTTTTACCGTGGTCAGAGAAACAGTCCCAGGCAGGATGTTCAGTCCTGGCTCTCATCGAAAGATACAGCCTAGCTGTATCTTTATAATGGATTTGTGGACTAGCTTTACGAGAGGCTGGAGCATGCTGGGATTAGCAGACTGCATCTGAGGATGTGGCTTAACACCAGGGAGTTCAAAGTGGTCATATTGTGAGGATAGTTCTTGGGAAGGTTTGGTGAAGTCAAGTACAACGTACATACAGAATGTTTCATACTGTCAGTTGTACACAAGACACTAAATCACTTAGGTGGAGCAATGAAACACTGTGCCCTTCTTTCTAATGAAGAACTAACATATAAAATTTGAGCAATACCCATTGTATGTGCATTTTACCCCCCCAGAGTTTATGGAAAAGCTTAATACCACAATGAACAACTAAGTTAACCATGGATAAAAGCTAACAATTACCAGGAGGTCACAGAAAAGTTGTTTCAGTGTGTGTAGATGGATCCCATTTTTTTTGGTAAATGAATGTAACAACATTTAAAAAATATGTGTTGAATGTTACTAAAGGTTTTATGCTGCTATTATGTTATATGACACGTTTTATAATTACGTATGGAATTGACAGGCCTGGAATGTCCTGCATGCAGTCATATGACATGTGTGGACTCCTGGTCCAGTCCCAACAGCACCATTTCCATTGCAGTGTATTCATAAAAGTCAAAGCAGTGGAAATATGACTAGCGAGGGAGCCTTTCAGTTAAGTCTAAAAATGTAGCACTATTATGTACCTGTTTACAAGAATTCTACACCAACACTAATGCAGGTGTGATGAAAGTCACTAGTAAACCCACATTATATGGACCTATATACTGTATATTGTACAGTATGATAAATAGCTTCATTGGTCTCACCTCCAAGGTATGTTTAAATGTAAACAATTGCTCAACTGGGCCTATGAACCTGAGATTTACTTGCACAGAAGTATTTGGGCATTTGAGCCAGATGCTTTGAGTCGTGCACTATATGCTGTATTTATCAAGCTAAAGCCCTGAAAATGACTTGATTTAATGCACCCCATTGTCCTTCATCCCAAAGCTACAGCCGTATATAATTGAGAAAGAAGAAAAGATTATGAAAGAGAGGGAATGTGGCAAAGAAGAGAAAAGAAGGAACAAAATTATTTTTACGCTAAGCATAATTTATTTATTTTAAATGTTAATTCTTATTTGAAGATACAAATTAATAAGCTACATATTAGAGTAATAAAGATGAACTATTGTGGGAAGAAGGTAAGAAATTCAATGTATCGGCTCAAACTGAGTGTTATGTGCCAATGGGAATATTTCATGGGTGCACAGATACTGCCTGTTAATTCAACATATTGTTATTCCACAGAAAGACAAAAAGAAGCAAATTGCAATTCATCAGAAAGTTGATGGTGAACTCATTCACTCCAACACATGCACACATAAATCAGCACAGGATTCACTAAGCCCAATAAAGCGAGAATTTGGCCTACATTCACCATAGGGCCAATAAATGGTTGACTGGGGATGTTTTTGAAGTTAATGATGCTGTATCCAGGCACAGGGAAAGTACAGCTATTTCAGCTGATGCTTAAGTCCACAGGGAGCGGCGTGGGTCAGGAGCAGTGTGAAACTACCTATAAACAACAGACTTTTCCTGAACTGTTTCCACATATCTGCAGAAGCACCCATGGCTAATTACTGCTTGACATGACACCAATATAATAAGAAACAATTCATTCGGTCATTCATCTTCAGTAACCGTTTTATCCTGGTTAGGTTTGTGATGGATTCTGAGCCTGTCCCAGCAACACTGGGCGCAAGGCAGGAGAAGATGGGACGCCAGTACACAGCACCATTCACACACATTTACACCTAAGGGCAATCTATCATAGCCAATCCACTTACCTCCATGACTGTAGACAGGATTGAGGAAACTGGAAACCCACACAAACATGGAGAGAACACATCTGTGGGGAAACTCCACAGACAGTAACACGAGCTCAGGATCGAACCTTGGAGCTATGAGGTGCTAATGCTACCTACTGTATCACCATGCCAAAAAAATTAAGAACAATTACAGTAAAATAATACAAAGGTTATATAAAGGAAAACAAAAATATTAACCTAACTATTTTTTCAGGACAAAATCCAAAGTTTCACTGTACATTGTTTAATGTGCAGTGCTTACAAAATATACAGCCTGAACAGTAATTATTGTAATTACAGTGCATATGTACACAGTGAATCCCATTCAAGAATTTATAGTGACACAATAAATCAGTCATTGCACAAATTATATAGTGATGGATGATAGATAGAGGATATGCAAAACAAGTTCAAACCCTGACCTATATATTGCCTGTTTGCTTGTGTATGTTATTTGTGGGCGTGCCTGGACGAGTGTTGGTGTATACATCTGTGTCTGTGTACGTGCAGATTTGCACAAAGAACAAAATTTCACTGGAGTCATGACAAGTATTTCAGCCTTATTTTTCGGTCTTAAAAAGTTACACATTATAGATCTTCAGGAGGGCAAGAAGAAGTCTACTGTCCCTGTGGAGTCCCTGTAGAGTATCTTCTAAAAAAAAAAACACCTGGGGGAACATCATTCTTCATCCTTAAAGATCACACAGCCCAAAGTAGAGGGATTTTTTTTTTAGGTCTTATCAGATCTAGACCAACGCATTTCTGCGCTTGTGATTATATCGTAGTTGGAATATCGAGTAAAAGTGTGTGTGTGTGTGTGTGTGTGTGTGTGTTAGTGAAGCTGTTGAGTGATCTAGTGGACTGTTCCCAAGAAGAAACACTGTATGTTTGTGTGTGCTATATGAGAACACATGCAACCAATTAGATTATGTATTGAGGCCCATGTTAAACTAGACTTAGAGTAGCTAACCTGTGACCTTTCAAGCCCATTTTTGGTGAAGGAGAAAGCTTTATCATATGGGACCACACAAGACCCAACCGAGGCTGTCAGCTGAGGGAAAAGGATGAGCTGTCCCATGATCTTTTTCAAACATGTTCTGACATGGGACAACAGTTTTTTCTTTCTGATAATCCATTCCCCAACTTCCAAAACCTGTCAAATACACTTGGTCAGGAAGCAAGTCATCGCTAAAACTCACTGTACTGTACAAACAATAAATCCTACACTGAATTTAAACATGCCTTAATATCCCTATATATAAATCAGGTACAAGGCAACATAATACAGTACATCAGTTTCATTAAAAACCTATTTTGTATACTTTTTAACTCAGAGACTTACAACCCGTGAAGCTTTTTGTCAAGGGGGTTGTGAAATTACAAGATAAAGTTCGAACACATGGAGTGCGAATTGGTTGAAAACCCCTGGTCTAACCCCAATTTAAGAACAAGTGCTTTCAGTAATATATCAAAAGTTATTCTCTGTCTACTTTTTGAGAGCTTCATAATAGAGGCAACTTCTTAATCATAAGTAAAGTACTAACATTTTAAAATCTGTTTACCCACAAAAGTGAAAAGGGAGAAAATTGCATTTAACAATTTCATTCCAATTCTACTGAAAGACACCCTTTACATTTAACCTAATATACACAGGTAAAGTATGTATATTTCCATAATATACATATGGAAAACAACACGTGTCAAATTCTCAAAAATTATAAGTTTACAATGGGAAATGAGCGATCAGTTTAAATATCAGTATTCTATGTCTTGTCTCTTCATTCAATTGATCACTGGTTGTTCTGTTCTGTTGAATTTCTTGTTATTATTGTCTTTTTACTGAGTCATTTAAACATTTTTTTTTAATGTTGTCTGCTGTCATCCCTGTATAGATAGCAAGTGCTTTTGTTGTTGTGATGATGATATGATAGTGCAGGAGCATCACAGACAATTTGAGGTACAAGTCAGTACCTGACTACAAACTAAGTTTGTTAGGATTATGTCAGTTTTGCTATGGTACATGCAGTATCTATGCAACTTAATAGATAACTTAATCAAATTGTGACATTTGTTGTGTGAGAAAAGCACACTTAGTTAGCAATGACTTCAGCATCTTTAGACAGACTGATTGCATTTACTGTTGTTTGTTAAACAGGCTTCTTACCCAACACGATCTTTGCAGGCCGATAGCCAAGACAAAATATACTTATATGTTTTTGGCAAAATATATTTAATAAGTATGTTATTGGCAGAAAACTTAATATTGGACAAAACCTGAGTTTTCATAATTTTTGACTGTTTTTCAGTATTTAATCACAGGTTTTCCCAGACTACCACATGTTGCACTGTTTATGGTTCAACTTGCTGACTTTCGACAACCTACAGTATGTGGTTAATGTGGTTGTGATTCCTTAAGAATGTCTAGGATCTGCCATTACACTTACCAGTAGTTGGTGACTGTAATATACTGTAGTGTGTTCTAGAGTATAGACATTTATAACAATTTCAGAATCAAATGTATAGTATATCTGGTTTGTCACATTGTAATAATGATTACTGGGTGTTCTTGGCTTTTACTGCTTTATGCAAAAGATAGTTGTGCATCCAAAACAGAGGATTTTGTGCACTGTTTTTAATCCCCTTAAAGGCATCAAATTTAGCAGTCGTGGATTCTGTGTGTTTTGATGTTATGGTTGGGTTGTTGTTGTTTTTTTTGTCAGATGTGGCTTGGAGCAATAGGTGCATTTACACTTGTATAACATTCGGCAAAAATGTATCTAAGACCTTCTGAAATGGTTCAAATGATCAAATTAATATAATTTACACTTTAATTATTCATATATGATCATAATCCTGATACTCAAGACACATGAAACAAAGTTTAAACAGGGTCTTCCACAGGTCTGAGATGTCATATGTACTGTAAATGTACACCGATCAGCTATAACATTAAAACCACTGACAGGTGAAGTGAATAACATTGATTATCTCGTTACAATGGCACCTTGTCAGGGGTGGGATAGTATTAGGCAGCAAGTGAACAGCCAGTTCTCAAAGTTGATGTGTTAGAAGCAGGAAAAATGGGCAAGTGTAAGTATCGGAGTGACTTTGACAAGGGTCAAATTGTAATGACTAGACCAGTGGTTCTCAATGTGTGTGCCATGAGGCAAAGTGAAGTGTGCCGTGGAATTTTGAGGAACCCAATGCGTTTTTATACAGGTTCATTAAATATATTTTTAAATACACCAATGACACTGCTTCTTAATTAAAAACATTTGTAGGTAGTCACTTATTTACAACTTCTACAATTATTTTTTTCTAAATGGCCTTTAGTCCCATTCTCAGTTTGATTTCAAAAGTAAATTTATGTCCGGGGAGGAGGGATTATTATTGTAGTGACTGGAAAAGGCAGTCGCTCTAATTGTTGTCAATTCCACACTGTGAGCGCAGAGGATCATGGGACTGTTAGTGTTTAAGCTATAGAGAGTGTTAGGGGCTAAATAGCAATGAGCCACCATGGCCAAGACTCCTGCAGTATTTGATCACCTCCAGGCAGTATTCATGATAGGCATGCATCATGTAGTAAAATAAAACAGCTTCTCTTAGATCAGTACCATGTATGGAGCACAGGAGATTTCATGAGAAGCTGAGATCTCTGTCTTGTGACTCCTTCTTCCATACACGCTCACCACATTAGTTCACTACCTATCAACTAGGTTGCTAGGATACGTTGCATAATCACAGTCACCTAGTTTTACATTTTGAGTTGACAGAATGGAGAGATTTCTTTCAGTTACCCCAACCCGCAAAAGAACAGGTATATAGTCCACCGACAGTTAAAAAAATACAAATATATTGTGCTATTAATGGAGTAATGTTTTTATTTCATTTTATTATGTTGCTGTTCATGATGCTGCACTATGTCAGAGAAGTTTCTGCTCTGATGCACTTCAGTGCATTTTTAATAAATTGTATGATTGCCTGCATGATTTAACTATCTGCTTGATAATTATTTGACTGTCTGCTGTACTGCAGTATGGGTAAAATCATGCTAATGATATTATAGCCTGTCCTATCATAATGTGTGTGACATTCTTCATAATTGATAACCAACTTTAAGTTGATGGGCCTTGACGTTCTGGTTTGACCTTTGACATGCCTTAGCCCCAGAAAGGTTGAAAACCTCTGGGCTAGAAGACCGGGTCAGAGCATCTCCAAAACAGCAGGTCTTATGGGGTGTTCCTGGCAGTGTTGTGCATGAACACACTAAATAAGCACTGTTCATTTTTGGTGAACGGTGAACTGAATGAATCACTTTGCAACTAATGAACATCAACGTGAGAATCATTCACTCTGCTGAGAATGAACAATGCTCATGCACCACCAGTAGGGATAATAAGCAAAAATGTAACTTTAATATTGTGATATGAAATATACTGTATTATGATGTCTCGGGATTGCATCTTGGAAAATTATTACATGACTCTCGTTTTTCTCAGGCATTCCTTGTCTTGACCAGTGTTGCCTGACGGCAGAGCGCTCCAGTGTTATGGTTGTGACACTACCGATTTGCTTATATCAATAAAGTAGATTCTAAGAGCTTTTCAATGGTAGGTGAAATTTGATATTTTAATTGATCAAAAATTTCACTTTGGATTCAGAGTAGCTCATTAAAAAAATTCAGAAGAAAGGAATGTGAACTAGGCTAGTTCATTTTTGGGACTGAACTATGAATGTGAACTAGTTCATTTTAATCTATGTGAACTGCACTTTGAGCTAGCTCTTGTTAAGTGTGAACATGCACACAGTGGTACCCAGTATGCAGTGTTTAGTACCTACCAAAAGTGGTCCAAGGAAGGACAACAGGTGAACCAATGAAAGAGTCATGGATACCAAGGCTCCCCAGGGGACTGAAGGCTAGCACATCTGGTCCAATCCCACAGAAGAGCTACTGTAGCACAAATTGCTGAAAAAGTTAATACTGGCTATGATAGAAAGGTGTCAGAACACACAGTGTATCGCAGCTTGGTGTGTATGGAACTGGACTATGGAGCAATGGAAGAAGGTGGCCTGCTCTGATGAATCATGTTTTCTTTTACATCATGTTTACAGCTGGGTGCGTGTACGTCGCTTACCTGGGGAAGAGATGGTACCAAGATGCACTATAGGAAGAAGGCAAGCCGACGAAGGCAGTATGATGCTGTGGGCAGTGTTCTGTTGGAAAACCTTGGGTCCTGGCATTCATGTGTATGTTACTTTGACACAACCACTGTGGCAGCAGGGGTGTGGTCGAGGGTCAGCTGTGGGCAGCGAGGAGTCAGGTAGTCAGGCAGGTAACACGTGATGAGTTTCACCTGTGTTTGATTACTGCGAATTTACTTTTGTGTGTTGGCTGTTCTTTCAGGGAGAAGCCGGTAATCAGAGAGAGAGAGCTGAGCTACCCAGTGTTGCGTGTGTGTGCATGCATATGTTAAAGTAGAGAGAGAAATAAAGTCATTGAAAAGTGATTGCCAAATAAAAAATAAAACACACCTTGAGTTGTCAAGTCTGTCTCCCAGGTCCTCATTCCCTAACCTGCGAGAGTGTTACACTGCTGCTGAAACCCAGGAATGAGGAGAAAACACCATCATGGAGTCCACACTAGTCACGGAGATCCTCCAGACCCTCGTCAGCAACCACCAAGCTCAACATCAGGCCCTCGTCGCACTGTGCGCGGATCAGGAGCAGCACTTCTGGGCTCTTCTCCAGGCCCAGGCAGAGGACCGGCAGGTGATCCGGAGCTTGGTCGAGCTAATGGGTACTCCAGCAGCAACTCCTACGGATACTGTGGCCTAAACCTACCTGCGGTAACTCAAGATGGGTCTGCAAGACGATCCAGAATTGATTGTGGAGCTGTTTGAGCATGTCACTGAAGCATGCTCATGGCCAAACTTGCAGTGGGCAGTCCGCCTATTGCTGCTCCTGTCGGGGGAAGCCCAGCTCGCAGCTCAACAGCTCCCAGCCACCAACCTGCTGGAGTATCCAGACCTGAAGTGGGCTATTCTGCAGCAGGTCAGTCCCACACTGGAACAACATTGCCAGTGCTTCCACGTGCTGGCATACAGTGAGATTGGCCGCCCATTCATCTTCGCCCAACAGCTCGGAGATGCCTGCCAATGGTGGCTGCTGCCTGGAGAGTGTGATGCCAAGGACATCATTGACCGAGTGGCACTGGAGCAGTTTGTTGTTCGACTGCTGAGAAGAATGTTTGCCTGGGTTCAGTGCCAACACATGGCATCGCTGGAGGAGGTGGTCCGGCTGGTGGAGAACCATCTGGCAGTGCTTCCAGGAGCAAGCACTCCCACCCCTTCTCCCTCTCTCTCTCTCTCTCTTTCTCCTCACCCCCTGGCACCATGGAAATAGGGGCCAATTCCCCCGAAGCCAGCTTCCCAAACCCGTGTCCCGCCCCATTTTCCCTCACTCGCTTGTACCTCTGTGTCAATGCTGCCGCTTATTCCCTTTCTCTCTCCACAGGTGGAACCATCCATGCTCACCTAGACCGGGACAAAGCCTGGGCAGGTCTGCTGGTACGGCGGGAAAGCCAGGCATTTCCAGGATCAGCATCTCCTTAAGGAGGCGGGGGTCCTGATCCACATTCCTGATGCGCCTCAGGCTTCCCCCGATCGAGCAGGAGCATACCAAGTGGCAGTGAGTATTCAAGGTGGTACACATCAGGCCTTGGTGGACTTGGGTTGTAATCAGACCACAGTTCATCAAAGCCTGATTCAATGCAGGACATTGAGAAATGCATAATTGTTGAAGGTGAGTTGTGTACACGGGGATGTTCACAAATATCTGGTGGTGCCCATCACAATCCAGTTTAGGGACAAAAAGCATAATGTGGAGGTGGCGGTTAGCCTCACCCATCCACTAATCCTGTGGACAAATTGGCCGGGGTTTAAAATGATAATAAAGCACTTATTTGTGGATGGATCTTGCTGTAGCGCACCTCGGGGGGATTCCGGTGCAGCATTATCTAGGGAAGCGGTCCCAGGGCCATCTGTGTCAGCTCCGCGTCATGGAGATGGGAGATTGGGGAGGGCTCCACCCCTCTGCTCTCCGCAGGGATTTCCCTTTGGGATTTCCCGTTGGAGCAGTTGCAAGATGAAACTCTGAGGCATGCTTTTGACCAAGTAAGAGTACCGTATTCAACCTAATTAGCGCACAGGGCACTTAGAAAAATGTCATATGGCCATTCAAGGGTGCGCTAAATAGGGACTCCGATAGATGAGGAATTGGTCTGATTGGGTTATTCCATGTCAGAAGTTGAGAGGGGGTGCGTCATTT
>JAOTRR010000029.1:4539173-4552322 GCA_028570945.1 Gogo arcuatus
TTGTTTTTTTATGTCAGTGACTTGACTCAGTTTGTGCTGTCAGAAAAGTGGGGGTGTGTTTATAGGGGCAGGTGCGTTAATTAGGTCGAATATGGTATTGTGAATAGGAGTTGGGTGAGCACAGGAGAGTATGATTTATATCAGCAGTTCTTAGAATGTATAATTCTATAGTATCCAGGTGAGATTATCCACTGAAGATGAGTCTTGGGAATACACTGTTTTTGGGAAATGCAAATCATTAGGATATCCCTGTGGGAGTAGCAGATGAGTCAGAAGTGGAGAAAGCTCAAAGCAGAAGTTGAGCATCAGGATGAAGCAGGCAGATCTGGAGGACAAGAGGAGTTGACAGCATCAGGGAGCACAGCATACAACTCAACTGAGAGAGAGAGAACAGATCATTATCGGTTATTATTGGTCTTATTCTACAGTGATTTGAAAGGGTGTGCATTGTGATCAGAGTGCAAGCAGGGATTCTGTCAGGTCTAACTATGACAGCATATGAAAGGGAGAGCCAGAAGGTAACACAGACATGGGAGTGCCCTGGCACATAAAGCATCTTGCCATTCCACTGGGAACAAAAATGAGTAATCACGTGTGTGTGTGTGTGTGTGTGTGTGTGTGTGTGAGAGAGAGAGAGAGAGAGAGAGAGTGTCAGAGAGTCAAAACATCATAAATTCAATTTTATAATCAATACAAAATTTTTGCCAGGATGCAATGGATTGTGGATAAAATAGGGATAATAGTGCTGCATTCTGAACTTACTGGAGCCCCTACCTACTGGGACATACAGGAAGCAAGGTGTTACAATAATCCAATACTGAGGTAATGAAAGCATGAACTCTTTTTTTTTTTTCTGTATTATGTAACAACATTACATTTCTTAGCTTAGCAATGTTTCTGAAATGAAAAAAGGCTATCCTAGTAATATTATTTACACAGGCTACAAGTGATAATCATATCAAGGTCTTTCAGTGATGCACATAATGGCCAGACTGAGACCAAAATTTTCCACTTTGTAGCACTGCAGGCAAAAAAAGCATACAGGCAGAAATCATTCACAAAACAGACCAGGCCACCGGGATTTCTCCAGATTCTCCCTATGGCCAAACTGGGCCAGATGCACATGATGTCACTGAAAGGCCAACAAGCATTACAGCCAAATCAGAAAGCTTACTCCTAGCTGCCTTTAGTAGAATTACTACTGTCTTGTCAGAATTGAGATGCAATGAGATGCTCCCTTGACTCCAACCAAATGTCTGTTCTATCTAGAAGAATATTGTGATCGATGGTTTCAAAACCTACACTGAGATCACGTAATATAAGGAAAGAGACACAACCTTGATCAGAGGTCAGTAGTAGGTCATTTACTACTTTAATCAGCAGAGTCTTAGACTCAAGATCAGTTTTTTTTTTTAAATTACTGTTTCAATAACTGCTAGTTCAATGATAGAACTGCTAGTTTAATGAGCAGGGCAGCATGGTGGTGCAGTGGTTAGCACTGTTGCCTCACAGCAAGAATGTCCCGTGTTCACAGCTGACTGGAGCTTTTCTGCATGGAGTTTGCATGTTCTCCCCATGCCTGTGTGGGTTTGTTCTAGGTTTCCTCCCACAGTCCAAAGACATGCAGATTAGGTCAACTGGGTACTCTAAATTGCACATAGGTGTAAAGCTCCAGGCTGAAGTGACTCTAATCTAGTTTTTTGCCTTATTGTGACACAGATCTGATGCTTTTAGGGCTGTGTAGACACAGAAATCTGATCTTTTCAAATCAGATTTGAGTCACCCTGGCTACATTCACATTGCAAGACTCATTGATCAATTCTGATTTTTTGCTCAGATCAGATTTGCCTATCTTGACTGTTCACATTCATAATTACAAGTGACCTGTACCTAACTGTAATGTGAACGCATCTTGTCCTACGAAACGGCAGGCATGAGCATATTGTCATCTGCATCACCACCAACAAAAAACGTCATCTTTGTGAGACGACTCATGGTACTAAAACTGAATAAATGGACTCGGTAGTAGATAATGCATATGCTCATTGCATGCGTACAGGCAAAAAGCCACATGTATTCCAATCTGATTCCCTCTCATTCATGTCGCATGGCCATGATTCGGATATGTATCTGATCTAGGACCACATATGAAAGTGACTCAAATCTAATTTGAAAAGATCAGATTTCTGTGTCCACACAGCTCTGAAAACATCAGATCTGTGTCACATTAAGGCAAAATATCAGATTTGAGTCACTTCAGCCTGGTAATGTGAACGCAGCCTAGCTTAAAACAGGTCCTGCACTCAACCCTATTGAAAATATGTCCTTAAAAGTTGAGTCCATGCCAGGAAACATGCAAATTTAATTCAACTCTACCGATTCTGGTAAGAAGAGTGGTCAGATATCCAACCAGAATTCTGCTAGAAGCTTGCTGATGGCTATCAAAAGTGTCTGGTTAAGGTGAAACTTCCTAAGGGTCATTTAACCAAATATTAGGTGTGCTGTATTATTATTTTTGACCCTGTATGTATAATTTTGACCCTGTGTTCAGAAAATCTAAAATAAACTAAAACTTGTGCACCAAATTCTTGTTTTTTTTTCTTGATTAAAAAAAACAGAACTGAAATTGAAGGGACAACACTTGTGTATATACATAAACAATAAAGAAGAAAACAAAAAAAATCCCTCACAATCTAACAGCAACAAGATACATGTTATACAATCATTCTGCCACAGAAAAAGAACAGTTCAGAGAAATCATTGAAAGGCCAGTATTGCCATGACATTCATGTCCGTGTATGTACTGTGTGTGTGTGTCTATTTTATTTATATATATATATATATATATATATAAAATTCATGCATTTTGGCTTTGCTGGCATATAGGGGCCTCTAAAAAAATTGCTGAATCTCCATTACCCCACCGCAAAAGAGAAGTACGTAAGGGATCCATCAGTTTCTGGTAAAGGCACAAGAAAATAATCACAGTCATTAATGATGGTTCAAGGCCTACATGATGGTAGAATGACACATACTGGCTGCATACTGCCAGAGTTGGGGGCATAAAACCAGGAAAAGTGGCTCAAATACTGTGGCCTAAAGTACAGATTTGAACTTTAACAGTTAACCATTATTCATAATTATAGCTGAGAACTTTAACTGTAGGTGAGACCCAGTGAAATCTGAAAACAGAAATTTCCCAATTTACTTGCAATCAGGATAAAAAGTCCACAATTTTTAGTTATTTAGTGAAACAATACAATTTTCTTAAATTATAGATTATATCATTTGTCAATAATATAAGTCACTTAAAAAGTTTATCAATTAGTGAATAGTGGTGAGCATTTGTGCTTCCAATATGCGCATGTGTAAATGTGTATGTAATCATGGTTATACAGGCCATGCATCACTGACATATTATAAACACATCTAAATGAGAGAAGACTGCAACAGAAAGAAAGGATGTGGAAAAACTCCTAAGAAGTGGTGGGGGAAAAAAACCTGACTGAAAGCAGATATCCTCTGACAGACAATCATGCAAATAAATAAAGATAAATGTTGCTTTCAAAATGCAGACATTTTGTAAAGCATACATCAATTGAACTTCTAAATAAATTAGAATCAGAATCAGATTACATATACTTTTTAAAAAGTAATGGGCTTATATTCCAATATTTTTAAAGAAGGAAGCACATGATGATTATCGTTTTCCAGGAAGATTTATTTCAAGAGAGAATAGAATGTAAACAAGCCAAAAAGCAGAAGAACAATGAACTGAGAGACACTGATGATAAGCATAACTCTAGCTAGGGTTCCTGGCATGAATAGTATTATAGTTACACATGGCCCTGAAATGAAAAAGAATACAAAAATAGCAAAATCAGAATCAAGTTTATTGCCAAGTTACGTTCTGATGCAAAATGTTTTGCTGAAGTTCTATAATAATTTAAACTACTCTGCTGTAATTTTACAATCACGTAAACAGCCATATGTAATCAGTACAGGCCTATCAGTCTACTTTCTGAAATTACTGTATAGTCTTCTATTATCAAGAAAATGACTTGTGACACGGTTTCTTCACCAAAAAAAAAACAAAAACCAACAGACATTGAGGTACATATGGCAGACTGGCTAGACTTCTGTCTCTTAGTGGGTAGGTAAAAGAATGTATGCAATTTAGACCTGTGAGTGCAGTTGAAACCTCCTCTGCATAAAATTTTGGTTGTGTAAACGGTACATTTTTAGTCTCCACAGGAGCATAGAGTTAATGCAGTTAAAAGTAACCAATGTACCATATGTGGCTTCAAACAACAATTAACCAAATACATCAGCATATGGGGTGACTGCATGATTTTATGTCAGCAAAAATTGTGAAGATTTTTACTCGCCACATAAATAGCTAATCTGACATTTTAGAAGTTTAGCGTAAAATTGAAAGACATAAACAACATAATGTATGGGTGAACATAAGTACATTCATCACAAAACAAACATGCAATTTTCCAGTTACTTCCCTGTGTCAAAAAGAACTAACACACTCATACAGTATATAACCATGTGTGCTGAATTTATTCAAATTTATTTATATCTTAAATACCTTGTAGTGGACACTCATGATATGGCATTAGGTAAACCTGAAGATAAACCTGAATTTCACTATACTGACAAATGTAAACAGCGCTACCGTAAATGTGAGATTCGCGCTATTTCAAAATGGAAAAACATCATAGCACTAAATGCAAGTAGGCCATTGAGTCTGAATGCTGTCACAGCACTTTTATGAGAGACCTACAGTATTTCAGGTCTTCCAGTCCATAAGTCTAAATAACA
This sequence comes from Gogo arcuatus, assembly GCA_028570945.1. Classification (NCBI taxonomy): domain Eukaryota; kingdom Metazoa; phylum Chordata; class Actinopteri; order Siluriformes; family Anchariidae; genus Gogo; species Gogo arcuatus. Next base: position 4,544,004 of record JAOTRR010000029.1, read on the forward strand.
CTTAGAATATTGACAGAATTTGAGTTCAGCTGCCAAAAGAAAGACCAGAGGAAGGTAAGCTATGTTGGGTTGGGTTTTCACAAAATAGACAGCTATTTGAAATATACAAAAATGTCAGAAGAAACCAAATAAAACTTTTGATTACTTATTACTATATGCATTAAGTTATTTGTTATTTTTGAAACATCAGTTGATTTAAATTTATTTCCCTTAATGATAGTTTAGTAAAAGAAAATATGGCAGTATGTCGGTTTTGCTTTTCATGGAACTGTCCAACATCACTAAACACAAACTGTCATACGCATACTGTTATGTTAATAAGTATAATAACGGGGCTCCATGTGCACTACGTTAAGATGGTCTGTTGTATAAAAGTGCTGCCCTTGCATCTTACATTCCTGGAGTGGGGGTAGGGTCCAGTGCAGAGAGACCTGTATGGCTTACTGGAATCAGAGCTTTCACTCCTTACAATACCTCTCTACAGCTTCAGTAACATAAGCAATGGAAATTAGACAGTATTATAGTATGTCTGTGAAAAAATAAACAGAGAGTATAGAGAGCCAGGTTTGGACAGATCATGCAAAAATTGGCTGAAGGCAGCAATATAGACTGGCATGTCTGGCATGTAATGGACTGTGTTCTTCATGTACATAAACTAACCCTGGAACAGTAAGTCCTTCAGAAAATCTTTCAATATTTGTATCTGAGCTCTATTTGATGGGATAAAATGAGTGAGGTGATTCAAATAAATTTTCCACCATCTTTAACATGGTATTGCCATCCCCACTTCATCAGAACCTGTCCAGATTAAGAAACAGAGCTGGAGCTTCTGTCTATCCTGCTAATCACCTTTTTAATGCACTAACATCACAGAGATAGTTCTAGCAATTTTATAGAGATCTTTTAGAAATATTGCTGCTTACCCAGCAGCTACACAGTTGTGTCCCCTGTTAACACTGTGTATTCCACAGCAACTGAACCCTTCATTAAATCATTAGTTTGTTTTGTCACTGTCATCTCTAAGTGTAATTTCAACATGAGACAAACTTATAATTTCATAACAATACCCTTGACTCAAGCCATATGCAAACATTAAAAGGCAAGGAGTTACTGACAAATTGTGGCCTCCCTGATTTACAATTTAATTTGTATGCAATAGAACAAAATCCATCAATTATATCCTATGGTTTAAATGCTGCTGATACCATGGTACTCTGTACGGTTACCCTGTAGTGACTCAATCATATTAATTATTATATTTATTATTGCAGTTGTGCACTTTAGTTTCACTGTGTAAGGTGGCAGAGATGTTGCAGTTGCAGGAAATGCTTTTATTAAACAAGAAGGGCAAATAGATCAAAACATGAGAAAATGGTATAGTCAAACAACAGGCAAAAGTTCAGGTGATCGGCATACACCTTTAAAGGGGCAAAAAAACAGAATCTTGATACTGTATTTACATCTAGATGTATTAAACAACTTAGAATATTGCACCTTTGGTGACAGACCACCAAATTTTTAGGTGAGCAAATGTATTGGCACACACAACGTAAATAACACTTAATATTTGGTAGCATATCCCTTGCTTGCAATAACTGCATCAAGTCGGCGACCCATGGATGTCACCAAACTGTTGCATTCTTCTTTTGTGATACTTTTCCAGGCTTGTCACTCAGCTTTTTTCAGTTGTTGTTAGTTTTGTAGGGTTTCTCCCTTCAGGCTCCTCTTCAGAAGGTGAAATGCATGCTCAATTGAGTTAATGTCTGGTGATTGACTTGGCCAGTCTAAAGCCTTTCACTTTTTCCCCCTGATGAAGCTACCCAGAAGTTACCCAGCAGCTTGTGTTGGCAGTGTGTTTTGGATCATTGTCTTGCTGCATGATGAAGTTTCTCCCAATTAGATTGGATGTATTTCTCTGTAAATTGGTGGACAGAATGTTTTTGTAGACTTCTGAATTCATTCTGCTGCTACCATCATGAATTATATCATCAATAAAGATTAGTGAGCCCATTCCAGAAGCAGCCATGCAAGCCCAAGCCATCCACCGTGCTTGACTAATCAGCATAAACTGGATCATAAACCAGATAAGATCATAAACCAGATGATTGTCCATGAGACACAAGGCTTTGTATGTCAGGTGAATAACAATGAGTGATATGTTATGTCAAGTGAGTGAGTGGAGTGTGTATATAGGTAATGGTGAATGTGGTAGTAAGCATATGTGCTGGGGAGTGTATTCTTACGCAGCTATATTTGTAGGCCATGGTGCAGCTTGGGAGGTAGAGCTCGAGTGAACACCAATTTTGGGAACATGACACTCTGTATTTCATATTTGCATAGTTTTGCATTTCTGGAAATAGTGTGTTCACAGCAACAGATTTTTCAAATATTTGAAGAAATATTGCTGAATATTTAACCCATTTTATTTTAACTTAGTTTTATTTTAACCTAGTTAACCTATTTTATTATTCATTCGTGGATGTTGGCTACTATACACCCAGCTACCAAAGCAGAATCCAAGTAAGCTTACCAAGCTATAAAGTGATTCTGAACTCCTGACTATGCCTTTAAGATAATTAAACTTAAATACATGCTTTTTTCAACAAATATTCATAGATACATTGTATTGTTAGCTTGGCATTTTGCCAACTTATATTATACCTGCAAATTTGTAATGACTTTCATAACTCAGGTCATATGAAAAGATATGAAGATAGATTGAGATTAGGGTTAAAGACAAAAGGTAAAGACTGAGATACAAACCTTATGCTCTCAGACCTGCTGGAGCTACCCTGATGCCCTACTTCTGGTTGGAGTTCTTATCACCTCGCTCCTGCTGAGGATGGCCCCATATGGACAGCCTAAAGTTGCACTTAAAAATCGTGAAGATGGCTTTGGACTGCAATTGATACAAACAGCTTTGCTATGATGGCTTACGCCTACTACTCCCATGATAACTTTAGGACTGCAATTGCTATGAACAGACTTGCACTCAAGTCTCCATCAGTGAACAGCTGACTTCATCAAAATAGACTTCATGTTAAAACTATAATGAATTTCCTGGTTATACAATTGCACTTTTGATCATATAGCACACATTTATAGAAGCGAGTTATTTATAATCACACCCTCCGGTGTCACCCAGATGAGGATGGGTTCCCTTTTGAGTCTGGTTCCCCTCATGATTTCTTCATGTCATCTCAGGGAGTTTTTCCTTGCCACCTTCACCTTCTGGCTTGCTCATTAGGGATAAATTTTATAATTAATATATGTAAAATCTATATTCAAGATTTATATATTTCTGTAATGCTGCTTTGTGACAATGTCCATTGTTAAAAGCACTATACAAATAAAATTGAATTTAATTGAAGGTTTAACATTCATATTTTTACAGCTGCATTTGCAAGAAATTATGTGAATATTTTCATAATATCACTCAACACATCTATATCTACAAAAGCACATATCTATACCAGCACATATCTATACAGTATCTGCAACCTATGGAAGCTGTGGAAACTGTGGATGCATTTTTATGAAAACATTTTAATATTATTGTCATTTTTGTATTTTAGTTGTGACTTATCTAAAAGATTATACTGCAACCTAGAGAACATGGTTCCTAACTAAGCACTAAGGCTACATGCCCAGTGCATGCAAATACATGACATCAAACTTCCCTGCATTTCCATTACAGGCATTTAGTAGACACTTATCCAGAGTGATGTACAATGAGCACACACATATAGTTGGGGGTTAGATGCCTTGCTCAAGGGCACTTTAGCTATGGACTTTTTCTGCATGTCAAGGGAATCAAACTAGCAACCCTTTGGGTCCAAAGCTGCTTTTCTAACCTTTAGGCCATGTCTACCCCATGCCCCTGTGATGAGTTCCAATGGGAAGTAGCAAAAAAATGTGCAAGGTGTGGAATAGCAACTGGTGAGAAAATTTGAGCTGGTTTCACCTTATGCAAACTATAAGTGACAGCCATGCAGCAGTGACCATTTGGACAAGAAACATCTTTCAACTGCAATTGCATTCGCTCACATTCACTGCCTATGTAGTTCTGTCTGGATGACATGGACAAAAAATTAATAACTGCCACCACCTATGGCAACCTTTCTGTGATGCATATTGCAGCTAATTTTGCTAATTTTGCTAATTTTACTGAGTACTGTTTGTAATGAGTCCTGTTTTTTTTGTGTGTTTTTTTTTAAATAGCACATTTGAATGGAAATGTGTCTCACTGGATGCTGCTGTAAGTAGACAAAATAAAGAAGGAATGTTTTAATTTATATTTAAAATCTATCATACTTGTAACATGCATTGAAAAGCAAGGCACAATTGCTTAAGATCAGTGTATACTTTTGTGGCAGTGGGGGTGTGATTGAGTGTCAGCTGTAGGCGGCGAGGAGTCAGGTAGAACTGGCAGGTAACACGTGATGAGTTTCATCTGTGTTTGATTACTGGCGATTTATGTGTGTCTCTTGTGTTCTTGCAGAGAGAAGCATGTAACTGCAGAGAGAGCTGAGCAACCCAGCGCCTTGTGTGTGTGTGCGCATGTGTGTGTATCTAAAGTGCAGAGAGCAAAAATAAAGTCACTGAAAAGTAGACTAAAATAAAGCTCATCTTGAGCTGTCACGCCTGTCTCCCATTTCCTCATTCCTTGAGCTGCAAGAGTGGTACACTGGGGGCAAAACTCAGGAGTAAGGAGAAAGTGCCATCATGGAGTCCACACCAATCGCCGAGAATCCTCCAGATCCTCGTTAGCAACCACCAAGCTCAACATCAGGCCCTCATTGTGTTATGCGCAGAGCAGAAGCAGCGCTTTTGGGCTCTGCTCCAGGTTAAGGCAGAGGACTGGCAGGTGATCCGGAGCCTGGTCCAGCTAGCGGGTACTCTACAGCCACTCCCGAGGATGCTCCGGCCAAACCATACATTCTAATGCTTAAGATGGGTCTGTAGGATGACCTGGAGGCTTTTGGGGAGCTATTTGAACATGTCACTGAAGCATGCTCATGGCCAACCTTACAGTGGGTGGTCTGCCTATTGCTGCTCCTATTGGGGGAAACCCAGCTCTCAGCTGAACAGCTCCCAGCCACAAACCTGCTGGAATATCTGGACCTGAAGCAGGCTATTCAGCAGCGGGTTGGCCGCACCCCTGAATAACATCGCCAGTGCTTCTGTGTGCTAGCATACAGTGAGATCGGCCGCCCATTCACCTTCGCCCAACAGCTCCAAGATGCCTGCCATCTGGCTGTTGACTGGAGAGTGCAACATTGAGGACGTTGTTGACTGAACGGCACTGGAGCAGTTTGTTGTTCAACTGCTGGGAGGAACGTTGGCCTGGGTTCAATGCCACCGCATGGCGATGCTGGTGGAGGTAGTCCAACTTGTGGATCTAGTAATGTTTCTGTTCCTGTCCCTTCTCTCTCTTTTCCTTCTCACCCCTCCCCTATCTCCACACTGTGGAAACAGGGGCCAATTCTCCTGAACCTGTGTCCCTCCCTGTTTTCCCTTGTGCCTCCGTGCCAATGTTGCCACTAACTGTCTCTTTCCACAGGTGAAACCTTCCATGCTCACCAGGCCCAGGACAAAGCCTGGGCAGGTCTGTAGGAGCCGTGGGAAAGCTGGGAATTTTCAGGAGCAGCATCTCCTTAAGGAGGCAGGGATTCTGATCTGCATTCCTGACACACCTTGGGCTTCCCCTGATCAAGCAGGAATGTACAGAGTGGCAGTGAGTATTCAAGGGGGTACACCTCAGGCCTTGGTGGATTTGGATTGTAATCAGACCACAGTTCATCAAAGTGTGATTCAATGCAGGGCACAGGGAAATGCACAATTGGTGAAGGTGAGGTGTGTACATGGAGATTTCCACAAATATCCACTGGTGCCAATCACTATTCAATTTTGGGGAGAAAAGTGGAGGGGAAAAGTGTAGAGGTGGCAGTTAGTTCTCGCCTCACCCATTCACTAATTTTGGGAACCAACTGGCCCGGGTTTCAAGCCTTAGTAAAGCACTTATCTGTGGATGGGTCCTGCTGCGGCAAAACTTGGGGGGATTCCAGCAAAGAATTATCTGGGGAGGCAGTCCCAGGGCCATCTGCATCAGTTCTGCATCAAGGGGACACGGAGGGTGGGGAGGGCTCTGCCTCTCCACTCTCATTTCCCTTCGGGATTTCCTGTTGGAGCAGTCACAAGATTAAATTCTGAGGCATGATTTTGACCAAGTGAGAGTAATTGATGGTCAAAACCTCCAGTCTGACGTTGCACTCTTCTACCCATATTTTTCGAGTGATGCAGGACACTCACACAGGAGAGGAAACGACCCAGTTGTTGTCCCGAAGAGCCGTAGGGAACTTTTGTTCCATGCAGCTCATCATAATCCCATGGTAGGTTATTAGGTCAGGATAAAACACTTAACAGACTCATGGCCCACTTCTATTGGCCAGGCATTCACAGCGATGTTTGCAGGAGGTGCGTGGCATGTTGCGAATGTCAGCTGGTGAATCCGATGACTACTCAAAAAGCATCATTGCGCCCTTTACCATTGATCAAGTTTCTCTTTGAAAGAATTGGTATGGATCTCGTCGGGCCATTAGATCGATCTACATGAGGGTATCACTTTGTGTTAGTCATAGTGGATTATGCAACACAATACCCGGAAGCAGTGACTCTATGCAACATTTCTGCACGCAGTGTCATGGAAGCACTCTTCCGTGTTATCTCCCTAGTTGGGATTCTGAAAGAGATCCTGACTGATCCAGTCACAACATTCATGTCATACACACTTCATGAACTGTATGAATTACTGGGGATTAAATTGATCCACACCAGGGTTTACCATCTGCAAATGGACAGCTTGGTCAAACAATTTAATCAAACACTTAAAAACATAATTCTTAAGTTCGTTCACGAGGACATGAAAACTTGGGATATATGGCTGGAACCCCTCTTATTTGCAGTATGAGAGGTCCCGCAAGCCTCCACAGGGTTCTCCCTATTTGAATTATTGTATGGTCGCAAGCTTCATGGCGTCCTGGACGTCATTATGGAAAGTTGGGAGGAGGGACCTTCTACTAGTAAAAATGAAATTCAGTATGTTCTTGACCTGAGAGCAAAACTCCACACACTGAGTTACCTAACTTAGGAGAACTGCAATCTCAGCTGTATAATAGGGTGGCTCGGCTATGGGAATTTGCACAGGTAGATAAAGTGCACGTTTTACTACCCATGTCGATCTCTAAATTGCTCGCAAAGTTCTCATGTTCTCCTGCTCAAGATGGGTCCACAGGAGAAAGTCACTGAAAAGTAGACTAAAACAAAGTGCACCTTGAGCTGTCATGCTCCCATATCCCCATTCCTGAGCTGCAAGAGTGGTACAACTCTATTAAGGGCAAACTATAAATTATTGTCACAGTCCATAGCAGAGGTTAGATAACAAAAATATTAAACACAGAATGCTAAGCTTACAGGGGTAGCCTACTTGAATAAGAAGATATTTGAAATCCACAACTTCATGATTGTCGGGTTCATTCACGTCTTGTATTGAGGACAGACACACCCATCAAGCGGCGAGGCACTGGTGAAGAAGATAGCAGAGGGAGGTCTTTGCTTCACATGCAGTGAATATTTAGCCACAACGTATCAAGCACATACACTTTTAGAAAGAATATGTTAAAACGAACACAAACTGTTAAATTCCTACACATCAATGGGTGAGTGTTGGGACAACGCTTGTGTTCATTTTGACACATTCACTGTGTAAATGATTTTAACACAGCGAAGGTGTCAGGAAGGTTAAAGATGTGTAAACATGTAATATTAACACATTATGTGCTATGTAAAGCAAATCAGTCTATACAAAACTGACATTGAGTATGTGTGGAGCAGATCAGTCTACACATATTGTGTTTAATGCTGCGAACAAATACACAGGTTGTGTTAATTTTAAAAAGGTTAACACGAATATCTGTAAACATGTGTAATATTAACACATTATGTGCTGTCTTTGGCTACACACATTATGTTAAAAAACATGCCTAAAACCCTACACAAAAAAGTGTTATGACACAAAATTAGTTAATGTCAATAAATACACTATTTATTACTTCAACACATTTATTATCACGAGGTATTAACAATAAGATTCACAGAATAACCCACAATAAGATTTACAGAAATCAAACTGCAGAACATATCAATACAAATTCATAGAATAGAATTTCACAGAATTTCAGCAGTAATAAAGGAAATGTCTGACGTAGGACAAAACAGTTCTTTTTCCAATTTCATTAGGCAACATGACACATAACCACA
>JAOTRR010000029.1:4565512-4577760 GCA_028570945.1 Gogo arcuatus
TTAGTAAATAATCCCACGTTATTTTTTTCAAAAGCAAATTAAAAATAAGCGCTGGGTAAAAACCCATCTATCTTATGTAAATAAAGATACAAATTTCGTTGTCTGGTGCTGCATGCTTCGCTCTGCCCAACTATAAACTCACACTCGGCTTTGAGCTGTTACTAGCTTATATTTAGACCATATAAACTATTCTGGCACGTTGCATGTCTATACCTGTATTCGCACACACAATAAATAAATAAATAAATATGCTTTATATCTAGCATGGACACACATTAATACATAAACGCACACACACTGAGTTTCTATATATAATAGGTTGCTTACCAACTTGTGAGTTCCAAAATGTCTTTTAAATTACCAAGGCCAAGACTGTTAACTTTTAATGATCATGATGTGATCGAGTTGCCTCCTCCACTTACTCCCCCATGGTGAATCCTTCTAGATTCCTATCTCATCAGTCATTTTCCATTCCAATTCAGATAAGACACTCAGAAGGTCTCAGGGTTGTTTCAGACTTGATGAATTCCAAATGAAGAGGCCCTTGATGGTGGACCGACTGGAGGAGGGTCCCTAACACATTGCACTGAACCAACCATGTTCCAAGTCAGTGTCCTGCACCAAGAACACAGCTCATTTCTAATCACTGTCACAACCAAATACCCCATCATCCTCAGCTTTTCCTGGACACAAAACCACAATTCCCAGAACTCCTGAGCAGAACGGGAAATCACCCACTGGTTACTCCACTGTCTTGCAACATGTTTCAAAATGTACCAACTCTTGGCAGCCTTAACCTCAGTCAAAAGCCCTGAACTAAACACCAAGGGGGAAATCCCCTCCCCCCCATTTATTAGGAGTTCACATTGGTCTTCAGGAAAGCCAATACCAGCAGCCTGCTCTGTCAACATCCCTATGGCTGTGCAACTGAGCTCATACCTGGCACCATGCCCTAGAAACCATATCTATGCACTGTCTGCCACAGAAAACCATAATATGGAAGAACACAGTCCCTCCAAAAGTATTGGAATGGCAAGGCCGTTCTTTTGTTTTTTGCTATACACTAAAGAGATTTAGGTCCGATAAGCATGTATGTTTTGGATCATGAGCATATTGTTTGTAGTTATCCATCCCAATTATCTGCCTGTATCAAAAAAAAATATTTTAACACCAAGCTTACATGTCTCACTATGTCTGTGCTGGATAGGCTCTATCAGTCAATTGGTATTGACAAAAACATCCACTGAGCAGCAGTTCTGGGTAGCTGAAGATTGGAAAAACATTGGATGGTCTTTTTCCAATCTTCAAATATCCAGTTGTGGTGAACCTGTGCCCACTGTAGCCTCAGATTCCTGTTATTGTTATCTGATTTGGTCTTCTGCTGTTGTAGCTTGTCTGTCTCAAGGTTTGACATTTTGTGCATTCTGAGATGCTTTTCAGTTTACCACAGTTGTAAAGAGTTACTGTAGACTTCCTGTCAGCTACAATCAGTCTCCCCTGAACTTTTTGTTTTTATTTATCAACAAGGCATTTCTGCCCAAAGAACTGCCACTCACTGGATTTTTTTTTACATAATTCTATCTAAACTCTATAGACCAGTGTGCATGAAAATCCCAGATATAAGCAGTTTCTGAAATAACCAACCAAGTCAAAACTCAAACCAGTTCATGTGACACTAATAACCATGCCACAGTCAAAGGCCCTGAGTTCCCCAATCTGATATTTGAGCATTAACTATATCTGCATGACTTTGTGCATTTTACTGCTGCCACATTATTAACTGTTTGGATAAATGAGCAGGTGTATAGGTGTTCCTATTAAACTAGCCTGTGAGTGTGGTGTTGCATGAGACATCTTTGATACTATACATCTGCTTGTGGTACACTACTGAGATGCTTCTCATTAGGAAAACAAAGTTGCCAATACATAGATCAAACACACATTTCCCAACCAGCATCTCTCAGACCATACATGACCATATTTATACATCAGCAGCTGACTGGATGTTACAAGGGCTTTTTTTCTTCCACAGTACATGCAGCAACTTGGGTTCAAAAAGCAATAAAAAACTTCTGGCTGAAACATTGGTTACAATAGTCTGTCACATTTTCCATTGATAAAGTTGATTGATTTTGTTATTTCCCCCAATGTTTAGATGAACAGATGGTATAAATTGCTTTATCACTTCCATTTATGCTGGAGGAGAACCCTAATGTCCTCATTTTCTGCATGTGACATTCCTGGCATGAGGAGTTGAACTGCCAATATGAGCTGCCAAGCTACAGAGCTTTCTTTAAAAAAAAAATACAGTTTGGAACTTTTATACCAAGAAGCCAGACGCCACTCTTACTATTCCACAACCAAAGCAACATCATTAAGATGGGATGAGAAGTAATATAGGATAGTAAATAGGATGATCAGTTTTGACATATGCTATTTCTCCATTTCTCTTAACAAATTATAGACAGTAACATTTATACCTGTGTATAGAGAAAGGAAATGGGCTATGGAATAAGTTAGAAGTGGAGGTAGCTCTGCTTTGCTGTAGACCTGGAAAACACTTCAAAGACTTGAGGAGAACTAGAAAGGCATGTAAAACCACAAATAGAGAAGGGAAGAGTTAATTGAGAGCACAGCACATCATTTCCAGATGGCTTCACACACACAAAAAAAACCCTGAGCAAGAACATGATTAAACTGCTATGAGGGATAGAAGCCCTGTGCAATTAAACCAGATAGCTGCCATATGAGGGGACACAGAAGCAAGTCATCGATGTTTAATTCCAGCTTTTCACCATACTCCTCCAGACATGTCTGCCTCATGTTCTATTTAATGTATATGTGTGTGACTATACCTATATTGAGAAGGGCAGATAAAACAAGCTGGAAATTGAGGTTTGCTAATTGATAGAGAATGAGGAATCAGAGAGTGGCAGAGGGTATGAGAAAGATTTTAAGCCATTGTACAATGTAGAATCAATACAATATCTAGTATTGTTAAGCTTAAAATGCAAGCAAACAGTGGGACTTGCATTTGTTTTACTGCTTTTTTCACAAGCACTGTGGAAGTATACACCTGTTGAAAAATTCTTAGAATTATGTGTTGCTGGTAAAGTAGGACAGAAGCGTAATAGAAACATTTAAAAATGCGCCAATAATGTAATATAATTTCCTGATCAGAGGACCTAATTATAGCAAACACTCTGCCTGTATGAGAGTGAATGCAACTAATTTAGCTTTTATAACCAGGAAATTCCCTTTGTTTAGCAGCCGACATCAACTGGTGTCTCAGAAATTCAATCCCTGATTTGAAATAGATGGAAGAAGAGACTGAAGGAGGGGAAGTTGTTGCCAAGCATTCAGACTCTGCTGGATTTCTCCAATCCTGTTTTGGAAAAAAAAGATCAACATTTTAGCCTGGAGGACATTAGAACTTCATTATTGCTTGTGGGACAAGCATATGTGTTACCTGGATCTATTATGGAAAAAGTAAACAAAATGGTCATGCCTAAAATGCCAAGCATCTTACCAAGGAAGGAGACATTCAGCATTGTGTGCAGTTAATAACACACCACAAACAGATAATCAATGTCTGTGCATGCCCTAAAACACAGATCAAGATGTCCTGAGGTTGAAGCATGTTTAGCTGGGTGCATAGTTGTTGTTAGAGACGTGGATCTGAAATAGGAGTTTTATTCCAGAACTCTTTAGGATCTTTTTTCTTCTATGAGTGTTCGGTTGTTACCAGCATATTATTTGCTTTTAGGGGTGTAGTCTAACTCTTGCACTTAAAGACTCTCCTGTGCAAGATTTAAAATACATTAAATATATGGAAAAAATCATATCAAAGTGAAAACAGTAACGTTCATTTCAATAAGTACGTAAAACATACTGATGCTCAACCAGAAAATGAACTATGTTGTAGATCTACAGTTGTATGTGTAAGAAAAGTCTTATATTCATAAAAAGAAACCAAGTACTACACTGATTCTGAGATGGACTGATGTCCCATCCAGTATGTGTTCCCACCTTGTTCCCAGTGTTCCAAGAAAGGCTCCAATTCCACCATAGTTGCTGAAGATGAATGAATGAACTACAATGACTAATCATATTTAGGCATAGGCATGAGTTCACCTTTGTAATGCCTGAGTCTTTCTGAACCTGACTGTATCTATGCCAGACCTTAAAATATAGCAAATAAAGGAAATTATATTGGTAGAGATAGAAACTAAGTTGGAAATCTTCTTCCCATCTCCTTCACTTCATTCATTCATCCATCCATCTATCCATCCATTCATCCATATGTGTTTGAGCAAATTCTGACATGTTTTATATTAAGCCCATAGTACTAAAGTTTGGCATTTTAGTAGTGATCTAGTGAGCTAGTGGCACCCCAATCCAGCAGGTACATAGAACAATATCTTTCAATGCCTATCCACTCAGCGAGAGAGTATAGTTTTAGATATTCTATATCTATATATCTATGTATTCACCTATATTACATGAAAAACATATCACTATCAGTATATTACATAGAATTGTGTGTGTACAAGGCTAAGAGAGAAAGAAGGAGAATGAACAGGAAAGGAAGAGTGAGGATGTTTATGTATGTAGTAGTGTCTCGTTTGTTAATGTGACTGTCCATTTTAAGTATACAATTGCACTTTTTGACTATATTGTACACTGCACAGTTAGAGAAGGGAAATTACTTATAATCGCACTATCCGTTGTCACCCAGATGAGGATGGGTTCGCTCATGAGTCTGATTTCTCTCAAGGTGTCTTCCTCATATCATCTCAGGGAGTTTTTCCTTGCTTGCTCATTAGGGATAAATTTATAAATTTAAATACATTGTATTTATATCCAGAATGTATACATTTCTGTAAAGCTGCTTTGTGGCCATGTCCATTGTTAAAAGCGCTCTACTGATAAAATTAAATTGAATTGAAGTAACTATCTGGGCATGCTCATATTTTCTAGACACAGCTTTGCATCTATGCTATCAAAGCTTTAGCATCACTGTAGCATCCAACATGGACAGGAAGTTCTCATCCTCTACACTCTTTTTCCACTAACCTTTTTGGAGCTAAATAGGTATGAATTATTGTATATAGGTATAATGCATATTTACTACAGCGAGCTGTGATTGGCTAAGCAAGGAAGGGTACTCAGGAATATGCTGGCAGGGGATGAAAGGCCCTAGTCCTAAGTGGGGGGAACAGTGCCCATCTGAGATAAGAACAAGGAGGCTATGGGGTATAGCAGCAGCTACTGGAACAGGTTGAGTGGCAGGCAGAGTGAGGCCTCATCATGAGGCTGATACACAGAGCCTTCCTGTCAGAACTTCTATTATCTCCTCCTGGCAAAGCTTCAATGGAAGTCTTATCACTAATGGACACAGGAGGAGGCACCGACAACAGCACCACTTTCTCTGTCCCTCCTGAACCACTGGCACAGCACAAACAGCTTCCTCTCAGGTGCCCCATCTTCTGAGATGAGACCCTTTGAGTGGGGCCTCAAGGAGTCTGGACCCAAGAGTTCTTGTTTTGGACACATTTGAATTCCTTTATTTTCTGTATCTGTGATCCAGGAGCACAGACTTTTCAATCTTTCTTGCTTTCCAATTTTCCTCATCCATCATCTCTGTCTTGGTTTTGCTGTAGGGGTATTAGCTTCTGTTCAGATATCCTTATATTCAGTGACGACCATTCATTTTTGAGGGGCAGTCATTTTAAACTGCCCAAAATTGCCCTTAGTATATGCGTCACCCCAGAGACCAGGTGATTGTTCTACAGTGGTAAGTGAATACTACATTCTACTGTTCTACACCCTTGAACTCTAGGCTTCTGACCCTTTAGAATGGCTGCATGCTTGATCAGCACCTTAAAGGGACAATAATAGTGTAAAAGTCACTATTCTGCAAGACTGCAGCACATTATACATCAGTATAGCATGTTAACAGGGTTCTATCACCAGTCATACATTCTTTTTCAGGAGATGCTACAAACTCACTGGAAGGTTTTGATACAATGGAAAATGAAATGTTTATCCACACAGCAAATAAAGGATCTCAGTGGCCAGTGGTCAAATATGAAACAAAGCAGTGTCAAGACACAAAGTTGCTTAACCAGGTCTCAAGGCTTGTCCACTGTCATGCCACACAGCCACATACTGTATGTGCTCCTTGTTATTCACATCTGGCCTACTTATAATATTGATACAGCCCATGGCTCAGTTTCTCTTTTTTGCTACTGTAACCAGCACTGATTGGTGAAACCTGTCAAAGTCCACTCTTGGATAAATGCCAGCAGGGAGGATAGGCCAGGGATAAGAGCCATCAAACACAAATCCTAAGGTGTATATTCTACCTACCCCTTGCCTCCCTTTGAAACACAAAGAAAACTGAAACAATCTCAGTCTTTGATCAATGATTGTGACTTTTGTTGTGGCTGGGATAAAGAGTTATACCACACCACTGTTAAATTCTTAATTATGATTGCTCAGAAAGTGTCGTTTATTTTCTATAACATCACAGCTCTGACTGACTGACTGACTGATCTTCGCTGCCAAGGAAATCACAGGTCCACTCCTTAATGCAGTCCTTATAATACATAATTGTCAAATTTGCTGTGATGAAGCTTTCTGTAAGCTTTACAGTAAGCTTTTTTCTGTGAGCTTTGAAGTAAACTCCAGTGTCAGTGATTAGTAACAGTCAGAGGTATAGCTGTCCAGACATGGCAAAGTTTTCAAGAGGAAGAGGGCTTTTCTCTTTCTCTGTAACAATACAAGCCATATTTTTGTCTTATTAACATCAACAGAGAAGAACAAGAGAGGCCAGTGCTGCTATAACATAGGTGATAAGAGGGACTAACTTGTTTTGTGGATGTTCTTCAATATTAAATGTGACTATAAATGGAAATAAGTACAAGGTTAATTTTTTTTTAATGGTTAGGTATGGGAAATTGCTGTGGTGTAAGAGTTATAAACACTTCAGAATGTGCTGTTATAGTAAAATAATCAAAATCAACCTTAGGGTGGTAATGGTGTTCTGCTCTGCATCTGGCTGCATCACACCACCATGTTACTGATTAAGTTCCTATAATAATTCACATCTGGCTGGGGAAACAACCTCCCACCACTGGTTGGAAACCAGGGCCTTATTCATTGCTTCCATATCTTAGGAGATTGTGAGGATAAAGGCAATGTCTTCGGATATTATAGTGCACACATGACGCAGAGTGATGCAGTGGGCAGACGTACAGCTCCTGGGTACCTGCTTTGCACCTGAGCTGTGTGGAGTTTCACATGTTCTTCACATGTTTCAGTGGGTTTCCTCTGGGATCTGACAAAGTGGATACTGAACATGAATGAATGTACAGGCTTTAGGTTTTGTACCTATTGCACTCAGCACCCTAGTTTTGCATGAATGATTATTTGAAGTAGGAATAGACTGTGTTAATGGTCACAGCATTCATAAATAACTGTAAAATATAGATATAAAAATAGACATAGGTATACTGTAGATATAGATATAGATATAGATATAGATGTTTATTTTCATGGCAAAGAAAAGTCTCTTAGCTTGTAAACTGACCATAGTAGGTTTGGGTGTGAGACTGTGACTCCATTCAGGGTAACAGTATTAGGCTCAAGCTGTGACCATATTAATGTAATTAATTATTAATTAATAACCACATAATAAATAACCACATTATTAATACAATTATTAATAATGCTTCACTAATCTATGATTAGTAATGACACAGCAGGAATGCAGCACTAACCCTAACCCTAACCCTATGAGAACATTAAAAGCTTCTACATTTACAATTCTGTCTCTAAAATGTGCACAGAAATGCAAACTATTATGAAGAAATATAGCAAACTATAGTAAGTGTTTAAGCAAAACAGAGAGACAAACTTTATCATATCATAACATATTGAATCAGGTTGAAGACATTTAGAAAATATTTTTGAGGCCTCATCTTTAAATTATCCATTGATATCAGGGCAAAACCATGTGAAACAATTTCATGCCTGTATAGGTTTGGATAAGATACTCTAATAGGAGATTAGGAAATGTTGTTTGAGTTGATTAGGATGTAGATAAATGACTGTAATGGAATCAATAAAATAGGAAAAATGACCAATTGAAAAATAAAAATGGTCAGTAAATTATAAAAGTGGGAGAAATATAGTAAATAAAACATAGTTAATTAAAATTAATTAAAAGCATTTAAATTTTTTAGACTTTTGATGTTTGGGGGGGTTCCATAGTTTATGAGATCCTAAGCATTCACATGACCTAGTATATCATTTATCAGTACACTGGCACACATTTTACACAGAACTTGGAATATTGTGAGATTTCATTCAATGCCAAATAGACTGTTTAAACATAGCTATTTATAATGCCATTGACATACTCTCTTTCAAAAATAAAAAAAGAAGATGATGGGTGTATTGAGAAGTCTATTATGACCCAATACCATAATACCAGTTGATGAACTATTCGATTCAATTCAATTCAATTCAACTCAATTTTATTTTATTTGTATAGTGCTTCTAACAATGGACATTGTAACAAAGCAGCTTTACAGAAATATATAAATTCCGGATATAAATTGTACACATATGAATTTATAATTTATCCCTAATGAGCAAGCCAGAGGCGATGGTGGCAAAGAAAAACTCCCTGAGACGACATGAAGAAGAAATATTGAAAGGAACCAGACTCAAAAGAGAATCCATCCTCATATGGGTGACACCAGATAGTGCTATTATAAATAACTCACTTTTATAACTGTCTGCTATATGGTCAAAAAGTGCAATTGTATACAGGAAATTCATTATAGTTCTAACATGAAGTCTATTTTGTTGAAATTATCAATTGTTCACTGATGGAGAGTTGAGTATAAGACTGTTCATGGCAATTGCAATCCTAAAGTTATCATTGCAATTGTAATCCTAAGCCATCTTCACAGTTTCTAAGTGCATCTTTAGGTTGTCCATAAGGGGCCATCTTCAGCAGGAGCAAGGTGATGAGAACTCCAACCAGAAGTAGGGCATCAAGATGGATCAGGCAGGTCCGAAGAGCAGAAGTGGTCAGGAGCACTGGTATCTCAGGAGTAGCATGTGTAGCTCTACAGAAAGAAGGGGAGATGGAGAGATGGAGAGAGAAACACAGACTGTTAGGTATGCTCAGGGTTGTTGTCACTATCATTGTCACGTAATGGTTAAGAACAGTGAATATCATGTGCTGAGTGCAAGCAGGGACTCTGGAAAGACTAACTATGACAGCATAACTAAAAGGAAGGGCCACTACAAGTACACTGCAACCTCGCTATAACGAAGTCCTTGGGGGACGTCCAAATAGTTTGTTATCCTGAAAAGTTCGTAATACTGAAATGGGCCCACTTGTCACACCAACACTCACATTATATGTGAAATTTTAGGCACATTCTACTTATTACAAATTTCTCTTTCCAATGTCACTATCATAGTTCATTGAGTTAAAGGATCACGAATGGAGGCGATGATTTTTTCATCTGTTATGGAAATGACGGAGGTTACTGGTGTATCGTTGTCAATGTCCTCCCACTGACTTGCTATGTTTTCTAAATTTTCACCATTCAGTTCATTCATCTGTTGCAAATCACCGATGATGTTATTTATGTCGCGCTGCGTGGCTGGGGGAGGGGGGGGTATAAAAACGCTGCTTGTACGCTTTAGGTGTTAAGTTTAGCGGTATCAGCAGTCATTTCGTCCTTTCATCGATCCTTTGATCACCGTTCTTGATAATTGTTAGTTATTGACACCTAAGCTAGGCTAGTTAAGCCTTTGTTTTATGGCTTTAACATGTATTGTTAACTTGACTGAGGACTTAATTACTTATTGTTTGTCTCTGGTGGGAAAAGGAACGTATGGCTCAGTGATGGTTTTTTTTTTGAAGACTCCGACTCATTGTCACTAAAGGCGGGGGAAATGAACTTAGTTCATTATATGCGAAAGTTTGTAGTAAAAGAGTTCATTGTAGTGGGGTTGCAGTGTACTATGGAAGAACTATGTCTATAACCTGCATTATGTTGGACCTTTGTCTGACGTATATACTCTAATTAAATAACTGAGGAGACGTCAGCTCCACTACAGCAGGTGCAGTAATGTTTAGGTTGGAACAGCCTATCATGTATATTTTTTTCCACAGTCTGTTTTCATTCCAAGCTTCATCTTTTGTAAGGACAGTCTGGAATGCCAGACTTAATCAAACCACAACTTGATGTAACTTGAAGTGACTTTCTGTAAATCCCTCTGATTATAAATAATCTTTTTTCAATTATGTCATTCTGATCTGTACCATAGACCAATATGTTGCCTACTGTTGCACTCAAACTGACAGAATGTATATGATATCAGTCATGTCAACTGTCCTGTAACTTATCCTCTTATAAACGTTGTGTACATTTCTATCCCTTAATCTATATAATATAATTTACAAATCTTTTCATTTTTCATAACCCTGACCACAAGTGCTGCTGGCTGACTTTATTAAATGCTGTGAAATTGCCCAAAACAATGCATAATATTATAATAGTTTAAAAACACTTTGTCAAAGTGAGTTTTAAGATAGGCTATTACTGCAGGAAAGTACTATACCCATACCCAGAAGTCTTATATTTTATCCACTGTGCTCTGGGGGTATTGCAGGACCCCTCACCAGGACCTCTCTAGGCTGTCTTTATCCTCTTTCATCTGTTTATTGTGCTTCTAATCTGTATGTCTCTATCTCCTCATTGTGTTCTCAAACCTCTAAGGATTCTCTCTCTCTCTCTCTCTCTCTCTCTCTCTCTCTCTCTCTCTCTCTCTCTCATAGAGATAGCTGAAGAGGACGATTGCATCTATTTCTCTTTGATCATTCTAAGGTCTCAGAGATAAGCTGAGAGTATCCTTCCACACCCCACAGTGGCTCACTCTGTTGTCTATGTGTGCAGACTCCTCATTCTTATCAAACTTGGTTCTGTTTTTGGTTTGTGTTTGATCTTCTTAACATTAAATGGGCTTTAAACCTTAAATGGGCTTTAATCCCTGGGTGGCTATATAATGAGTGGTTGCCATCTGTAAGTTTGTATGTAAGTTGTTGCAATCCATGTCAAGAAGATGCAAGACAAGTCTAATTAAGTGTATAAATATTCAGTTGAGTAATTAGGAATGGTAATTGTGGCTGAATTGAGTTCTTAATTCCTAGCATGAATGCCTGACAGTAAATTGGTATTACTATAACCTCATCAGTTTGTATTTTGGCTTGTATGTTGGTTTATATACAGTATATTCCCCCTGTGGTTACTGATTCTGCCTTAATTAGAAGTTAACTTACAATGTACAATATTATCTGGTGTTTTACACTGAAGCTGGGCCTAGAAAGCAGTTGTAATGGCTCAGCTCATTTCTCTAGTTTCTGTAAACTACCTGCCCTCTGGTGGGTAATAAATTCATATTTGTTTCTGTGTATTGTATGTAGCAAGTTATACCCTAGCATTTTGCCTGATGGCTGATATAGGCTTAAGGCATGAAACTTGTGTTTACAGGTGAAAATGCTGAAATTGTGAAAGGTGTAGCATATATACTGTAAGTATGCATTATGTGCAGATGTTGTGTCACAACTTCCCTGGTCCACCTTAAGAGCCATTCTGTGTGCAATTCTACACAAGGTTCTGTAGATGGCAGTCTGGATCCATCCAGAAAGCGATTTACAGCCAGGATTTGGCCCTTAGAGGAGAGGCTTAGGTTAAGGTGGACCAGTGAAGTTGTAGGAGTAGGAGGGGATAGGGCAAGAAAAGCAGTGGGAGAATATTATCCAGTGATGTGCTTTACCCATATTTAATGTGTGTGGGTGTGCGGGTGATAATGAGCCTGAAACCTTTGTTCATCAGCATGATCTGTAAATAACAGAGCGTAATCTGTGAATCCTGTGTTTGTGTGCGGGTGTACTTGTGTATGTGTGTGTGTATGTGTGTGGTGTGTGCATGGGGGAGCCCTCTGGCTGATTGGTGACAGGCTGTGTCCTGGTTCCAGTTCATGGAAGCTGACAAAGCAAAGTAGATTAGTTTCTCTCTCTCCTTCTCTCTCTTTGCACCACTTTCACCACCCTGGTCGGACTGGCTTCCCCGGCAAACCGATTAACAGAAACTGGCCAGCTGGCATGCACACACACACACACACACACACACACACACACACACACACACACACAC
>JAOTRR010000029.1:4593008-4603720 GCA_028570945.1 Gogo arcuatus
GTTAAATAAACGACCTTTCTGCACTTACATCCGCTATCAGCCCCAATATATGACAGCTTTCTTTTGTATTTGCATTTTCCACACCATCCCACCTTTTTCTGATTTGGGGTTGTATTTTAGGTTTTAATATCCTCTTCCAAATATTTATCACTCAGTATTTTTGCATGATGAAAACTGTTATTGCCAAACTGAATTATACACTTGTTATGCTGAGTCCTAGATAAACCTTTACTTTTTAAAGCAAAGTTGTAGTGTAAATATTGAATAAACAGACACGATGAAGGTCTGTGCGATCTAATAAAACCAGTGCCATGCATGGTTTCCTCTTTTCAATAAAACTTTGTGTGGGAGACCCTCCAATGACTCTGCTGAACCATGCCACAAATGCATCAATGAACCAACTGATTTGTGCTTCCAAGCCAAAGTAGTTTAGAGCATTTATGAGCACCATTCTCTGGTTTACTTGAACCCTAACAAGCCTAGTAGCACATTTACTTATTTGATCATGCGAGAAGAAGAGAGGAAAATACCCACTTAGGAAGCATTTAAGAAGTGTCCATCATTAACCATACATCTAAAAAGTCTTTCTCTGTGAGAACCTCAAGATTTACCTTCATGCAAACAGTAATTCGTGTTTAACCCTTTTGGGTGAAATTCCATTTTAATTAAAGTGTTTTGATATAAAGAAGGTCAGTCCTAAAACAATGCAGCACTGTCATCTTCTTGTGTAGGAGACATTTAAGAGCAGACACTCAAAGATGAGGCAGAAAGGTGTCTCTTGTGGGTGATTTAATATGAAACACTCCCCCAAGGAGCACAATAGTGGATTTATTCTCAGAGAGAGGGTAAGTGCATTTTGGATGAAACTATGCTTGCTTCAGGCTAAAGGAAAGATTAGTTACTCCGTCTAGGAACATCCCACTGTCTGATACGACAACAGACTTTCAGTACATGTCAGCAACTGGTGATGTGTTTTTCTTTGCTAGGAGATTAGTTTTTGAAATTTTGAGTCTTTTCTAACAACAAAGATTTGTGGCAGAGTTGATAGGGATCACCACTTTCATTGTCAATTGGTGAATACAAGATAATTCTTTGGGACTTCTGTGTGGCGCCTTGTTTTTTTCCCAGTAGACACAACTTTATATGCATTGCATTCATTATTATGTAGCCTCTCCCTCTGCTCTAAAGGTCTCCACAAGTACTGGTGTCAAATTGTTAACATGTCCGATTTTGTTCTCGCATCTTTTGTTCTCGCATCTGCAGGTGGTTGATTATCAGGGCTCAGTCTGACTCATTCTCTCCACCACCAGTGTCTGCCTTCTCTGCTCCATGCAGACATCTGGAGGCCTTTAGGTTTAGCCCCAGTACTTCCCAGGTCAGAGACACAAACAGCAATCCAAAGAATGACAAAATACAAAGCTATTAAAGCAAAAATGACTGGGATAGTCTATTTATGGCTGCTCAGTACCTGCTATTTTGAGTGAATTCTACTTTATTATATATTTATAATATGCTTTCTAGTGGTAGGAGCTGCTATAAAGCAGACATTGTTTGAATGGATAATATAAATTTCATTTAGTTGTTTAGTGTTTGGTGAGAGTTAATCAACAAAGCATGTTTGCAATGCTGAACTCTAGATAAGTTTGTCCTGTTCATGAATCCACATACCAGTGTATTTTTGTTTTTCTGCATATTTTATGAGCAGCAAGGTGGTGCAGTGGATAGCATTGCCATTACACATCTCCAGGGTCCACAGTTTGTTTCTATATTCGGGTTATGGTCTATGTGTAGTTTTAGAAGGAAGAGAAAAGATTATATATGTTAAAACAATTTCTTTTGTAATAGTGTAACAAAGCATGAAGCACGAAGGCCTGCACACATGGTCAAAAAGAGGAAACGTGTATGATGAATTTTTTTTGTAACATTTGGTCTTCGTCAAGAAAATTAATAATGTGTGTGTGTGTGTGTGTGTGTGTGTGTGTGTGTGTGTGTGTGTGTGCGCATATTCATTTCTCTGCCACATGTGGCAAGAGTATACAGTGTGTATGTGATCATGTCAGTGAGAAAGTGCATAAATGTTTGAATGTCCATCTGAGAATTTAAATAAATAAATAAATAAATAAATAAATAAACATCATATAGCATGTTGCTCAAAAACATCCTGATTTGAAAATACACACATATTTTCATGAAACCATACCAATACCCGTGGGTAGCGCAGTGGTTAGCAAGGTTCTGGGTTCAAACCTTGCGGCCGACTGGAGCCTTTCTGTGTGGAGTTTGTATGTTCTCCTCATGCCTGTGTGGGTTTCCTCCACAGTGCAAAGACATATGGATTAGGTCAACTGGCTACTCTAAATTGCCCATAGGTGTGAATGTGAGTGTTGCTTGTCTCTGTGTTAAC
Source organism: Gogo arcuatus (assembly GCA_028570945.1). Lineage (NCBI taxonomy): Eukaryota > Metazoa > Chordata > Actinopteri > Siluriformes > Anchariidae > Gogo > Gogo arcuatus. The sequence continues at coordinate 4,595,413 of JAOTRR010000029.1, forward strand.
CTTGCAATAGATTGGCGGCCCGTCCAGGGTGTACCCCGTCTCTCACCCGAAGTCAGCTGGGATTGGCTCCAGCTTCCCCCATGATCCTGAAGGATAAGTGGTATAGATAATGGATGGATGGATACCAACACCCAGAAACCTTATAGATATAGAATATCTGGCCATAATATTTAGAAACGTATGCAATATCTTATCAATATTGGTGTAGTAGTTAATGCACTTCAGACTGGCTTCAGGTCTGTGAATGCTATAAATGGTGTCATAGTGGCACCAATATGGGAGCTCACTGGGAGCTGATCTGAGATCAGATAAATCTTGGCTCTTTGTAAGTCTGGGTGGGAGGAAGAGAATGCTGGCCCTGTATACTGTTTTTAAAAGCAGAGCTTCCCTTTGTCTTTACCAGATTTCACTTGCAATGCTTCTAATGCAACTCAGGTGTAATGCACAGTGGTGTGTGTGTGTGTGTGTGTTTTGAAGGGAAAGAGAGAGGAGAAGTCCAGTCCCTGTCCTTGCTTTACCCCACTGAGCCTTTTTGTTGGCTTGAACCCAGTCAACAAAACCTCCTGGCCTGAACTTCTTGAGTCTAAAAGATTCAGAGACGAGAGAGGAGTAGAACCCAGAGCTCCAAACCAAATGATGTAATGGGAGCTACATTAGCTGGTAAAAGTGCTAAATTAACCTTTATGTCACCAGACTGGAATTAGTCCTATTGTCCAGTTCTTGTGTTTATCACACTCCTCATATTTTCATATTGGGAGTGTTCACCATGTCTGAATTCTTAGTCAGGCAATAAGCAGACATACCTCATTTTTTTCATATCAGTCTGTCTAAACAAGGATGAGTGCATTCTTTTTCGCTGGGATAAGCTTGTGCTAATTTGTAATTATGATGACAAAGCTTTTGGAGAAATGAACATATAAATTTCATGAGAAATTTGTATGAATTTAAATGAAAGAAGGCAATGTGATTGGATTTTATAAAAAAAAAAGGGTATGAACTCTAACCCTTCCCTGAACCCTAACCTTAACCTTCACAGCTTCTCAGATAAATGGTGCAAAGTGTTGGAAGTAAAAATACACAGCAATCACAATCAGTAATGTAAATATACAGTTCCATCATAAAGAAGACAATATTTTGCAGGCTGACCTTTAGTGTCTGGGAAATATAATTACAGGACAAAATATTTATTAGTCTACACAAGGGCCTGATTATTCAGGTGAGAAAATGTGCTGTAGAATACATTAATTATTATTAGTGGGTACAGCTCAGACTGTGTGAGAAATATACTTTATAGCTTTTTATTAATAATTAAATCACTCTCTCACTTTCAGTAATCACTTTGTCCTGATCAGGGACACTGGTGATCCAGAGCCTATCCTGGGACCACTGGGTGTGAGGTGGTAATATACCCTGGATAGGACACCAATCCATCACAGGGCACCATGCACACAGAGGAAACCTATATATATGAAATGTCAAGGCCAGTTTTCAAATAGCATACACCTATATTATAGCTATGATGTTTTTGCTAATATCTATGTATGTTGGAGGGAATAGCTCAGAGGTTCACATCAACTCAGTCAAGCACTAATAAATATTATTTTTTTCCCAAATGAAATTCTTTTATGAAATCTTCCTGTCTGTGTCTGAGAAATGATAGTTTGACTACAAAGAGATATAATTAAATTAAATAATTTTTATTTCCAGGAACTTTGAGAAGCAGATAATGACATCTGTGCACATCAGTACATTCATTCTATCAGTGTTTGGCCAGGTGAATGAAATTTTAATATGGTTTAACTAGTGTCATAATCACTTTTCTGGCATCAACACAGTCCTCCACTCTTCAACATGTGCTAACTCGATCTGGGATAATTGTTCTTCACTCAGATACCTAACGTCAGCAGTAGGTTATCTTTTTTATTTCAAGTGGTATGATGCAGCCAGCCATTATTACTTTCATTGTTGCTTTGTTCAGACTGAAAAAACTGTCAAAGACAGCTGAATGGCACTCCAGACAATGTTAGATTTTTTAGGCACAAACATATATTACATGTATGTATATTTTCTCTATAACTAATATATACACTTACCAGTGCAGGGCATATGCCCAGTGTGAACCTTCAAATACTAACACTGCAGTCTACAGAGCCTTGCCAAAGTTTTTAGGCGGCCACAAATGGAAACCATCACGGAGGTTGGCAACAATCCACCCAACCAGATGTGCACACTGTAGCGTGAGTAGATTCTCCATTCCTCCTACTTCTATCATTCCTTTGAATTCAACGTAGTTTAATATAATATACAGTCTGCAAATATCTTGTGTATCTTGCTGCTACTTGCATGCAAGTTCATCTTCATCGTTGTTGTCCAACAGGGGGTATGTTTTAATAATAATGTACGCTTGTCTTTATATGATAGGACAAGAGCCATGATTTTCTCCTTGTTAATCCAGTCATGGTTGAACTGACAAACTATTGCGATAAAACTGTCGTGTCAGAACAATTTACGTGAAAAGGACAGGTTTCTGCCAGGTTGTTTTGTCTACAAATGCATATGGTTGCATCAAACGTGATATGATATGATCATGTTTATTTACCTGAGCATCTAATGTTAGATGATTAGGAAAACTACACTGATCTTCTTCCAGCTGCTCCCATTAGGGGTTGCCACAGTGGATCATCATGATCCGCATATTCGATTGGGCATAGGTTTTTACACTGGATGCCCTTCCTGACACAACACTTTTCAATCTATCCAGGCTCGGCACCAGCACTAAGTATGCACTGGCTTGTGCAACCCCAGTGGCTGGGTATTTTTACCTAATCTGCATGTCTTTGAACTGTGGGAGAAAACTGGAGCAAACCCACACAGACAAGGGGAGAACATGCAAACTCCACACAGAAAGGCCCCCATTGGCCATAAGGTTTGAACCCAGAACCTTCTTGCTGTGAGGCGACAGTGCTAACCACTACACCACCCAAGAAAATGCTGCTGATAAATCTACTACTTTATTTATTTCTAGAAAACTAAACATTGCATGATGTTATCTCATATGCGAATATAAAGTGGCTTTATGTCTATAGCTGACATTAACATTATAATATCCCCCTTAATCAGCCCTCTGGATCAAAGTTAGGTTTTATTTTCTTTCTCCTTCTAGCAGGCTCCCAATGTAGGTAGTAAGGAGATAAAGTTATATGACCCACACCAAGAAAGCTGTTGAGAGACTCCTCCAAAGCATTAATCTTTTCATGATTCAGTAAGTGGATACTCACACTAGGACACTAAATAAGGTGAGTAGCAGAGGTCAATTTTTTTTAACAATGCAAGATACAGCATCTGCCTGCAAAATCATTGATGTGTCTATAAGGACAGGATAAAAAAAAAAGATCAGATGACTGTGGAGTAAAAAAACAGGTAATTTGGTCTGTTTCTCAGGGGAGGAGGGTGAAAAAATGAGCATCTGCAAATGATGAAATTACTCGAGGTCAACATGCAAAGTTATTTTCAACGAAATAGGGACAAAGAGTGCCTGCGTCCTTTGTGAAAATTGGTGTACTGGAACACACAGCCCTTGAGCTGTTGACAGCCTTGAATTGAAAGCAATACTCTCAAGTGTCTGCCACAGTCAGCCCAGAGTGTCTGATTATCTGGTACCCAGTGGATAGTGATTAAGATACTAAACCATTATTTTGGCACTTTTGAAGGATGAAATCAAATGATATCCATGAAACTGGGACCTGTAAATTATAAAAGAAGGACAGAGCTGTCTTTCACAGGAAAAAATGACACAATTTAGAAAATCATTCAAATTTTAAATTATGCAAAATATAACATGCACTGGTCCCCTTGAAAAGTTATCCACAAGATCCCACAATGGTTCTGTAGAGGTTTCTGCACATAGACAGAAATGCAAGCATAAGTAAGATGTGCCACTGGCTTCACTGCCAAATTCTAAGCAGAACACAAACCACTGGCACCAAACATTACCAGACAACAGATAAAACCCCTTGTCTGGTAGTGGTTGGTGCCTGTGGCTTGTGTTCAGGTTTGCACTTATGGGAAAGCCTTGTGCCTGGTCCAACATTGACTAAATAGGAGAAGGCCATTATAAACTGTTCTAAAGCTTCCACAGCTTAAACCAGGCATGAGTGCCAAACCAAAAGCTGACTTGGATTTGCTGAACAAATTCCTGTGCAGGAAGTAGCTGTGACACAGCCTGACAATTAGAAGCTTTCCAGAGGAGGGTGACAACCTGATAATGACACGCAACCACAGCAGAGTATCAGAACTGGTCTTAGCTCAGGCCTTACACAAGCTGCTGATGCAGGTAACACTGTAAAGCAACTAGCCAATTTATTATTTTTTTTTGTAGTTACCTGCTGCACTGGAACAAAGAATACAGTTGTTGTGAACAAAATATACATGTATTTGGTCCAAATTAATACAATATGGTTTGTGAAAGTGCTCATTCAAAAGTGCTCATTTCATACAAAATATGCTTTTAAAAAAGCATTTCAAGTCTGCAAAACATTGCAGCTAAAAACAGGATTTAGTGTACCTGTCAGAAAGCTCTGGTAGTCATTTAGCTTTTGATGACCCTAATAGACTCAGGCATGTTTTTATCTATTACATAATCATCTGGATCAGAAAGATAAGTGGGATAGTCAACTGGTGTTCCATGAAGATCTAACTGGAGTTCAGGTCATTAGAAAGGCATCAAAGGAATCCATGACTACTGTCTCACTAAACACTTTATATAGACAAACATGCACATAACTACTGACCAGCCATTTTTCTGGTCTGGTTAAGATCACTGCTGCACGGTAAATGTTTGATGTCCAGGCTCAGATGTCATAAATGAAGGAAAGCCTGAACTTTCATGCATTTGTTATTAGTAAAAAAAAATGGTACTATATTTCTACAAAAGGATTCAAATGTAATATTCCTTTAGGCTGTCACACCCAGCAGCCATTGTATCACTGTGGGAGAATTGATGTATTGTATGTACTATTCTCAGCCTCACACACCCTTATCACAAAGCTCATCATCCTCTTCAGGACCTCTTTGTGCTCTTTCATGTGCCTTGAATGATTTAGAGTAAACATAATGGTATTTCATGTGTCATTCACATTTCAGTGGTGCAAAATGGACAACCAACTCTATCATCATGCCTCCCAGGAAGGACCTCTGTCATAGTGGGATATTCAGCAAGGAGATGTAGAACTGAAAACATTGATACCTATTTATTTAATAGGTACAACACAAACAACAGAATTCTACAAATCCTACATTTTATAGAGGTCATAGTTCATAATTCATTGCATTCATGGCATTTTTTTAGATTTCACGTCATTTGCTGCAGTCATGTGTGGCAGAGTGGTGCAGCAGGTAATATTGCTGTCAGGGACTCGAGGGACCCCAGTTTAATCCTGAGATCAGGTTATTGTGTGTGTGTTTGTCTGCATGGGTTTTCTTTTGGTTTCTCTAGCCAATACCAGGTGGGATCCCAGGTGGATTGGCTACCCTAAAATCAGCCACTAGTTGTGATCAATGTGTGTGTGTGTGTGTGTGTGTGTGTGTGTGTGTGTGTGTGTGTGTGTGTCCACGTCCTGCGATAGGCTGTGGATCCACCGTGACCTTGACTAGAACAAAGCAGCGACTGAAGATGAATGAATGAATGACACAGTTATGACCAATAAGAAGTGACTTGCCACTGGGGAGAACTGTGTCTACCATTTAATTCATGCTTGGATAGGCAGGCCATGGGAAGTTGGACAGGACCAGTATTTGCTTGAGAGAGGCATATCACATGTTAGTGACCTAAATATGTACCCAAGAGCAGAGGTATGATCTGGTTCTCTCCATAAATCAACCAAAGAGGCATCGTTAATCTTTAGTGGCATCTGTGGAAGAATTGCATGAAATCCTCACTACTGCTTTGATGAGGTTTACAATACAGTGCGAAACAGTAGCAGAGATTTTGCAACACTGAATAACTGTGAAGGGAGAGAGAAAAAGTAAAATACTGTGCTTAGGTTGAAACAGAAAGGTAAGTCATAAATCACAGAGTGCTATTCTCTCTCTCCAGGTCCAGAAGGAGCACATTTGAAATCCATTAGTGATGGTGCAGCCAGCTGTATATCAGCAATGGTCATAAATTGCTTTATTGGATGAAGTTTCTGCAAAGTGATGAGCTCAGCAATACTGATTTCAAATGGGAGATTCAGGCTGTCTTTCAGCATTGTTAGGGGAAGATGACACAAGCAAACTACTCTATCATGAGTTCTGCTGTGAATCATCGGAAACAGTAATAATTCGATTTAAAACATATACAGTTGTCTGATATTTGTGTTTCTCATAACACTCATCAGTTGTCAAGAAAAAAAGAATGACTACATTTTACTACACATTATTTACAGTAATCATGCAGTAGTTGACAGCAAATTTGTTACCTTGCATTATATGATAGCTATCTAAGGGAAAAAACAAATTAATATAGATGCCATGTAGTTCATTCTCTCCTGTATACTCTCTGCTAGCCTCTCTCTCTCTCTCTCTCTCTCTGAAGTCTGGCTGTTTGTTCAGACATATTGACATTAGGCCTCTTGGTCCTTTCTCCCAAGTCATACAGCTGTGTTCAATGCAAATACACAGGGGGCCTCCAACCTTCCAGCTGTGGCAAACAAGGTAGTTCTAACACTGTTCCACCATCCAAGAGACTAACCTATATCTACAATGGAGTATCCTATTGTTTGCTTGAAGGAAAATAAATCCAAGAAGGAAGCTGGAGTATTACCATATACCTAAAAGGTGGGAGTGACACACGTTTGATGTCTCTGTTGCCTGGAGATAGGTAGGAAATATCCAGGTTTCTCCAACCATGACTCGAGCCAGAATAACATTTGGGTGCTTTAGCAAATTCATACATAAATTGAGGAATATCCCTAGATTACAGGTGGAGCCCATCTGCAGGTCTAGAAATTATTCCATGGACAAAGGGTAAATTTTTATCATTCCTAAACCAAGTCTGGCCCACAAGTACCATATGATATTTATGTAAAGTAAAAGAACATAAGCTGGGATATGGAACTGCACACAGAAAGAAGCTCACTTAAACATGGTTGGGTGATATTAAATCATTGTAATGGTAAACTTGTTTGGTTAAAAGGTATGTACAGTTGAGATATACATTTGAAATATACATTGAGATATACATTTGAGATACATAATGTCCTACATGAACATTCTGGAAAAAAAATGCAGATTATACTATATGGTGTAAAAATGTGATGTCATGTTAGATTTGTGTAAATCTGGAAATAATTTTCACAGGTTTGTGTCACAAATGTGATAAGAAGTGTAGGAAACAGAACAATTTGTGAGGATGGAGGGTGGAGGTAATTTTGATGAAGTATTCAGACATTACTTTTTATGGACAGACTCTACACTGCTAAAGTATTATGGAAGATTAAAGTCATGTCAGTCTGTCATGGCAGCTTACCAGACTGCATACATCTGTAGCCAATAAAGTTGCTTAATTTCCCATCTCTCCTCCCATTCCAGGAGCCTCACTGTATACGTCAGTGGTAGGGACAGATGGGGGCGTTTGGATGTTAGACAGAGGAGGAAACGTAGTTGCAAACGTATGTGAGAAAAATGGAATAAAAACAGATGCATCACAGCCTGTTGAACAAACTGTTCTCGAGGTGGTGCAGGTGGCAGCCAAACAGATGTTGCACATCTGGCATTCATAATTGCTGCTTTCATGATAACACATACATTGTTAGTGGACACAAGACTTTAATAGCAATGTTCACAGAAAACAATATTGTAGTGTAATCATAACTCATACTTTTAATCATTTATCACAAACATTTACGTGATATTTGTAAATAATAACAACACATGACCTTCTGTTAGGCTCTGGGTTATACTATATATTGCATTATCTACTACTACCACATAAGCAGAAGTAAAAGCACCATGAGAGGAACCATTGCATTTAAGAGTTTTTGTTTTTGAGATATGCATATCAAAAATAAGTCAATAAAATACAAAAAAAGGCTTTGCACTCCAATTAGAATACTTTAAGTATGTATGGTACTTCTTAAAGCTAAGAAATCAAGATACTGTCAACCATTCCTTTATTCATTCATCTTAACTTCTTTGTACTCATATAAAGAATAAACGTTATACTTTATACTCACAAAACTTTATACTTTATACTCATATTGTATTAATACCCCACTGCACTTACATCCATCTATCGCCCTTACATGACAGAAACTGTCAATTGTCCAAC
>JAOTRR010000029.1:4640006-4650530 GCA_028570945.1 Gogo arcuatus
CACTTTACGTGTAATGAATATAGAATATATGAAAGTTTACCTTTTTGAATTAAATCACGAAAAAAATGAACTTTTTCACGATATTCAAATTTTTTGAGATGCACTAGTATAATTTATGTTGTATATATTTTGGCCTGGATTGCTATGTCATTTTTATTTGATCAAAGCTCAGTGAGAGGTTGATTTTACCTGTCTCTCTTAACCAGGCACATGATTTGGAATGGATTACATTAAACTTTATTTTCAACAAGTCACTTTATCGATGATTGTATTTTATTATTAGTGAACCATTTGGAATAATGAAAAAGAAAAACAATAGCTTCTCAACCACTATTCTATCAGATTCACGTTCACAGCAACAGTGCCAACAGATTTGCTCCCACAGGGAAGTGATGCTATGAGATGCTAAAAATATGTGCAGTCAAACTGAAAGGTATTTAGTATATATTAATTAGGGATCTAGGCTTAGACCTGGATTTCTCTACATTTGGTTTGCGATATCAACTGTTACACATGCCATACAAATAAATTTGATTTTAATTTAATTTGATTATAATTATTTCCCTGCCTCAATTTTTATGGGTATCACAAAAGGGCCATCACAGTAGATGCTATACAGTATACTGAGACAACAAACATACTGTTTGTCAAGGTTGAGTAATAAGCACAGTGTAATTTTCTCTCTTTTTTTTTAGATATGTGGTACTGTTCTGACCACCAATTGCCATGTAATATTATTGTAGTTTGGAACAAGGACTTTCAGACTTCAAACTATGTTCAATAAGTGATAAACATGGCTGTTTTAAATCATGCAACTCTTGAGAAAAAATAGTCCATTTAAATAAAAACAGCTAAACACATCACTTTCTTAACACTCACTTATACTTAGAGGGCAACAAAATATTTCCATGGTCTTTGTGATTTGATTAGTTTATATTTCATAATTTAAGTATGTGCTACATACACTTACATCATTTCTCAAAATTGAAAACATGCTAAGACCCCAATATTTTACATTATACAATATTTTGCACTGATCTAGATCTATGATATTATAATGATGTTACACAAATCCTAATTAATGAGTTGTACATGAAGAAAAATCAATGATACCTGTTTAATGGGAGTGACTAATGGAAGAAAGCATTCAATAATTCACCCCTCAGCATCCTCAAGCAAGCATAGGCATACACATGCACATACACATGCCTTTACACACTTTCATGCACACCTAATGAAATACATTTACAACACATAAATGTTTTGAACTGGAAAACTGTACATGTCCAGTGTTGTAACCTTTTTCTTACAAATACGATGCTTAATAATTAGTGCTTAGTGGTCGGGTTAATGATTTTCCCTAGGAGCCATCACTAAAATATCGTGTAAAGCTTGCTTGGAGATAACAAAGCATAATGTAAATGTACTATGTACCTCATCATTTTTCTTGACAAGGGTTTTTTTTTTTTTTAATTCTTGAACCTGCTGCACTTGGCTTTGTCCCTCTGGGAGACGTGTCCATTAACCGTTTCAGTTGGATACAAAAATGGTGAATATTTTCTGTTATTAACCACCAGTATCCATTACAGTCTCTGAGCTGCCACCTGAACAGGATGCCGCCATTTTCCTTGCCCAAACATGACTGGCTGTTCGGTCCATGTTGGAAGTTTGACTCACGGGAATGTAAAGGAAGGAGGGGAATTATGGGATTTTCCAGGCTCACCTGACTTTCACTTTGTGTTAAGTCCTGTGTCAAACCCTGACACATTCTCCTTCACATGTTTCCCATGTTCTTTTGCCTTGGCTGGAGTAACAGGGTGGGTAGTGGACGGCAGGCCCAACTGCGTGTGAATTGCCCTATTTTCACTCCTTGGCTTTTCTCACAAATTCTCATTAACTTCAAACAATCCATCGGCAGCATTTCCAGAGTGGAGCAGCTTCCTGTCTGGAAGGGTGGGATCAAGGAATAACATGGGTTAAAGTACAGTCTTTCTTGAACCATAAAACTCCAAGAATGAGCAAATGTAGATAACATTTTCAAAGAATATAGAAACACTACATATATACTTTGGTTATGATATTCAATCACTTTTCTGGTTATGCACAGATAATTCAAATGCACAGCGCATTCAAATATTTCCAGTATTTAGGATGGTTTGCGAGTAAATACTGAGGAATACTACTGAACACTGTTATTGAATGATGATCATATTTACTGTATATCCACACATCAGTGTTGCTTTGTCAGTTCCTGGACACTGTATAGGATTGGATTGTAAAATGTAACAATTAGCAGTTAGTAGTGGGCTATATCGTAAATAATATTTTTAGCTTTTTGTTTCACATTTGGTATCGAGCCACAACTGTACTTAGGAACCAAAGAAAAGAAGAAGCAAAGAAGATCAAAATGCTGGCAACAATTCAGAAAGGTTCTTCATTTTATTTTTACACCTCAGTGACTGAAATACTGTTGGACTCAGCAGCAGCTACATCCTAGGCATTTGCTGCAAATTATAACAGGTTATTTAAAGTATTTGCCATCAAAGATTTTACCATTAGTAAAGAAGGAAAATGTCACATGTCTCAAAAGGGCAATAAACACACAATAAAGCCATTTAGGCCTAGCCAAGGTGGTGGACTTACACATAGTACTTAATGTGATGGACTTCACAAGGCTACTTTCAAATGTATTTACTATGATCCTCATAAACTAGGGTTGTGACCTAATCCCTTGATTTTAATGTCAGCCATATTCTATCATAAACCGTAAATAAGTACAGTAAACTCTAGGGCATTTTTCTTCCATGGGATGAGTCCTCATTTATTATGCTTATGACACTTTTTGTGCTTTTGCACTGGCCAAGCTAGGGTTAACAGCCTGTCTTTTCCATTTTCCATTTCTCAGCATTCCAAATTTCTAAACCTATCCACATTTCATCTGTGATGTATTTATTTCATTGCTTATGGGTTGCTTATTACTTCGTGGGTTGACCTTCAGGACATTGGATGCCTATTTCAGTGGGCAGCAGAAAGGGTTCATGTTATGGTTGGGGCTTATTAAGTAACTATACAGCTGTTCAGAATGAAACAGTAAGTCCCATGAGATGAAAAAGAAAGAGAGGGAGAGAAAGGTAATGTCCAAGCTTCCCCATAGGGGCTTCACTGTTTCACATATGGTTTAATGGTTTGGAGCAAATGGAGGTGGAAAAAAAAATAACAGAAGCATGGGTAGACCACTGAGTTTCATGGTCCAAGCTGAAACAAATCAAGAATATGAAGGGGTGCCAAATTTCCCACTGACTTCCTCTGGATTTTTTCCACAATTCTTTCTACATATGTGGAATGTGCATGCTCAATCTTTTGTGAACCATTTAATTTATTTATTAAGCATAGAAGCTATAATCCATAGTAGTCCAATCTTTTGGATTAACCAGTAACATTTCCATTAACCAATATAAATACTGCTATGCCAATACCTAAGCTAAGAACAACTGTAGCCTAAACAAGAAAGGGAAATCTCTTGTCTCTTAATTGAGTTCAAAGACATGAGTCTCCATGATTCGGAACTTGAGAAAAAGTGGGGGGTTTGGCACAAAAATGGTATCTACAATCCATGAAAATACTGCATGATAACTGGATATCTCTTCACATGTTATCGCTTCAAATTTTTCTTCACTGGGTTTTTGACATTATTATTACAATCAAGCATATACAACTATTTTAGAAAAAGGTAAACAAATTTTTTAAAGGTAAAAAAAACACTCCTTTATATGTTGTTTTATAGCAACTGAAAAAAATGCACATGTACTCAGAATGATACTCAAAAAACAATGGTTAATTTTCCCCAGGTAATTATCAATGCATGTTTTGATACATTGGTCCTGCGATGGATTCGCGGCCCATCCAGGATGTATGCCGCCTTTTGCCTGAAAGTTGGCTGGGATTGGCTCCAGCTTCTCTGCGGCCCGTAATGGATAAACGGTATAGAAAATGAGTGAGTGTTTTGATACACCAATAGATACAGAATGCAGGCCATAGATCAGGAAAGACCAAACAACACAAATCACATCTTATTCTATGAAATCAAAACATCTAACATGTGTCTGTATAATATTCTCATTAGCTCTGTTTCTTGTGATTTTGCACTATGACCTTTCAAACAAAGAGGAGCTTGTCCTTTGACAAGCTCAGGGATAACCTACTGTCAAGTACACTTTCAGAAATCAATATGTCAAAAACAACATGATCTATCAAACTCTTAATGCAGTATGGGGAGTGTGTCCATCTTCACCACTGATAAAACAGTTTTGATATTGTGAAAAGGTTGTGCTTGTTCCCAATGTGGATGTCGCTCATGGAGTGTTGAGCGATGTGTCCATTGGGATTTACTCATTAATTCATGAATTCATCTTTACCTCCGCCAACTTTGTTGGAGGAGGTTATGTTTTTGCCTCCGTTTGTTTGTTTGTTTGTCTGTTCCCAATGTAACTCAAAAAGTAGTGAATACATTTTGATGAAATTTTGAGGAATGGTGGCCCATGGGCCAAGGACCAAATGATTAGACCTTGATGCAAATCTGGATATGTATGTGGATTCAGGATTTTTTTTTTTGTCTGTTCCCAACGTAACTCAAAGTAGTGAACGGATTTGATGAAATTTTGAGAAAAGATGGGCCATGGGCCAAATAACAATAGATTAGATTTTGATGCAAAATCCGAATATATGGCTTGGCGGAGGTATGGATGCTACCGAGTGCCCTTCTAGTTAGTAATCTCCAGCAAAATCGGTGGAGATTTTGTGGAGATTTCTGTGGAGTCTTGGCGGAGGTATGCACTCTACCGAGTGCCCTTCTAATTAGTAATCTCCAGCAAAATTTGTGGAGATATGAGGCTTCTGCAGCACATTGAAAGTATGCATTTTTTGGAGCCTTTAGGTCCATGGTGTCCCATAATGTATATACACTTGGTGTTTATTTGAACTAAAGTTCCTACTGCTGTGCACACATGAAACACTGTGGTTGTACTGTATATGAAGAAATTTTTTGCTTGTTTTTATCCAGTTCTGAGTATGAATCTTTAGAAGCATACAAATCATGTAAACTTCACAGAGGGCCAGGGAAAAGATGAAAAGCTTGATATTTGAATACTCTGCATTAGAAGTAACTTAATTTCCAGACAATCTTTGAATCAAACCGCGAGGGGTTGCAGGATTTTCTTTGTGCATGTGTGCACTTGATGTGTAGATACACCTGCTATTCAGTAGAAAAACTGTTGCCTCTAGCAAGTCTGAAGAACACCTGGCCTTTTGTGATCTCTCAGACACACACACACACACACACACACACACACTGCCCCCACTCAAATCTGTGTAAAAGCAAAGCTTGATTTCCTCTGCCAGTCTCTGAGGAATATCTCGTCTAGTTTTTATAACTCTAGCCTTCAGGGTCAGCTCTCTTACATCAGAGTTACAAAACCCAGACATCCTGTAAAAAAAAGTGTGGTAACAGCAGACACGCTCTTTACCCATGTTCATTTTCTGCATTTAAAAAGTTTTACATGTAAGCGGTTTTCCCAGGCTCTTGCCTGACAGGGTCTGTTCACACATACACACCATATAATTTTCTACTTTCTAAATCTACTTTCAGAGTGCACATTAAGATAAGAATATACAGTACAATCAACACTGGCTCATTACAGGCAGAACATGTTTTTAATTGTGTCTGAATTACATCATACACCAATTATGTGCTTCCTCCATAAGCACATAACAGAGTAACTACATCACAGAGTAGTAACAGAGTACTACAGTACTCTGTTACTACAGTAACAGAGTAACTACATCACAGAGTAACCCACATGGAGGAACGTACTATCTATCCACATGCAGGAACTCACAAATGCCCACAATTGGCTAGTGATGTTGTGGCTGACAGGGGAGAGAGAGTATGCCATCCCGCTCACCTAGAGATCATGACTAATTTTGCTCCCTTGAACTCGTGATCTCCCAACAATAGGGTGAACAATTGTCTGTTGCACCACTCAGGAGCTCACTTTTGAAGTTTATTATAAGTTTATTCTATTATATGTATATTTTTTGTCTATTTTGGATAGTTTTATACTACAATGAATTCCAGCAACACTGAGATAATACATAAACCACACCTTCTGCAAATTCTACTTTTATATCTCAAAAGCAAATTCAAAACCAACTCTGAATAAAGAGCACGGAGAAATGGACCACTAGCAGAGGCAATGGCAAATAAATTCCTTCCATCTTCATAATGGTCTTCCAACTGCTCTCTAGAGTCCTTAGCAACAAGTTACAAAATATGGAAGTTAAAGGAGATGTCTGTTTGTATTCATATACAACAAGCTTCTCCTTTCATTGGCCAGGCCATTAAAAGTTTAGCTAATTCACTGGAGCAAGCTAACTTTAGCTTGCTGACCCCTGAGTCCTACAAGTACAGCTCACCAACCTGAATTCTCTCACTGCCCTCACAGTAAAATAAGCTGGTATATAAATACAACATGGTTTCCAACAAGACAATGACTGAGAATAAGCATACCAAAGACTGACATTGTTCAAAATCAAGAATGTGAATGTTTTAAAATTGCCCAGTCAAAGCCTCGACATCAATCTGAGAATCTGTGGCAAGATCTCTATTAAATCTGACTGAGTATGAGTAATTTTGCCAAGATAAATGGGCAAAAAATATTAGGATACAGATGTACCAATCTGATAAATATATCCCAGAGGACATGCTGTAAAGCTGTATTTGTAGCCAAAAATGGTTCAATCAAGTATTGTCCCAGGAGAATAACAACTTATACAACAAACAAATGGGTTAATAAATCTTTGATCAAAAATATAAATCTTTACATCCAATAAAAAAAATATTTGCAACTTTAAATGTTAGACATCTGTGTAAATACTGAGTAAGTGCATTTCAATTTCAGGTTGTAACAATACAAAAGGTGTAAAAGTTGACACTGCAGTAAAAGTGGTCCTTCATTTAATAGAGTTACATACTTTGCAATTTTAATTAATATATTTTTTGTAATTTTTAAATTCAGTATTATTTCAAAAAATCTTATGTATCATATATTCTCATATATTCTCATATAAAGTAATTAAATACAATTCTGAAACTGTCTATAAGCTGTAGTTTATAAACTGGTGGTTATAAAAAAAAATAAAAGAATTTTTAAAAAACCCATAAAAATAAAATAACAGTGAATGGCACTAAATGTAGAACATTCCAAAGCAGTGAAAGATAGTCATCTTTGTCTAATTGCAACAGCAAGACCTTTCTGCTAATTCAGTTTGACCCATATGTGAATGCTGTCATCACTTAGGCCAAGTCAGCACAGGCAAGCAAATAAGAGAATTGAATTGTACAGTCAGTGAACAGAAAAGTGTTCTGACAATGAACAGATTGATGCCCACACACTGACGCACATGTGTGGTTAAAGAATGACGTTGGGGACAAACAAAGACTTCAATTCATGTTGATTTGGTCATTCACAGGAAGCAAGTTTGTTACATCTGTAAGATTTGTGGGTCTTTCTAACCATCTATAACACTAGCTATCATTCACCATACATGCTTTTTTCATGTAGACAAAAGTGTAATTAACTGATGTAACATTGCTATTTGGTTGAGCGCAAGTGATTTTACCCCATTTGTGAGCATTTACATTTATTCTGATAAGGAAAGTAAAGTGTTAGTATTCACAATTGAAGTACCAAAAGAGGGTGAGACATTCATTCAGTGCAATATTGTGCATTTGCAATACCACTCTTGTGCCAACACAGTATTGTCTTGGCTTCATGTGGAAACCTAAAAGTCCTGTTACATTACAGCTTTATGAATGCACACTATTTATGCTACCTCGTTCAACTACTAACTAAGTAATAAAACAACTCACTGGATTATTTTAATCAAAATAGCTAAGAGCAAACAACTGGATTTGTGAAAAGTGAATGGCATGAAACATCATAATTTGAAAAAATATCTAATAAAATTAATTAACAGCCAAATTTACCAAACTTATTTTAAGTTATGTCAGCCAATCAGTGAAAATGTTTTGACATTGTTTTTCATTTTGTGTTTTATTTGTATAAATATTTAAACATACTCTGTTAAGATATTAGACCTAGCTGTGATTACGGAAGTAGCTATACATCCCTAATTTTGCTTACTGTATTTCTCTAGTACACTATACCAGTATAGAGTTTTCAACAGCTTGCTAGTGTGGAGTATTAGCTAGGGTTAGCAAGAAAAAAAAATGAACAGGGCTTTGTGGGACACAATCAGTGTCAGATGAGGTCAAGGCTTGTTCCAGTCAGGCAATGATGTTTCATGCAGCTGTTCTTATAGCACAATGATCTGGCAACCATTTAGATGGCCTAAAAATGAATGGAAAAAGGACATTTGATATGGACACAAAACCACTGTGCCATGCTATGGCTTTTTGATTTGCAGCATCAATATAGGGCATGCATGGAGGGAGAGGGAGAGAAATAATTACTATTATGCCCATCAAACCCACCTTCCACCTCTTCAGAAACTCCATGACTCATGCTGCAGTAACTAAACTTGAGAGATCAGCAATTTGATCAGCTACCCACCAACACACACAAAAACACAAACCAAATCACTGTATAGAGAGCAATACACAATCACAGTACAATAATTTAAGAATATTGTTAATTTTAAAATGTTCAATCATCATGTTGAATAGCCTCACCAGAACAAATTCTGTGAGCTAAAAAAAAATACCAATGAATACCAACGGGTCAGATGTTATGTTTACACCCATCCATGTCCCCATGGACCCATGTCCAGCATTTTCCACAGGCATGAAAAACGTTCTGACAGTCCTCATGCATAAATGGCAGAGTACACACACACACACACACACACACTTAATACTCATCTAACCAAACCCACACTTACCTTAAGGTCAGCCAGAGACTATACAGTCCCATCCAAATGTATTGGAACAGCAAGGCCAATTCTTTTGTTTTTGCTATATACTGAAGACATTTGGGTTTGAGATCAAAAGATGAATATGAGACGATTGATCAACTTGGAACATGGCACCTGTGGTGGCAGACCACCCAACTTTTAAGTGTGCAAAAGTATTGGAACAGATGGTCTTAAAGAAAATTGTACTTATTTGGTACAATACAATATCTCTTGTTTGCAGTAACTGTATCAAGTCAGCAACCTACTAACATCACCAAGCTGTTGTATTCTTCTTTTGTGATGCTTTTCCAGGCTTGTACTGCAGCTTCTTTGAGTTGTTTTTATGGGGGTTTCTCCCATCAGCCTCCTCTTCAGGAGGTGACATGAATGCTCAATTGGGTTAATGATTGATTTGGTCAGTCTAAAATTTTCCAATTTCTCCCCTGATGAAGTCCTTTGTTGTGCTGGCAGTGTGTTTTGGGCCATTGTCTTGCTGCATGATGAAGTTCCTTCCAATTATATTGGATGCATTTCCTGTAAATTCACAGAATTTATATTGCAGTCTTTAAATTGTAGACTTCTGATTTAATTCTGCTGCTACCATCATGAGTTACATAAATAAAGATTAGTGAGCCCATTCCAGAAACAGCCATGCAAGCCCAAGTTATGACTACCTCCACCATACTTGACCGATAAGCTTGTATGTTCTGGATCATGAACAGATCCTTTCTTTCTCCACACTTTGGCCTTTCCATCACTTAGGTAGAAGTTAATCTTGGTTCCAGAACTTTTGTGGGTCATCTCTGTATTTCTTTGCAAATTCCAAGCTTGTTTTCCAATTTTTACTGCTCATGAGTGGTCTGCCTTATGTGTAATGGCTTCAATATTTCTGCTCTTGAAGTCTTCTTTGAATGGTTGATACCTTCACCCCTGCCCTGTGGAGGATGGCGGTGATGTCACTGACTCTTGTTCTTGTTTTTTTCTTGACAGCTTTCACAATATTTCTGTCGTCAACTGCTGTTGTTTCTTTGACTGTGACCTGCTTGATGTCTAGTTGTTAGTACACCAGTGGCTTCTTTCTTTTTTAGGACATTACAAATTGTTGCATTGGCTATGCCTTGTGTAATGTGTCTGATTTTCCCTTCTTTTCTCAGCTTCAAAATGGTTCAAACCAAGAGTAGACATTCAAAGCGATTAATTGTTTAAACAATCAATCTAACGGGACACACATGGAGAGCAAGAGACACCTGTCAGTCACATGTTCCAATATTTTTTGATTACTTGAAAAATGGGTGTTCAAAGAAAAGGAAGATGGCATGTTCTAAGTTGTTTAACACATCTAGGTGTAAATATCAAGCAATAAAAGATGACAGTCTGATCTATAATCTCATATTCAACTTTTGAAACCCCTATGTCTTCAGTGTAGGCCTATAACAAAAACTAAAGAATTTGCCTTGCCTTTCCAATACTTTCGGGGGGAGGGGGGACTATGTTCACGCCAAGTCAAGTTTATTTGTATAGCGCTTTTAACAACAGATATTGTCGCAAAGCAGC
>JAOTRR010000029.1:4839083-4851378 GCA_028570945.1 Gogo arcuatus
CAATATGTCACTCATGAGGATATTGATGAATTGTTTTGATAAATTTGCATGCTTTTTGTTTATGAATGTGTCTATATAATATAAAAAAAAATCACACAATGGCTTTAAGATAGGAAGTTTATCTTCTCGTATTGAAAAACTCGAATTTTTTAATACGAAATACATCCCAGATCCGAGTGAAATATTTTTCTATATTTCACTCCGATGACATCACTCCCAATGTTTGCCCGCTGACTTGACGCGCGTTGTCAAAATAGCCAACCAGTTCAAAATTAAAATTCATTTGATTAACTTGTGTATTTTTTTGTGTAGATGTATCTATATAATAAAAAGAATATTACACAAATATTCACCTTGTTGAATCTATGCCACGAAGAATTAAGGCAGTTCAATTAAGGCAAAAGGGAGTCCAACCCAGTACTAGCAAGGTGTACCTAATAAAGCAGCCAGTGAGTGTATATACACACATGTATATGTGTGTCAACGTCTATTGTTAAAAGTACTATACAAATAAAATTGTATTGAATTGAACTTACTACATTGATGGCCAGTGACTCTGAGGTGTGTTTGTGGTTGAAATGTTGGAGTTTGGTCCAAGGTCATATCACTATATCTCCTTTTTATAAGCAGAGGCTGGGCCACTGGGTGCTTAATGTTATTACCATGGCCTGTAGGTGTCACCCAATGAGAAGCACCTGCTACTCATGGGTATTATTTAGAGGTTTGCCACTCTAAGAAGCCTGTAGTGCTACTACCTGGACTTCACTGTGCACTTTCTCTAGATTTTAAAAAGAAAACTTCACCGCTCCTAGTGGTGTAAGTGTTATCCAGGTGATTCTTGCCAGAGAGTGAAATAATCTCTGCTGCTGTGGATGATCCAGTATGAATATTGTAAATATTGCCCTTCCCAAAAACAGTTTATGCTCAAGTTTCACCCTTGCTTCAGAAGATAATCTGACCTGGATACTATAGACTTGTACCTAAGTACTGCTGCTATAATCATAAAGACTATATGTTCATACTGAAGATCCTTTTAACATAGTACTGTTTGGCTTTATAGTATACAATTATATAAGATGACGATCACCCAGACAATTACCCAGAATCCACATCCGTTTTTCTGCTTTGTCTCAATGTCTATTTTTAAAGGGGCTGCACAAATACAGTTGAATTGAACTGAATTGTAATAGATAGTTCTATGAACCCCAGATAATGATCAGGGTTCAGAATCATTTCAGACTGGTGCTAAAACAGCAAGAGGTTCCAGGAAATAGGTTTTAAGGTGTAAAAATAGTCTGCATTTCGAAGAAACCTTCAGTCACATGCAGGAGTGAAGTGCAACTGCAACAGTCAAGTTTTCAATGTGATTGCTGAGTTATATCTTCTTAAATGGCTAAGTGTTTCATTAGAAATTGCTACACTGGGCCATTTTACATATTGGATTATGAACACAGTTGTGTGTTATTTTTAATTTATTACTTATATCATGGTGAAGAAATGATTTACACATTATCCAGGTAAGAAAAACACAAAAGAGACATAAAATAGTACTAGTAATGGTATGCAAATTATACACAGTATGCCCATTATGCGCAGAATGACATGAAAGCAGAAATGAAAATTTTTAATTCAAACTAACAAAGACATTGTGGTCAATTTAAAATTTGTCATGAACACAAAACACATCCGTACGAGTAATTTTATTAATTATCTTCATTATCTGTGAGACCATGTTGATACTCCACCATTCACTATAAAGAAAAGTTAAACATTTAAGCAACAGCTGACTAATAACCAACATTACTGTGTAGTTTACTGGATTTACATCATATTCACTCGCTGGCTGGAATGTGTGAATGCTATCAAGCTGGAGTGAGGTTCTGCTCTCACAACCCCAGTCATGAACAGCATTAACACAATGTCTGTGGGGGTCTGTGGTATTTTAGAAAGAAAATGGGCTACAGAAAGAGACTGTCTGACAAAGTTTGATGAACAGCCATGATTTGTTCCATTATTGCTCCACGATGTTTCATGTTTCGCCACCATGTCCTAACTGAAGTAAGCTGATCAATGCAGGAATAATGCTAACAGCATAGGTGTTCACTTAGAAACAACCCCTATCACGATTAGCATTAATCCTGAACTGACCAGGTCATTCGGTGCAGTGAAGGGCTGCCGTGAACACCACCTACAGGATAAATAAAGAGAAATCCAGTCATGATGAGATGAGAGAGAACACACAAGATATATTGTGAATCATACCACATAGTAAAGTACAGTACTAAGTTAAAGTTGTGTAGTAGAAATAAAAAAAAAAAATACAGGTCCTACCCTTCGTGCTATATGAAAGCTCGAGACAGATTGAGCCTCCTGGCATTTAAGTGCCATTCAAAAGACTATGAAACAGTCAGTGTGGAAAATGACGTCTGCCATGCATGCTGCAGTTTGTGTTTGCTCCCACCTTCAGATTTTTCCTTTAGAGAGAGTACCATCCTTCCAAAATTCAGTGACATTTAAATGCGGTAACACTGAGTCATTTTTCTCTGACAACATTTTCTGACGGGGTTGTCACTCACCAATTACACACTGCTCACTCGTCACTATCACATTCATCACGATTGTTGGAATCACTGCGATTTCTTTTTCTTTGCAGCATGTTTTAATAGCAAAAACATGACAACAGTCTGAAAATTTGAAATCAAATTGCTTAAATATTGTATAAAAGCATAAATATGCTGTTTGTCATCTAAGGTTCTATTACATGTCATATGGACATTTTATTTCTAGTACAAAAAAAAAGCTTCCAATATGAACAGGCAGGTTTAACATTCTTGCATTATCTGCCTCAGGTACAAATATTGAACCATATAGTAAAAAAACCGTTTTAGACTTTTTCAAACCTTTTACCTTTCATAATGATATAAAGAGAATAAGCCATGTTTAAAACTGAGACTGAAAGACTGAAGAAAAAAAAGTTGAGGAAATGTGGCTACAAACCACAGCATGTAGTTTCTGTAGAAGAGCACCACGTGGCCATGTGGGTTGTTGAAAACTCTAAACTCATTTACCTGCTCAAACTCACTTCCTTCTTTTTGGCTTCGCAGTTGTGAATGTTCTTTAGAAACATTTGTCTCTAGTTCGTCATCATTCCTCTGTTCTTCCATTCCATCTGAGTTTATGTTCAGCAAATGTCCATGTCCATGTGGTATTCCACTTAGTTGTCTCAGCTCAGCAAATTTCTCATGCATTTTCACCCCAACACTTCACACTCTCTCCTAACACACACACACACACACACACACATACGCTTGCAGACACAGACACTAGGTGAGCACATCTAAAGGAGCCCTATATACTGTCTTTTTATATTTGGTGAAATGAGTCATCTGAATTCCCCAAGCTGGGGGGAAAGTAATTGGTTGATGATTACATCTACATGAAACTAAGACTATTAACTCCTTCATCATGTCTATTGAGGATATTAGTCATGTTTTGTGCCCAACATTAAAACTTTTAAGGGCAGAGCAGAATTGTCAAAAGTTTTATGCCTGAAACAGTTTATGCCCAAGTCTCACCCTTTCTTCAGTGTACAATATCACCTGGATACTTTAGATTCGAAACTTTGCTCTGGAACTGCTGCTGCTCCCAGGACTTTTATTAACAAAATGCTCATCCTTAACATCCCTTCAGTACATTTATTAGTGTTTGCTTTTATTCCTCTATTGTATAGCTCTATACTGTAATCATTTATAATCACACTATCAGTTTTATCCAACCAACTGAAATGTCAAATATTACAATGTTTTTCACTATGCTGACATAAAAAGAACATGGATATTTAGATTTTTACATTATAATTAATTATAAATCGATTATTATCAGAAAAAGGAGCATATTTTTAAACTGATGTGTAAATACACTAACAAGGTGATTTGCCCATCACTCTGATAGTCCTTCTCAACATCAGCATCATTCACCAGATTCTAAAAACAAAGTTGGTCATATATTGATCGAACTAAAATGACTCATATCACAACATATCAGATTCAGTGGGATCTAATTGTTGCCTTTTGGAATTGAAATCGTATCGTATCAAAGCAGATTCAGTGGTATCATCAAATATTAAATCGTTGCCTTAAAAGTCATATCATACGATGTGGAAACCAGAGGTTACACCCCTAGTTATCGCCCCACAACTTCAGGGTTCCTGATTCAATCATAGGCTCACCGTGGACTTTCACATACTCTGCCCATGACTGCGTGGGTTTCCTCCAGGTTCTCTGGTTTCTTCCCACATTTGGCTGCACTAAATTGCCCTGTGTGCAAATGTGTGTTTTCACCAGTAATAGACTGGTGTCTGATAGGCTCCAGATTCACAGTGTCTCTGACCAGGATAAAGCAGTTATTGAAGATGACTGAATGAATGAAAGATGCTGTGAATAAATGATGCACAGTAACATGATATATAGTGAGGGTGAGATGTTAAAGAGGGTCTTCCTGCTGTATTTGGTAAACTCAGTAAATAAAATGTTTCTTACCAACACTCAAAGATTCTGGTTTTAGGGTGTGTTTTTTTCTTTCAGTTAGCATGAGTCAGTCATGGATTTTCACTCTGGGTCTTTTTCAGAACTGTAACAAAATGACTGTAAAGACAACGCCAAGCCAAATCAATCTCACGCTTGTAACTTTACCTCATGTAACCTGCTTAAAAGACATTCTTATAACAGAAGAGTACAATTGTAAGTAGGTCATTTGAGGTCATGTTGTAAGCATAAGGTACGTTAGGTGTGGCATGGTCTTAACAGTCACTTGTCACAATTCTGCAAAAAAAAAAATCAATGTGAAAGTCTATGATTGACTCATGCTAACTGAAAAACTGGAACTATCATTCATTCACTCAATTTCTATACCGCATATCCATTGGGGGTTGCGGGTGAGCTGGAGCCAATCCCAGGTGACATTGGGTGAGAGGTGGGGTACACCCTGGACAGGTCTCCAGGCTACTGGGGGGCTAACACAGTAAGACAGACAGGCATTCACACTCACATTCACACCTATGGCCAATTTAGAGTAGCTAGTTGTCGCTGTGGGAGGAACCCGGAGCACCCAGAGGAAACCAACGCAGACTCAAGGAGAACATGGAAACTCCACACAGAAAGGCCCTGGTCAAGAGACAGGTTCAAACCCAGAACCTGCTTGCTGTGAAGCAACAGTGCTAACTACTACACCACCGCACCACCTCGAACCATCATATTTGCGTATAATGATTTGTGTATGGCTAAGGATTGTATATGAGAAAACATTTAATAAATACTTGTGTTATACTTAAAAAGGTAATTTAAAGATTGAGGATTTGGATGGTAATTGATTTCACATTATTACATTAACCTAGTTTAACAATTTGTGTGTAATTTCAGAAATAATTGAGTCTGAAAAGGCCAACCAACACTGTCCTAGTCAGTGTTTACTCAGTGAATCAGATTTATTTTTACAATGTAGAGATTAAAGTTTATTATTTTGAAAGAAATATACAAAACAAAATCAAAGAACATTCCTAATAAACCTTGCCACCTTTCCATCCATGTCCGAGTCTCTGAGGCCTGCTCTCTTCCTATTTCCCCTAATAGCCTAGAAATGAAAACATTATTCTGCAGAGTGCCCAGTGACCTACAGGCCAATGTGGCATCCCTTTTCAACTGTCTCTACCTCTATCTACCTCCTCTATCAAGGAGGAGGTCTCAAGACAGGAAAGATCATGTTCAAGTGAGGAATCTTCCACAGTGACTCATTGTCTCCCCTATTATTTTGATTACCACTGACAAACCCGATGAATAGACAGGGTCTTGGATATGCAGTCAACAAACAACATTTGCTTTGGCCTAAAGGTTAGAGAAGCAGCCTTGGGCCCAAAAAGTTGCTGGTTTGATTCCCTGGACTGGCAGGAAAACCCATGGCTGAAGTGCCCCTGATCAAGGCACCTAACCCCCAACTGCTCCTTAGGCACTGGGTATGTGTGTGTGCTTGTTGTACATCGCTCTGGATAAGAGCTTTCAGTGATTACATCAAAATTGAATTTGGCTTGGACAAGGGTGCTACTGCAGTCTTCAAGGGTGGCAAAGTTGAAGAGCTGAAACATCCAGCTGGACCACAAAATGACTTTTCAGAATTTGGACAGGAAGATGTCTATAAATACCTTGGCATCGAAGACAGTGATAGTATCCACCAGTCTAAGATGAAGAAGAATATAGCCAAAGACTGTCAGAGTGTGTACCTGGTCCTAACGTCTAAGCTCAACTCAAAAAACATGATCTCAACAATCAACAGTCTGATAATTTCAGTCCCCGTGTACAGCTTTAGGATCATTAACTGGAAGAGATCTGAGATAAAAGAATGAACTCTAAGACAAGAAAGCTCTTGATCATGCATGGGCTTCACCATCCAAAAGCAAATGTTGACTGTATATCAAGAGGTGGAATGCTGGTCACGGACTCGCAAAACTATCTGTATACAAGTGCGCCATCATTGGCTTGAGTGACTACATCAAACTCATCAAATTCCAGTTCATCAGGCTTGTGAAAACCCATAAGGCCAGCAAAGCAAAATACTCCCTTATACCAACAACAAAAGAAATAAAGATCAAGTACTTGCCAGTTCTACTTCTTCAGTGAAGTACAGAATCAAGATCAGTATTGATGTCAAGAAGATTCAAGTACTCGAAGACAAGTCACTGCATGGCCAGTTCTACCAGAACCATTTGTCACTAAAAGTGGTAGTGTGGCATGGCTGAGCAGCTCTGGATTGAAGGGAGAGACAGATTATAGCAGCGCAGGACCAAGCACTCAAGACCAGGTACCACCAGCGAAATATCTTGAAGTAGCAGGTCGATACCAAATGCCGAATATGCAACAAAGCTGAAGAGATGATCAACCATGTCACTGCTGGTTGCACAATGCTGAATCCTACTGAATGCATGAAGTGGCACACCGATGTAACCAGCTATTTGCACTGGTTTGTCTGCAAGGAGCTTGGTGGACAAGTGCCTGAGAAATGGTATGAACACTTAACTGAAGCGATGGTTAATATTGATGCCAATACAGACCAACCATTCCAGCCCAGCAAACTGTCCTGATTTGGTGGTCTACTGCAAGAAGGAGAAGCAATGTCTGCTGATCGATGTAGCGATCTCAGTTTACAACAACATCATGTTCAAGTAAGCCAAAAAGCTGAAGATCAGCAGGATGTGGGGAGCCAGGACCAGAGTTGTGCCTGTGATGGTCAGAACCATCAAGAAAGGATTTGACAAGAACCTGCAGGAATTACCGGGACAACAAACAGCCCAGGAAGTGCAGAAGATAGCACTGATGGGAACCACACACATCCTATGCACATATCCTGGGCTAAACCTTAGGTCCCTGGTCAGGTCACAGACATCCTAACAGCTACTGGTTAGTTGCAGAGAAAACAAAGAAATAATAATAATAATAATAATAATAATAATAATAATAATAATAATATAGCTGCAAGCAGCAATGAAGGGGCCAAGCACCCCAGGACTACCAAGTAGACAAATAATCAGAACAACCCTTGAACAAGACCTTGTCCATCACAGGGTCAACAGACACACTGACACCCACTCTTACACTCACATCTATGGGCAATATTGCATGTTCAATCGGCATTACCTGAATGTGTTTGGACTAGCAGTTATGCAGTAGTCTACCCATTTGCACCACCATAGTGCCCTCCACTACATATAGGTCAAGCTTATAAATAAGCAGTGCCATAAAATGAACATGATTTAATAAAACACACTGAATAAAACAAGGTATGCTGATATATGTTCTACATCTTTTAAAAGAAATTGTTACGTTGAAATAAAAAAATGTAAACACTTTTTCAAAAGAATGTTATTTAAATTAAATCCAAATCTCCTTGTGAAAAGCAACCATTTTAAAGAACACCATCTTATATTCAGATCAATATGGTAAGTCCAAGTGTTTTTTCAACACTATTTAGTGTATTAATTGTGGCAGTAGGTGAAAAGGTGCAGGAGATGTGCCTATAAACTGATTAAAAATGGATTATAAATTGATTATATCTTAGCAGCCATGTCATTTGGACTTTGAACTATGTGTTCATTTCCCAGTTAGGAACTGACATGTAATTATGTAATGTTCTACAAAAAACTGGTCACAATATCTGCTTTTCTTTGTGTGGTCTGTGCCTTGTGATGTCCATTGGAACAAAATGTCATTAAAATCTAAATACATGGACACATTGGTCTTTAAACCTGTTTTTCAATATAGCACCCCAAAGTGGCCAAATTTCACTAAACTTGGTGTGTGCCACTGAGGCCTCATGGTAAGCATGTGTACCAAGTTTTATGCTGATGAACAAAAGCATTGCAGAGATATGGCCACTTTTCCTTTATGGCGACTTCACAGGCGAATTTATGGGTACACTGTGGCCATATTGTTAAATCTGGCAACTATCTTTTAACAACTCTTAAAGACAATAGTCCAAAGAGGTAATACACAAAACCTCATTGCGCCATAACTCTAGGAGGAGATGGTTAAATGTGTTATTGGCAAACTCAAAGATGGATGAGACACAAAAAGCTGATGCGAAGGTTTCATTGATTCCCAGTTAGGATCCTTAACTTTGATGATGCACAAACATTTAGTTGAAATATCTGCTTTTGTGCCAGCATTATGGGTATTTAAATGTATTTTTTAATGGTATAGCATGCCCAAGTGGCCAAATTTCTTGAAACTTGGTGCAAGGCTAGTATTCCTAATGCCAATAAAGTGTATCAAGCTTGGCATAACTCCAACAAAGCACTGCTGAGATATGCCTCACTTCCATTTCATTTGATGACTGTGGCTATATCAGTTGACCCATCACAATTCTTTTGGTCAGAACCCTCTCTTGATGATTCTTGCCATATTTGATGATTATATAGTCAATGGTCTAGGACTAGTTCAGAAAATTAGGTTTTTCAAAAAAATTCAAAATATGATTTTTTTCCCCCCCAAAATCCAATACAATAGATGATTCTATTCATCATGACCCAGGGATTCAGGGAAAATAAGGATCACAACTCTAGGACAAAGTTCAAAAGTTATAAACAAAAATATACTCTGAAATTTGGCCTGTTGATGGTGCTACAGGGAATGAACTAACCCCAAATTTTGTGCCTGGATACCTAGGACTGTGATGCCAGATGAGGGTGCCAGATTCCACCAAAATCCACCTAGGGAATCTATGGCCTGCCACAGAAAACCATTGAAAAAACGATAATACTAAGATGGCCGAAAAACGACATGGTTGACACAGAGGGTTCATAATTTCCCAGCTAGTGTCCTTTACTGTGATGACGCACAAGAATTTGGTATACCACGTTTGGTGTGACTCCAACCAAGTATTGCTGACATATGGCTCACTTTCTGTTTTGGTGTCTTTGCCATTGAATTTCATTGGATGACAGTGGCCATATCATTTGCCTTAGCAAAATTCTTTGAATATGTTTTGGTCAGAACCCTCTATAGATGATGTGGTGGTGATAGGATCAATGATCTAGGACTAGTATGCAAAAGGTTTTTTGAAAAATTCAGAATGGCAGAAAAGTCAATATGTAGGACTTTAATGGAAATGGATGACCCAAGGATTCAGGGGAAAAAAGATCACAACCCTAGGACAAACGGTTCAAAAGGACAAAAAGTTATAAGCAAAAATGTACCTTGGAATTTGGTCTGTTGGTGGTGCTACAAAAGATGGATGGACTGACCCCAAATTTGACACCTGGACTGTTCTCTGTTAAAGTGGCAAATTTCATCAAAATCCACCAAGGTTCTATGGGCTGCCATAGACTACCATGATAGAATGTATAATAGTGAAAAATTCTAACAATTACAATAGGTGCCTTGCACCTTCAATGCTTGGCCCCTAATAGTAATAATTTGATCAAAAAGGTGCCCATATTACAATTTTTTAACATTCACACAAAATCTGAATATACGGGTTTGGCATTATTAATTTATATTAAATACAGTAACAAAAAAGGGCCTTTTAGAAGTTATTTGGCTGTGTTCAACACCTGTGGAACTGCATGTTCAGTCTGCACAGCTACTCTTCAGATCATTTGTATGTTGCCACAGGATGTTCAGCACAATTCTATTGACAGGAAAAGATTCACTTGGTTCAAATGTACAGTACAAATCCTTATGCGAAAGTAAGGGTTTTTCAGGAGTGCACAGCTAGTATATACAGTGTAACATTATACACATACTATGTAACAATGACAGGTATACCAGATATCTGATAGATATGTTTGGATTATATATCATTCTTAAAGGCCGTTGGTCAACACTTTTTGGAGTACACTGGCTTGACGCAGACAAGAATCTGAATTCATTCAAGAGTTTTCAGTTTTGAGAAAATGAAAGGCAAGTGAAAGTGAATGAAAGGGGCATTTAATGGTAAAGGTAAGGAAATGACAAAAAGAGAAAGAGGTGAAAAACAGACAGTGAGAGAAGGGACTTACAGAAAACCAGGGGGCTCCCCTAAAAGTCTGGAAATTTATGACCCACGCTGTTAGCTGTATCATGTTCGTAGCTTACCAATGTTTCCAGTAAGCAGGAAAAAAATGGCGTCATTAACTTAGCCTTAACACCTTAAAGCAACATAAAGATATACAAGCTCACAGTATATCTGCTTCAGTGAAGGCAAAAAGGAAGGAAATGATATTAAAACCAGCTAGTACAAAATTGAAAATGCTTCTCTCAGCACGTGTAAAATGTATAGTCCTCTCCAGGTGCCTGCTGTGTGTATAGCAAACAGATGATATCACTTCCTATTTTGCGAATGATAATCATGCAAATAGCATGTGTATGAGTTCTGAATGGGAGGCCACTGAGTTTTTCCCCTACACTTACCAGAAACAGATAAGTGACTCATTGCAAAACTGTATTGCTCATTTTAAGAAAAAAAAGATAGATGAAATAGATAGGAAGCAAAGATTACAATGAAACCTGAACATATAATATGCTAATGAAATCTAGCAATCTAGATTTAATAATTAAACAGAAGCAGGAGAGCAAATATCCATATGTTTGTAAGTTCCCCAAGACCACTATATAATTGAAAATACAATTGGGGGGGCGGGGTATCCACAGACTCTCTTGGAAAAACACCTGCTGGGAAACACACACACACACACACACTGACCTCATAAACCTATGATCCTCTCTTCTGCTCTCATTTTCTGTACTTATTATATAGTAACAGTCTTGTTGATGACGAAATTGGCAATTAACTTACTTAGATACTCATTCTGTTTAAATACAATCATCTTATTAGTTAGTGATATCCTTAGTCTTTTATGAACGTGGATTCATTTTTATTCTGATCTCATTTATGTATGTTAGTGAAGACAGTAAAGACAGTTGTGTGGGAAACCATTCCATATTGTAAAATAACAAAATGAACAGAGAGAAAGAAGACCTTTTGTAAAACTGTATATTTCATTTTTTTTGAAACAAGGAAAACCTGATGCTCAATTTAAGATTTATTAGTGAAAAAGTGGGTAGAATAAATTTCAGTTACTGTAAATGTAGCATGATAGTGTATAAGGAATAAAAAACATCAGTCACAAGCAACAGCCAATACCAAAAATGTTTAATTCATCTATTATCACTTAGACTACAGCAGCGATAAACAGCCTCTCTTTTTTTCTCTCTGTCTTGGATAAGACAAAAAAAAAGCAGCTTGACTGACAGTGGAGACTCCTTCCATAGACATCTTCACCATATCAACAAGTATACATTTTTCTTTGTTAAATACAGTTGCATGCAAAAGTTTGGGCACCCTTGGCCAAATATTTTTTTAAATGAAAAGAAGTAAACAAAACCTCTGCAAGTAAACAGTAAAAAATTCTGCAAATGTTAATGCACAGTTACTTTATATTTAATGACCTTATGGCATATGCTAAGGTTTTGACACTCCTCCAATTGTAAAGTCTCATAATTAACTAGGCATTAATTGACTCATCAGGACTCGTTACTCAGGTCAGTCACTGTCATTAGGAATTGTCTACACAAGAGCTACACAAAACAAACATAAAAATGATTCACCATACTGTAGAAGAGAATAAACAGTACTAAAATAGGTTGTGCTCTTTATGGACTTTCCCCAGAACTGCAGGATCTGCTGTCCTACTGCTTGTTGAAGATGTATTGAATGTAGTTAACCCTTTAATGTTCTGGTCAACCATTTGGTAGAGCACATTTGAGTCCCT
>JAOTRR010000029.1:4870279-4885152 GCA_028570945.1 Gogo arcuatus
TTTAAAAATAAGTAGTAAATTTAACAGTCAACAGCAATTGGACCCATTATTATAACCGCATGCATTGAGGAAGATGGTGAAGAACCCAGTTGCACAATCACACTCCATTAGAACAAGCTGTCTGAAGACAGTTGCATCAATGAAGTCTTTCCGGAGAATAACCCACAAAATGCAGTGCAAGAATTATGTCAAGCATCATTGCCGTGACAAGCATGTCGCAATATCATTAACATGTTCTGCTAAAAATGGGAACTGCACAGGGCAATTCAGAAAGAGAGTGCTGGTTTATTGCTATCTTAGGTGGGCTTTACCAAATATTAATTTTGGCAATGATGATCATTCATTCATGTTAACGTCACAGTGGATCCTGATCCAATCCTGGTAGCACTGAGCACAAGGCGAGAAAATCAACCTAAGATGGGACACCAGTTTTACTCAGTACACCACTGACACAGTAGTGGTTACAATTTCTTTTTTTTTAAATAAATTTCATCCATTTGAAAGATGTTGATAATTACTCTAGGTAGTATTGGAAAGGCCGAAGTGATTCCTGTTGAAATACCACAGCTTCTCCCCCATTCTTCATTAAAATCATTCTGCACTAGTACTATTCCTACTTTATTGTAGTTGACCTGCTGCATAGGAGATTGTGCTTCATGCAAGACATCATGTTGTGCATGAGCTTCAAGATATGAACGATTCTTCTGAAGAGTTATAATACTCCCTTGTTTAAAACCATTATAATCCCTAACGATCTGTTAACAAAGAGAGCTTGTTACAGTGCCGTCTGACAGTGTTCATGAGTATGGGCTTAGTCACACTTGGGTGTAAGCAAACGAAATAGCTGACATTTTGTTTCTTTTTATCGTTGAATGAGCAACTACAGATGTCAAATATACCCAGTTTTCAGTTGAAGAAATGAATTGATTCATTTCCTGATCACCATTTTAGAGGAGTAAAAACAAGTTTTAAATGCAAAAAAAAAAAAAAAAAAGTTTTACTACTGTCTCTCCACAGAACTCCAATGGAGGCATCGCAGGTGGTGCAGGTGGTAGTGACCGTGCTGATCTTCGTGGTGGGCGTAACTCTGAACAGCCTGGTCGTTTGGGTGTTGGGATTCCGAGGTAGGCAAAGGAGTGGATTCAAAGGAGGTGAAACGCAAGGTGCCGGAAGCTTCCGGATATACGTTGTGAACCTGGCTCTGGCTGACCTAATGTTAATTTTGCGCATACCTGTCATGATAGGCTATCTAGTGAACAACTGTAAATGGCCCTTTGGAAAGCCTGTGTGCCAACTGATTATGTTCCTGCGCTGCCTAGGATTATATGCAGGGGCTTTTTTGCTGAGTGCCATTGCAGTGGAACGGTGCTTGTGCATATTACGGCCTGTCTGGGCTCGAATGAGACGCCCACGCTGGGTGGTGCCACTTGTCTGCATCCTTCTGTGGGCATTGGCTTCTGCCCTCTCTGTGCCCTACATTACAGCTGCCGGACTGAAAATAAACCAGACCCAGTGTGTAGAAAACGTTAAAGAAACTGGACAAACAATGCTGCTTGTTGTGGAGTCAGTGGCAGGTTTCCTGCTTCCATTGATAATTTTCTTATCCTGCAATCTGGCTGTAATTGTTACAGCAAGAAGAGCTGAGAGCGGGTCATCAGTGTCCAACATACCTGCCTCCACACCTACTTCCCCTACTGGATCTATTTACACAGCACAGAGGATGAACCGCCTCTACAGGATCCTCTTCTTCACCATGCTCCTGTTTCTCACTTGTTGGGTGCCGTACTTCACCTGCCGCTTCCTCAGAGCGCTGGCTACTGGAAAGGCTGATTGGAAAAACCTTTATATAGGAGCAACAAAGGGCATATATGTGGCACTGTACCTGGTGTACATCAAGAGCGCGCTCAATCCAATTTTGTATGTATTTGCTGCTCGCGGACTGAGCCGCACTCTCCGTGCCTCACTGCTCTCAACCATTGAGCGAGTCTTTAATGAGGAATTGTCCGAGTCCCTGCGCAGGAAGTCTTTGCGGAGAAGAGAGTCGCAGATTTAAGTATAAATTCTTTGTGGATTACTGTTCAGTGATGGATGTTACAAAATCTGTTTGCTCTCTTGAGAAAGATATGGTTTCTCAAAACTACGAGAAGTGAAATGGGTTCTTGACAGGAAGTCTATCTGACCATGTAAGATGATGTAAGAGACAGGATAGGGACCTCAAATAAAGTTCTTATTATTTTTAATACAGCCAGACAGCAGACGCAGACCAAATGGTGAGCTATTAAGATTTCCCCCACCCTGTTCAAGCCTGAGAGCCATTGTTCAGAGTTAATTATTAAGATATCTTCATTGCATTCATACTTAATAGAAAAGTTAACTCCAAATACACATCTATTGAAGAAAAGGCATAAAGTTATCTAACTGTGATTCTGGTCATGGAAAAAAACAAAAAACAAAAACAGCATTCACTTCCTTTTCCTGCTCAACATATTTCAGTAACATTCATTGTCACATTAATAAGTAATCCAGTGTAAAACTAGTGGAGATATCTATGAGATATCAGGAACAGAAGCTCTGATCAAGGACAGTGGTACAAGCATGACAGATGAAGCTTTGGAACCTTTGTTTGAGCAGAGTGTACAGATGAGGAGGTGTGCAATCTGGAAAGACTGAAGGACTAAAGGGCTGCTGCATCGGTCTCTTTAAGTAGAGATGTGGCAAGAGCTAAATCCCGCAAAGGTTATTTTAAAATGTATCCTGTTGCACTATTAAAAGGATAAACATCTATTGTTATGTCACAAATTTCATAAAATTGTTGAAACAACTTGCAAAATACTGTGGCAATTGATTAGCAAAATGTAAGTAAAATGGTGCAATTGTTAATCATTTTCAATTGCACCGACACACAATCTGAGTACCGTTATTAACCAAACAGAGCAAAAAACATGTTTAGCAAGTTAACCCATGCTAGTCAAACAAATAAATGTCTTGCAGATGTATAATGATTAACAAGTCACTTTATTCACATTCATTTCAATCAGGAAAACCAGTTAAAACTGTACGCCTTCATGTATGTATACAAAAGCTGACTGATCAGTTACACTGGACTGTAAGTGTGAAAATTCTGGAAGCAGACTTGCATATAAATGCTGATGCTATATAACTGATGTTATGTCATTTTTGCTTACGTACTTGCATGCGTTATAAGTGATACTGAAGTTAATACTATTTGATTTTGATTAAAATCAGTATTATATATACAGTATTATGATCATCTTATTGTAATAAACAAGAATTGCCATTTATAACTGAATGTGTTAAATCCGAAAATAGCTACACTTCGTGTTAGAGAATGTGCTCATTAAAAAAAGAAAAAAAAAAGAAAAGAAATTACAAAACACTGATCCAATTGTTTGGAGTTACAGGGTGAGTCACAGGTGATCCACCTGCTTATGTGCCAAGTCCAAAAAGGCTTTTACATTCCCGGTTACTTTTCTTTTTCGAAGAGCCTTCATGACAGCTTTGGGTTCGGGCACGGCTTTCATGATCTTCTCCTAACGGACCAATCAGATGTTAGTGAACAGTTGCAAAATCGGTTTGACCAACACATTTCAAACCTGGCTGTTCACAAGCAGTATTTACTTGTGTGTTTTCTGCGTTCTTTCAGAGAGAAGCCAGTAATCACAGAGAGAGCTGAGCTACCCAGCGCCGTGTTTGTGAAAAGAAAAAGGAACTGAAGTCACAGAAAAGTGACATTAGATAAAAAAATAAATAAAAATGCACCTTGAGTTGTCAAGCCTGTCCCCCTGTTCCTCATAACCTGAGCTGTTAGTGTTACATACATTTTCTGTTACACTTCCTATTTCCTTTTCTTGTTATCTTGGGGTTTTTTTTTTTTTTTTTTCAGTCAACACCTGTGATACTAATACAGCTGAGTGCAAAAGTTTGCATACCCTCAGGACAAACAAGCGTGTTTAGTATGTTAGGATTTTCCAGATGTTCCTTCATTAGCACAGGTAACAGAAACAGTTAGATAGTGTTTGTCATGTATATTTTTATAGATTTGCATCTTCCTTCTGAATGTGAAGAATGTAAATATTCTCTAACAACATGTTTGCCCGTGTTTCGCTCTCTAATCGTGTTCATATCCTCCGAGCAGCTTTGGGAGCAGATTCTGGGAACGTTTAGCATTTTTCCATATTTTAATTGTTTGCATTATGGACACATCTGTACTCATGACTGTACAAGCCGTACATGAACTTATTTTCAGAAAGAAAATATAGGTAATTCATTAATACAATTATTTAGAGAGGCTGGTCACTGGGATCCTGCAGTGCAACAATTTATTTATTCTGTGTACTCAGAATATGTAATTTGTGTAATTTTAAACTATGCTAATATATAATGTGCCTCACACATATAATGTCTATGCATGTCTCTCCTGTGAAAACAGGAAGCTTCATCTTTTATGATTGGTCAGCACAACTGACTTCAAGACCAAGCTTCTCAGAAATCACTGTTTAGTTGCGGTTTTTACAACCTGTGAAGTGTTAGAAGGCGTATCACACTATCTTTGGGGGGGGGGGAAAAAAAAAAAAAAAAAAAAAAAGGTTGCTCAGTATGCTTGGTTATCTCTAATGCTTTAATGATTGAGAATTATTGCTCTGTACCTGTAATGTGGGCTCATCTTCAGGATGAAGTGATAAAGCAGGAAGCCGCAGAACAGCTTGCTCAGTCAACCGAATAAACTATAAAGAAATTTGTGTGATACATATTACACCAATACTGAAATACTGAAACTATTGAAATAATCCATGATTCTGACATTCATCATGTAATATGTGCTTCATTGTTAAAAATAGTAGTGACCTTGGGGATTCAAGCAAGCCTTTCAAACTAGAATAGAAAAACCTTTCTTGATGATACAACTCTTGTCAGAACAGCTCTTACACAAACATCTGCAGCAACTTCTATTTTATAGCTACTTTTCACCAAAGGAGACATCCACATCCCTATCAGAATCAGAACACTGTTAAAAAAAACTGTCAAATTATAGCTCTTAACATGTCTGGAATGCTGCATACCCATTTCAGAGTATTACAGGCATCTCCTTAACTGAAGTGTGTGATTAAGGCATGTCATGACACCACCAAACGAGCTAAATTTATTTTATTTCATTTATTCTCAAGTATGTCACCAACAGAATTGAATCAAGGCTTATTACCTTCAGCCATTATTTACATAATTTAGTCAGCTAAACTATTATACTGAATCACAGATTTTGAGGCAATTCTTTAAAAAAAAAAAAATCACATTCATATTTATTATGAATATTCACAATAGCAACAAGAACATGGATTCATTTCATTAGCTCAGACTTTAGATGATAGTATACTTTGTCTTATCAGTTCAAAAGCAAATATGACTCTTCACTCTGATTGGCTAACATCCAACTCTATCATCCAAACCCACAGATTCCGTTAGCTAATCAGAATGAAACTATTTACATATTTAAATTTATAGGCACACCCCCCAGAAATCAGTCTGTTTTATCCTGTAGGGTTTTCATACCATGCTAAAACAGCATGATGAAAAAAAAGAACCAAGGTGGGGGGGTTTTTTCAATTAAAGAAACCTCACAAACTTTATAAAAGCATCTCAGAGAATACTATAAGATAATTGAAAAGAAGTATGTCTCCGTTAAGTTTCACATGAATAATAATGTGATCTTGGTCAATTTCAGAATACGTACATTCTGAAGCCTGCAGTAAAATGCTTTTGTTGTACCTTAGCCTTTAGTGCATACCTCCTGTGCATTTAACTCTTCTTCCTCCAGTTTGTCCCTCATGATCCTGCACTCTTGCTCCAAACTGTCCATCTTTCCCTGCAGCTGCTCCAGTTGGCTAACCACCACCCGGCTGCTCTCCTTAAAACAAAAACCCACATCAGACTCAGCAGAGCACCACAGCATGTTACACAGCAATATCATTACTAAAACACTGCAATTACAGCTTGTGCAATTACTCAGGATCCACAATTTCCAATTTGTGAATAGCAGAGTGGTATTCTAAGAAGCAAGCTAAGTCAATTGAACCAGTGTCCACTGTAGCATCAGATTACTGTTCTTGACGGACAACAATGGAACTCAATGTGGTCTTCAAAGCACATTCAAAATGCTGTGTTCTGAAATGCTTTTCTGCTCACCGTGGTTGCAAATAGTAGTTATCTGAGCTACCAGAATGACCAGTTGGGCCATTCTCTCCCTACCTCTCTTATCAACAAGGCATTTCCTCCCACAGAACTGCTAATCACTGGATATTTACACTCACCGGCCACTTTAATAGGAACTTGTTCTTGATTGTAAGACTCCTGTTCTTGGCTGGCAGGATCTGGCACCAACACCCATACCACAGTCAAAGTTATCGAGGTCACATTTATCCCATTCTTACATTTAGACACATAAGCTCAACATTTATCAAGGAAAAATCAGTCCAATTCTAGAAAGGGTTCTTGCTCTTCATAAAACGAGCCAACAAAGGTGAGATCAGGTGGATCAGAGATGGTCCACACCTCTCTGTTCTGTGTCACTTGCAAGGTCAAAACCAGGAGTGGACTTTGTTATCCATCCCTGTTCCACAACCAGTGAGGGCATACAATAGGCACATGGAGGGAGGTGGCAGGAGTTGACCTTTCTGATTATCAAAATAAAGAAATGGTTTTCTGTCGTCAACATACTGTAGCTGTGGTGAGTTACATCATTCACCAAGAGCTGATGATGGCTAAGCAACAGAAACTCAATAAAAAAATATTTGAGAGGCTCTGTGTCTGCATCTTGTGGAGTGATGAGGCCACAAATTTGCAAAGATCCACTGAGCCAGTAGAGGCGGCAACGGTCATACAACTATCACATGTAGCAGAGAACAGCTGCCCAGTTACAGTAACAGATACAACAGCCACTAATAAGAGACCACACTTCAGCTGGGAGGAGACACTGTGTACTCATCCTGCAGAGGAAGAATCACAGCAAGATAACATATATAAGTGCAGGTGCCTTTTTGTATAATAGCAAACCGGCTTTGTTTCACCGAGTGGCATGACATCAAAGACAGCCAAGCTCAGTGATATGCTCTTGAAATACTGAGGGACGTTATAAAGAGAAACTGGACACTGCTAATGGACATTTTTTTTTATCATTATCTGTTGTTGCACTTACCAGACTACACTTTGTATAAATAGTTATTTTGCACCGTAAAATCCAACAGAAAAGCACTGACCCTATCATCTGGAGATCACGAGTTCAAATCTCGATGTTACCACAGCCATCTATGGCTGGGAGCCCAAGAGAGCGAAAGGGGAGGGAGAAGTGACATATTCTCTCTTCCCTGTCAAACACAAGTCAATCACCAGCGTCTGTGAGCTCATGCATACGGACGTGGGTGGATAGCGCTTTCCTCCAAATGTGTTACTGCCACCTCTGACGTTGCATGAGCAGCAGTTCAAAAAGATGCAGTCGGCTGATTTCACATGCCTTGGAGGAAGCACGTGATAGCTTTTGCCCTCCCTGGTTGGTAGCTGTCTAGCTGTCATGTCACCAGAAGAGCTGTCTAGTGGGTGGGAACTGGCCATGACTAAATTGGAGAAAATACCCTAATATACACAAAAAAAAACAAAACTATTAATATATTAATCTAAAGGGCTACCACAGAAACCACTAGAATTTGAATCCTTGAATGTGTTTTCTTCCTAAAAAATAAAAATAAAATAAAAAAAAGTGTTGCATTGTTTGGAGATGTGTATGCCATTTGTAGAAGTTTTGTGCCGTTTTGAAGGATTTTCGTGCCATTTGAAGTCATTTTACTAGGAGTGCAACAGTAAAGCATATTGTATCCTTTCGTTCAACTAGCATGTAAATTAGATGAGGTGAAATAAACCTTTAAACTTAATCAAGCCTGCACTCCAGCCTCTGAAAAGTAACTTCCTTTGTATCTCAAATAAAAAACACTCGTTCTAAGCATGCTGTGAGCCAGTATGCTAGCGTACAAGTGTAGTAACTCCTAAATTCAGCAGAAAGCAGAAGATGGAAGATTGAACTGGTACAAATATTCACGTTGAAGATTTGAAGACTTGTCTCAAAAAAATGGTTTTCCCCTCTGAATACATTATTAGTAGCCTATTGGACGTTAGATAAGAGACACGTCGAACTCGATGCCAATGGCATCAGTGGGGATGCCCGTGCCACCAACAAGTCTACTCCTTCTTGTTAACTAATTTGTATGCCATAAATACCCTTTAAAAATATTCTTCAAACAGGGAAGAATCTATTGAAGAAAAACAATTTCAGACATTTGATCTTGCTGTAACCTTGGTCCTGTTTGGATCAATTCCAAAATCTGTTCATCTGTTAGGTTACAAAGATAAATTCACATAAATACCGCATACTTCATAGAATACACCCCCTATGTGCTTCTAAAGCTGACATTTAAATGTATCACACAGTGTACAGACAAATAAGAATTAATTTTATTTAAAGCTTGCATTAAAATCTCCATAGAACAGTTCTTCCTCTCTTACCTCTAATGCCTCGATTTTATCTTTGCCATGCTTAACCTTCTGGTTCTCTTTGTGGAACTGCAGGGATGCCTGCATCATGTTTCCATGTTTCTGAGGTGGCACAGGGAGTTGAGAACATATAGCTAGGAATCTGAAATAAGAAAACATTTCAGCTCATTTTTCAAATGACATAACAGCTTCAATATGTCAGAGAAAGAAAATAATCGTAGATAATCGTGTGTGTCTTACTGGTCTTTCAATGAATTAAGGTGCTTCTGTGATTCCTCTTTTTCTTTTCTTTTCATTGTGAGAACAGATCTATTAAAGACAAGAAAAACACTCAAATACTGACAATGAATACAACTAATTCACTTCAGTAAGTAATTAATTTCAGTAAAGGTCACCAGGTTGCTCACAGCATTGACAAGCTCAGCATGTTGTCGAGAACCATGATGGAGGACTTAGTCAGTGGTTTCCATTTCTCCAGACCTTTCAACTTTCTTGGCTCTGCAGGTGCTGAGTCATAATAAGAGGGTGGTAAGAACAACTAGGCAACAGAGCTATCAGATAGACTTATTTTAATTAGTTATAGGTAGGTCTATGTCCAGGCTGTGTTCAGTTGCACTGTTTGGCTTTATTTTAAGACATGCACATCTAATCACACTTGGTCCAAATGCTCGACTCCATACTCAAGATCAATTCAAGTTAGTGTGGGGGAGGTGTGTTTGCACCCAGACCAAATTCTTTCAAACAGCAGATTAACTGCGCAATTTATATTGTCTTCAACATCGCAATTTATAACTGCGCAATTTATATTGTCTTCAACATCGCAATTTATAACTGCGCAATTTATATTGTCTTCAACATCCTCTTTCCGGAGAAAGAATGACATTTTCATACAAATGTGACTCATCAGCTGTGCAAAATGCCCCTGAGGCTGTTTTCCCCTCCTGCTGGATCATAAAATGTTTATATACAGAATTTGCCGTCCTCAAAGTCTGTTTGAAAATTGGAAATAATACGTACAAAATCCATTATATACCCAATATGGCCAAAAGTTTGTGGACACTTGACCATTACACTCATACGTGGTTCTTCACCAAACTGTTGCTACAAAGTTGGAAGCACACAACTGTATAGAACTGTCTAGTCTTTGTTTGCTGTAGCATTACAATTTTCCTTCTCTGGAACTAAAAGGCCGAACCTGTTTCAGCATCACAGTGCCCCTGTGCACAAAGCGAGCTCCATGAAGATATGGTTTGCCTGAAGGTAAATCAGGTTGATGAAGGTGGAAGAACTCAAGTGTCCTGCACAGATCCAAGTGGACCACTGACTGCACACCAGACCTCCTCACCAACATCAATGCCTGACCTCACTAATGCTCTTGTTGCTGAACGAGCACAAATCCTCACAACCACATCCCAAAATCTAATAGAAAGACGTCCCAGAAGAGCAGAGGCTGTTATAGCAGCAAAGGGGGGACTGACTCCATGTAAATGCCCATGGTTGGTTATATGGTTATAACGTGATGGTCTGGTGTCCACTTAGTGTATTTGTTTAGTTTCTTTATTTATGTCACACCCAAGTTAGTTTGCTGTGAGTCCTGTTTTCAGAAGGAACAACACCTTGATTCACAACATCAACACTCTTTATTCAGCTTGTGTCCTGTGTTCACATGCAAGTAAGTAGTCGTCAACAATAACGCTGTGTCCGTAGAGTGGAAAACAGAGAATACTATTATTATATTATTAGTAGTATAATAGAATACTATTCATTCATTCGCTATACTGCTTATCCACTGTGGGTTGTGAGTGAGCTGGAGCCAATCCCAGCTGACATTGGGCAAGAGGTGGGGTAAACACTGTACAGGTCACCAGTCTATCACGAGGTTAACACAGAGAGACAGATGAGTATCCAGATGACCTAATCCACGTCTTTGGACTGTGGGAGGAAACCCACACAGGCACGAGGAGAACATGCAAACTCCATACAGAAAGGCCCCAGTCGACCGGCAGGTTCAAACCCAGAACCTTCTTGCTGTGAGGCGACAGTGCTAACCACTGCACCACCATGCCACTCTAAATGATCTGACCTATATCAGACCTAAAATAGCCAAGCCCACTAATTTCGAGTTGAATAAAACTCTTTTTCAGAATAGACATCATGAGCAACTTTGCCTAGTTCTCCAAACTCACCTTTCTTTCTTGGCTTATCTTGTGCACTCTCACCCTTAGGCAATGGTTTCTAAAGTACAGAAAACATGTACGTTGCCGTATTTGCACGATAACATACTGTACTATGTAAACTGGAAATAAAGCTTGGCCAGAATAAGTAATGAATCAGTCTTACTTGCTGTAATCTTTTTCCATCTCGACCGGCGGCTTTAGGACCTCGGGTTGATGCTCTTGATGAACCTCGAGCTGGCTTCATCTTGTACAAACAAAACAGACACGAAAAAGATTTTCACACACTCTTATGGTGACTACTTAATTTAGATATGAACCTAACATTATCACGCTACAAACTCTCTCTTTTCATTGTTTTAAAACCCCCTACGTTCACACAGATAAGTAACTAAATAACAGAGACTGTATGGAGTGAAAGTGAACGCATTATTTTTCATGTGTATGCGGTTTTATAACAAATCTAGCTAGCTTGATATAAACATCGTTAGCTAAACATCAGAAAGCCAAGTAACTATCTAACTACCACGCAGTAATTTACGCTTTTATTATGTACAATACATGGTTATTCTGTGTCAGGGGTAAATATAACCTCATAATATTCCGAGAATGTAATTCTACATTAACTGTTTCTGTTGACATGCTCACCCTGTTTCGCGGTTATGTTTTGAAGCCTGTGCGCATGCCCAATGAATAACCGTACACTTCCGGAAACCATGTTAAGAAGGTCACCATGAGAGGAAGGCATGTTAAGAAGGTCAGAAATAAATCAAAGTGGAAATAATGGTGGACACCGGGTAGTTTGTATGTAATTTATTTGTATGTAAACAAATATTTTTTGTGTCAGAAGAAAGGTGGCAGAAGGGATCTGATTAAATAAATGTATAATTAATTTATTTATTTAGATTGTAAATTATAATTTAGATTATAAGATTAGATAAGATTAGATTATAAATTATACATTTAATAAATGTATAATTAATTAATTTACTAGATTAATTTTATTTCTATTGTATCTATGATCGACTCTTGTATCTCACCAGTGGTTATATGGGTGAGGAGTCCCACTGATATTTCATTTACAAATATGTATATAAAGTGTAGGTAATAAACTTTTTAAACATAAGTAAAGCATTCTTCACAACAACATATATTATTATTGCAAGTCTCCTCATGCATCTTGCCTACCCATCCTTTGCACTGGCTTGTGCAACCCCAGTGACTGGGTATTTTTACCTAATCTGCAAGTCTTTGAACCATGGAAGGAAACCCATGCAAACTCCACACAGAAAGGTCCCCGTCAGCCATGATGTTCGAACCCGGAACCTTCTTGCTGTGAGGTGGCAGTGCTAACCACTGCACCACCACAACATATATACATGTTTCAGATACATAAATTAAATAATTAAA
The DNA here is from genome assembly GCA_028570945.1 of Gogo arcuatus. Taxonomy (NCBI): domain Eukaryota; kingdom Metazoa; phylum Chordata; class Actinopteri; order Siluriformes; family Anchariidae; genus Gogo; species Gogo arcuatus. The sequence goes on from JAOTRR010000029.1 coordinate 4,882,420, forward strand.
TATAACCACAAGTGGCAGTCTGTGGGGTTCAAGCACACTTTACAAATAGTGGCCCCAGTAGCCACTTCCTGCCAAGATACACAAAACCACGTTTTTTTTGTTTTAAGACCATACCTGAACATACTTATCAGGTTTTGTAAGGATATTTCAGTGCTAGTAGTTTAAAATGCCTGTTGAAAACTAATTTGCTGAAAGCGGCCGTGTTTTTGTTGTAATTCAATCATGATTAAAAATCCAGTTACAGATTTGCAGGTCGATGCAGCACACCAAATTTCAGCTCAATTGGACTTTTGGTTCCTGAGAAATAGCTATTTGAACTTCACTACAAACCCTATGAATATGAATAACGCCCCCAGTGGCCAATTTGAGTGAGACTGCATCAGGTACTACTAGGTCTCTCCCGGAAACTACCATTCAATTTTCGTGATGATTGCTTGGGAACCTTGTCAAATGCCTGCTAAAACCTGATCAGCCGATGGCAGCCATGTTTTTTTTTCAGAAATTAGGGATCATGAATAATCCACTGACAGATTAGCACATAAATACAACCTGCCAAATTCCAGCTTTATTGGCCTTACATTTCTTGAGAAACAGCTGTTTGGACTTAAAATCTGCCCCCTAAGTATGGCCACACCCCAAACTGTGCAGATATCCTCAGAATCTTGTACTGAACTACTAGTGTTTCCAGTTTGGTTCAAATACATAGGACCAATCATGAATTGCGGCTATTTGTGTAAACCAGCTCCACCTCCTTAAAATTGATTGAAGTGTGGCGGTCCTATTGTTTATAATTGTCAACATGCTTTTGATAATTATTAAGGTTCACACTTTCCAGCATAGTGTGACATCAATATTGTGAAGATTGGACTAGTCCGCAAAAGTGGGGTTTGTATATTTTGCAAATTATAATAAATGTGAGTGGGTGTGTCTAAATGGTCCAAAAGGCAATTTTCTATAGTTTCAGTAATAGAATCAAGCTAGAAAAGAAATTTCTTTCCAACCCATATTTTCCAAGAGATATGCTTGTTATTGTGTGCAAAAATATGAATAATGCCTCCATTGGCCAATTTGTGTCAGATTGCATCAGTTACTAGTGGGTCTCTACCTGAACCTACCATTCAAGTTTCATGACGACAGTTCAATGTTAGCCCTTTCAAATGTCTGCCAAAGTTGGCCATGGTTTTTAATTAATTAGGTCATCATCAAAAATCCACTAACATATTAGCACATAGATGCACCATGCCAAATTTCAGCTCATTCTGACTTAGGGTTCCTGAGAATCAGTTATCTGACCTTAGCCCCACCCCCTATGCATGACCATTTAGTAGGCATCTGTCAGTCTTCTTGAGACTATGGATTCGCACTTTGTTGAGTGAGTCCAATATTGTGCCATCACTAGGTGACTAGTGATGATGGAGTGTCCTCTCCAAAGTGCGAAGCCTGGATGAAGTGTAAGGAGGACAGGCTGCTACCCAAACAACAAGTCCCCCCTCTCCGCGTTACTGAAGTGGTCCGATGGAAAAGCGGGTGCTAATACAATCGGCTCCAGCACTGCCACAGGAGCTGCCAAAAGAGAAGTGAGTTCACTGCCCAATTGCCTTTGGGGCTCCACTCCGGATTTTTCAGGGTTCACTCCTGTAGCACGTATGTATGACCACACCCAAAACTTTGCATATGACCTCAGAATCTCCTCCTGTGTATACCTTTCAATTTTCATACGAAGCCATGCAATTACTCATGAGTTACAACCATTTGAGTAAATAAGGCCCTGCCTCATTAGTATTGATTGACAAGTGGTGGCCATATTGTTTTTATTAAAATTCACATAGAAGAGCCTTGATGCATGTCTTCCTTGTACCCTGGCAGATGGTGGGTTCAATCGAGATGTGCTTGAGGCTAAAAGGAAGCGTTGTGCAGAGCTGGATGTTTGATTTTGTTATCAAAAAATATCATTGATTTAAATCTGACTGGGGCAGCTACAGGAAGCCAGGGAAGGGAGAGTAGCAATGGGGTAGTCTGGGAGAACTTGAAGAGCTTAAAAAAAACAAGTCGTGCAGCTGCACTCTGGATCAGTCGCAGAGGTCAAATGGCATGCATAGGCAGACCTGCCCAAAGTGAGTTGCAGTAGTCCAGTCTCAAAAAGACAAGGGACTGAACAAGCACCTGAGAGGCCTCTGTGAATAGAAATGGCAGGATCTTCATAATGTTGTAGAAGAGAAACTGATATAGACGTACCCTGGTTATCTGCAAAGTAGGCCAGTTAGCCAATCTTTTCGGCAAGCTGCGGGCATGAAAGGAAACCAGGTCTATTCACCTCAACCATGCTTTTTTCATAATTATACCATGTGTGTGGTTTTTCTATCACTGTACACTCGATAACCATGGGTGCACCTGTGAATAAGTTCCTAGTCTCTGAAAGGCCTGAAGTGCTTCCTTTGTCCTGTGGAGATTCTTTGGTTTACCTTTGAGAGGTGATGTGAGTGGTGTTGCCATAGAGCTAAAACCCCTTATGAACCATTGGTAGAAGTCGGTGAATCCTGGATACCTTTGTAACATTTTTGTTATCTGTGGGTGCAGCCATGATGTTACTGCTTCTACTCTGGTTGAACTAACTTGAATTAACTGAATTGAACTAACTTCACTAATTTCCACATTAAAATCTTCAACTTGTGTACTAAATCCCTTACCTACACGACTCTTCAAACAGATAATACCAGAAAAAATTGAACCTCT
>JAOTRR010000029.1:5032652-5042851 GCA_028570945.1 Gogo arcuatus
AATAGGCCTTTTCTTAATAAACTTTTATGAACATTTGTACTACCTCCATTTGCTTTTCTTTTTTCTTTATCTTTCAGCAGTCTGTAAAGAGAGAGCTCTGATTTCCTGTTAAATTTATTTGTACAGTCAATTACACAACAGATTTTTCCCATTTTAGATCCGTTTTTTTGCTTTGGCGGCATTAGAGCTGTGTTACTTCCGCCTACGGTGATCACGTGTATTCCCGCTATTGTACGTTATTGCTGTACGTATTGTACGTCTGCTGTCTAAACAACATGGTTACATTTGTATAGAGATTTATTGTGGGAAAATCGGATCGTGAATCGAATCAAATCGTGAATCGGGAGAATCATTACATGCCCAGTGTTAGGACAAGTCAATGAGGGCAGGTTTAAAACAGGACTTATTCCTCTTTAATTTTACTAATCCTAATGATCCTAATAATTGTGTTTTTTTCACAGAGTGTTAGAATGCCAAGACTTGCCTATCGTTAATGGACAGTGCGATCCTTACGCTGCAGTGTCCTTACAGGGGCCATCCAGGTAAATCTGCCACAGTACCAGCACAACCCGCTCGTGTTTGGTAGTAGCACACACCGTTAATGAAAACTGAAAGTTTGTGTCTGTGTCTTGTGAGAGCCATCATGTTCACAAGCCTTAAGCTGAGTGGATGCAACTTCTCATATTTTCTCTCTCCTTTCCTGTCTCTTTCATCTCCAACAGATCAGAAGCCAAAAAGACCAAGGTCAAGCGGAAAACCAACAACCCACAGTATGATGAAGTCTTCTACTTTGAGGTAGAAAAAAGAACGCAGATGTCTTTCAGGACCCTCTGAAACTAATTCTGCCTGAGTAAACATTAACCAGTAGAAACATTCTGTGAACCATTATTATTACACTTATGTGAAGTGGAGCCTGACATTTCAACCACAGCCCAAGCTTTGAATAAAATCGAAATTAAGAGGAATTTTACTCAACTTAAAACTACTTTTATGACACACAAATCTTTGGATTGAATCTGTAAAAGCTGATCACTTGCAGCTTGGATGTCTTTGTGAACATTGTTGGTAGAGTCATATTTCATTCCCTTTGAGATCCTTCAAATGAATCTGAGCCCAAGGCTAAAGCTTACAGTTTGTGGTTTTCCGCTTGACAAGTGTCCACACCCTCATTACCTCCTCAAAACAGACATAACGATGTCTTACGCACAGTTTACAAACAAGCTGAGTGCAGAGTGTGAGAAGTGATAAGTTGTGGTTGACTGCTGTGGAAAAAAAAACAGAATGAAAGTGCAAGTATGGGGATCAAAAACGGAAGGAGGACATGTCCACACCCCTGCACTTGCCTTTGCTTCATGAGCCACTGCTTTCAGAGAAACCTCAGCGGAGTTGGTGATGTTTAAACTCCCATGTGAGGGCTTCCGAGTGAAAACGATAACCTCTCAAACTCGTCATGTTGAAAACTCTGTACCTTTCCTCCTTCTCTCCGCTCTACTCCATGTTGTCCGTCCTGGACAAAACTGTCTAATGGCTCTGTTGGTACACTCACACATACTGGTGGACAAGCAAAGACAACAGCAGGATTGATTCCGATGCTGCAATATACACAATCCACCCCATTGATCTCATCCCCCTCACAGTCACGGCCTTTCCCACACAAAGCACGCCACACAGACATACCGAACCCTACAGCCCAGAGTTCATCACAGTGCCACATAGCTCACCGCCAACTGCAGCACGTGCTAGCTACAACCGAGATTTCCTGCATTTAATTAAAGAGCTACATGACAGGAGCTAGACTCATCTAATGTAGGATGCAACTGCTTGGTTGGATCAAATGACATGTCTACAGTTTGGGACTGTCATAGTAACTGCAATATCACGAAAATAACTTATGGTCAACTAGCTATTTGGTAAAGTTTACATACGTGTCAGCGTGGCTTTTATTTCTTTTGCAATCATTAGTTCTTGACAGATGGTCCCTGGTGATTCACATCCCTAGTAGCCCACCCTCATCAAGGTTCCATGTGTTGTTCGTTCTGAGATGCTTTTCTGCTCACCGTGGTTGTAAAATGGGGTTATATGAGTTATTATAGACTTCGTGACAGCTTAAACCGGTCTGACCTCTCTCATTAACAAGGCATTTCTGCCCTGCAGAACTGCTGCCTCACTGGATGTGTCTTGTTTTGTGCACCATTTTGTATACACAAATGTCAAAGCCACTGAGATCACATTTTTCTCAATTCTAATGTTTAATATGAACTTGAAGCTCTTGACCTGTATCTAAGTAATTTTATGTACTGTTTTCTGGGGGGGGGGGGGGGGGGGGGGGGGGTGCTTGTCCCACCTCTCCTACTCCACTCACTCCAGTAATTCTGTAGTGATACTGGAGTTGTGATGATTAAAAAAAAAAGTAAACATTACAACCCTATTTGAGAGGTTAGCAAATGAAAGATAACAAAATCCTACTCAAGCATAAGCAAGGCAAGTCCTGCTTCAGTTTCCTGCACCTGCATGCCCTCATACCTGCACTGGAGTACAAACACTGCATCACTTGGTCTTCATATTGACCTTAGAGATATCGCTGTGCTGCAGCAGCTTGCTAGCCTCAGATATAACTTTCCAAATCAAGCAGGATTTCATTATGGAAAACAGTTCTCATGCCAGCTCAGACATTCATCAGTGGCCAATCTGGAATAATGCCATGCTGAAGCTGAGTGCTGTCCTGTTCTTCTGTTTTCTGCCTTCCAACAAGCACTCATTGTAGTAGTTGTACATGTTCATCACCTGGCCCACAACATCCTGTGCAAATCTGAGTTGATATGCAAATTAGGTCTGAGGCAGTTCCAGTAAACAACAAAAGATCATTGTCACTGTGCCTATCAAAGGTTAAAGTAAACACATGCACCATGTTTCTTTTATATGGCTGGTCTTTATATCTGACGTTTTGTGCAGATATACAGTATATACATGGAGATTTGGACAGAAAAAGGTTTTCAAACATCAGCAGCCAGCACCTTTTAGCCACAATCACAAATTGTGCTGTTTACCAAATGAGTGCAGAACAAGATGAAAAAATTTCAATTCACCTGCACAATAATGATGGAACTGAATTCACTCATAATTTCTCATAATGTTTTACTTCAACATGGCTGTCGATTCCACTATTGTTTGCCTCTCACCCACCCATTAGTCATTTGTTATAATTATCTTTCTTTAAAAAAAGAAAAGAAAAAAGAAACAGCACCGAGTGATGCCAGCACTGGCTAGGGCTAGACGAGGGGAAGTTGAACACTTCCCTTGTCTAGTAACTTCAAAACCACACAAACCCTATTTTTAACAGTAACAGGGTAAAACAGCATGAGCAAATGCACTACACCATTCAAACTGATAAACTGATTGTTTCTATAATTTAAAAGCATATAAAGGTAGTGTACTGCATTACAGATTGTAGTCATAGTTATGTGTGTCACCTGGATGCTTATATGAAGCCTTATTTTTACAAACCGTTCTTGCAGATCACCAGACCACTCAACTACACCAAACGGCAGTTCGACGTGGAGGAGGAGGATGTGGATAAATTAGCTCTCAGGTGTGTTGCGTATGAGCGTCAATATATGTGCACAGTTAAGTAAGGAATAACATACACCATGCACAGGCATGCTGTTAGAGGAAAATAACACATCAGTGATGGGGTGATGTGATGTGATCTGTTTGTTAAAGCTCCAAGATAATTATTTTCTTATAAAAGCACATCCCAGTCTCCTTTTATTATTATTATTATTATTATTATTATTATTATTATTATTCTTACACCACAGTAATTTGCCAATGATTATTCTTACAACCCTTTTTCCAAAAATGTTGGGGCGCTGTGTAAAAATAAATTAAAATGTAAATAAAAACATGGAAACCCTATATTTCATTACAACTGGATGGCTCTGTTGTAAAAGAGTCCAGGTGCTAAACTGGCCTGCCTACAGTCCAGACCTGTATCCCACTGAAAACATTTGGTGCATTATGAAGGGCAAAAGGAGACCCCGAACTGTTGAGCAAATGAAATTGTGTATCAGGAAAGAATGGGAGATCATTTCACTTTCAAAACTACAGCAATTGGTCTCCTCAGTTCCCAAACATTTACAATGTGTTGTTAAAAGTAGAGGAGATGCAACACAGTGGTAAGCATGCCCCTGTCCCAACTTTTTTGAAACGTGTTACAGGCATCAAATTCAAAATGATCATATATTTTTCAAAAAACAATACAATCTCTCAGTTTCTGGCCTTTGTACTATTTTCAATAAAATATAGGGTTTCCATGATTTGCAAATCATCATATTCTGTATCTATTTACGTTTTTAAACAGTGTCTCAACTTTTTTGGAATTGGGGTTGTATTTTATTTATTAAAGAACATGTCATACTTTTACAGTTACGTTTAATGATGTGGTCCGTCCCCATAACAAACCATTTCCTGTTATCACTTACATTATAACACCTATAAACTGTCGTTCACTCACCAGCTACACTCTCCCTCTCTGCTTGACGCTAACAAGACAACATTTCTAGCTTGTCATGTTACAGAGAAACCACTCTGTCCTGAACACTCTCCATTGTTAGAAAACTTAAAATTATAGCTTTACATGTACCTGACTGTTACAAAGCGTTAACACTGGAGACTCCTTCTAAAAATGCGAAATAAACATCTTCTGACAGAGTACTTCACCATATGAACAATTACATACTTAAAAAAATCTGTTAATGTGGAGCGTCTAACATAAGTCCTTGTGTAAGTTGTTACTATAGAACAAGTGCATTAATATAGAGCTTGCAGCCAGAACTACTGTCAGCACTGCTGTTACAGAGACTTAATCAACGCCTTCTGACCAGGCAATTTGAGAATTCAACAGTGCTGTGGAGAAAGAGGACATCTCAGGGGTTCTTCATCCTGAATGTGACTCAGTGGCATTCTGTAAGACTATAAGTCTATCCTCTTGGTTTGTTTTCCAGGGTGGATCTATGGAATGCCAGTAACCTGAAGTTTGGAGACGAATTTTTAGGGGGTGTTCGGGTGCCACTGAAGGTTTTGGGCCAGGAGGGCGTTCATGATGCATGGTATTACTCAACCATTTCAACATAAGTACAGCAAAGCTTATAGTCTCATAACTTCAACTTCTTTCATAGATGTCATTAAGAACAAGTACAAACTGACACCTGATTGTATTTACTGTATTTACCTGAAAGAGCTCAGTGTGCATGTGTCAGTGATGGATATCTAATACCATGAGTATAACTTGGTCCTTCTGTGTCCGTCTGTCTTTCTTTGATTTTCTGTCTCTCTCTCTCTGTGTCTCAGGTACTTCCTCCAACCGAGGGATAACGGCGGTAAGTCGGTGAAGGCCGATGAACTGGGTTCTTTAAGACTCAACATTGTTTACACAGAGGACCATGTCTTCCCTTCAGAGTGCTATAGTGACCTCACTGACCTGCTGCTGCAGTCTGGATGGATGGAGGTGAGTCTCGTTGCGTGTGCTCACTTTTGCACAACAAACTGGATTTGTTTAAAGGCGCATTAGGTAAGATTAAATCTCTAACACTTACGTAGGTGGATTTGACATTTGAATGATTTTTTTTACTCCTTGAGCCCACTCCCATTCCCGCCCATGTTCACAAAGCTCCAGCCCCATGATCTGATCTATGGTAGTGTGTCGAGTGTCTGTAAAATGACTGACAGGAAGCACATCCAAACTCAAACAAGCGTTCCGGACCGGAATTGAGTTTTCAGTGTTGTTCATTCCAGTGCACAAAACCGACCAGTCAAATTAATTCAGAAGAAATACAGGTTAAGTATCCAGGCTATCCAGAGGTAGGCAAAGGCAATCGAGCCTGCTATAAGAGACGGTGTGCTGATTGGATAGATATCGGTTTATTGCATTCCAGGCTTTTAAGATTTGTACAAAATTTCTGTTCATCGATTAGGAAGCGTTAAATGTTGTCCTCTCTGCAGTTGTACTGTACAAACGTGGAGTAGCACATACTAATAACTGTAGTATTGGGTTGTGTGATTATAATATTGTGATTTGTTTTTTTTGTTTTGTTTTTTTGCCATGACCTCCACACCTGTAACCATATGTGGTTCCACTGTTCCTGAAGAAAATTTTGATTGTAAAGTGTGTGTGTGTGTGCGCGCGCGCGTGCTGTTGTAGCCTGTCTCAGCGTCAGCAGCCCACATCCTTGGAGAAGTGTGCCGGGAGAAGCAGGAAGCGGCCATCCCGCTCGTCCGTCTCTTCCTGCAGTACGGCAAAATCGTGCCTTTTGTCAGTGCAATCGCCAATGCAGAGGTTAACCGCACACAGTGAGTTCACACACACACACACACACACATGCACACACACCCTTATTTACTGTCTTTATGTGGGACTGTGTGTTAGTTAACAATGCTGTGATGAAACCTCAGACTCAGTAATAAGTACATTTTTGAGTATTCAGGGCTGTTTAATGTTGAAGGACTGGAAAAATAATCCATTTTTAAATACAGTTTTAAATGGACACACAGTATATCTGCCAATCATGCTACGGTTGGACGTCTGTAATAATTAGGACCAAAATGCATACAGAAAAAAGCCTCATCTGGCAGTGTATGACACTTTTCCTGACATGGGAATGTGTCCATGAAAGAATAGTCTGGCAATAATTACATTGGCCCACTTCACTGTATAAAACTAATCCTGTTGGTGTAGAGCTTAAATTGCATCAGGATCTTAATCAGACCTTTACAGAAGCCTATACGTTCTGTAAATGTCAGCAATAACATTTCTAATGCAAAATAAACATTCAAGCCTGGTGTTTTTCATGCTAAGTGAAAATGATACATACGGTGTTTAATATTAGTGGTCAGACTGTAAAAAGTATGTAACGTAAAATAAGCGATAGAAATCAAAACTCAAGATGTATGAAGTATCGGTTTACTGGGTTAACCCGATTCCGGTGTTCAAAATCGCTTTCCGTATTTCACACTGTCAGTCTTTTCAAATTGAAATAAAGAAGTGTAAATAATTTAACAACAGACATTCTACTTTTAATACTGAAGTCAGTATAGAATTGTCTAGTTTTACCTGTTCATTTATTGCCTGAAAATCCATGGTCGCTATCCGCCATTGTTACCTCCGATAACTTTGTTGGAGGAGGTTATGGTTTTGCCTCCGTTTGTTTGTTTGTTTGTTTGTTTGTTTGTTTGTTTGTCGAGTTCCCAACGTAACTCAAAATGTAGTGAACAGATTTTGATGAAATTTTGAGGAAAGGTGGGCCATGGGCCAAGGAACAATTGATTATATTTTGATGCAAATCGAATACGTGGCTTGGCGGAGGTATGCACTCTACCGAGTGCGCTTCTAGTTGTTGATGTTATCCTCGTTCCGGTGCAGTGGTAAAGTTCAGTATGGAGGACCAGTAGGGACACAATGTGAGCATTTTTTTTACATGACAGTTATGATTTATTTACTTATTAGATTCAGATATATTAAAATATGATTTTCTTTAGAAAAAATATTTTTTATAGTGTTGCTTAGATATTTTTTATATTCAAATATACTGAAATAGGAATTTCTTTAACTTTTAACAAATATTTAACAGGAAATCAACAATTAAGAACAAATTAAAAAGATTTCACCTGGAATAACTAGGCCTATTTATTTTATTATCAATTGACCTTTTAAGATTATTTTTTAAATAAATAATGACTGAAAACACTTTGTTTAATGATAATTAATAATTAGATTTGATATAAATAGTTTATATATTACGAAAATAATTTAAAGTATTCAGTTCTATCAAGATTTTATAAAATCTTTTTTTTTAAATAAAAAAACTTGGCTTTCCATTGATTTTTCTCGGTCACAGAAACGTTTTACTATCACCTGACCGTTGTGTAGGACGCTAATGTATATGGCAGGCGATAAATAAAAAAAGATTGAATCATTCCGACTGGTATTTTAACATTTTTGTGGGACTGTTATTCACTATATGCCAGTATACAGTAATTGTATTGACCGTAAAATTGTGTAAATTATGCATATTTACCTGCAAAGAAGACATGCTGGCTGGTTTTCTCTCCATAAACGTAAAGTCATAATATTTACGTCTCACACCACTGACCTGTGACGGGAGCATGCACGCGATGTGTAAAGCGGTAAGCTGGATGTTTTGATTACACCGGAACAAGGTATACACCGGGAAAGGGAGAAGGCAGTATTCATAATCACGTCTTGGCACCTTGAATTAAACTCTAATTGAATGTTGAGATGTCTAGAGATTCCCACACCTTAGTATTTATAGGGCTGCAAATTGAGTCTTGGGTATTAATAATGTAATGTGTTAGTCATTTTCGAGTCGCCTAGCAGTATCTTGCTGTCCTTCAGGGATCCCAACACGATATTCCGGGGCAATTCATTAACATCCAAATGCATCGATGAGACCATGAAGCTGGCAGGAATGCACTATCTACAGGTCACTCTCAAACCCATTATTGATGAGGTGAGTCTCCCTTTCTCTTTGTGTGAGTCAGGTTTGAAAATATTGTTGTTATTTTTTTAATGTTTGTGATTATTACTGTGTGTGTGTGTGTGTGTGTGTGTGTGTGCTGTGGCGTAGATCTGCACGGAGCACAAGTCTTGTGAAATCGACCCTGTTAAGCTGAAGGAATCAGAGAATCTAGAGACCAACAGGGTGAGTCATACTTCTCTCAGTCTGCATGTTTATGAGCCTGTGTGTGGTTTCCTTGTGTGTGTGCGCATGTGTTTGAGGCTGTATACAGGTTACAGAGGCATGTGATCCTGGATGCTTGTTTACTTAGCTATGTGAAACAAAGCAATATAGACAGACAAAGCTCTAGACAGGACGTTATGAAAGGCATTTCTAATTTCCAAATGTTTTCACAGTTGTCTGTCTTCATCTACATGATGGCACAAACACGGGCATGCATAAATGTTCCCTAGCAGTGTGTGTGTGTGTGTGTGTGTGTGTGCGCGTTCCTTCATCTCCCTTTCTATATCTGTTCTCAGGAGAACCTGCGGCAGTACGTGGATCGCATCTTCAACGTCATCACTACCTCTGGCGTCAGATGCCCCACTGTCATGTGCGACATTTTCTTCTCGCTCCGAGAATCTGCCGCCACCCGTTTCCAAGGTAACCGCATACACACTTCATGTGACCTTGAGTTAGCAACTGAATGCTGCGAAGCATAGAACAGTGCTCGTGGAATTCAGCGTCACCCTGACCCCAGATCAGTTCTGCTGTTTCTCATACAATGTGTGTGAGGTTACCTTTTACTTCGCAGAGATTCAGAAATAGATTATCACTGAGGAGTTTCTGAGTTGTCTGCCTGATCTTTATCCCTTTGGTCACTCTGCATTTCCTGCCATTTGTATGTCCTCATTTGCTTTCATGTCCTGCTCACTGCCCCTGGTATTTGAAAAAAGTCAGTGACAGATTGGAATTGGAGTTTGCATGATGCCACCTGCTGGACAGTGAGGCACATTGCAGTGACATTATACACAAACGGGAGAGCATTAAGACTAAGACTTTTAGGGATTACGTCATTTTCAGTGTCCGTGTGTCTGAGCTGTAAAGTGGAGGAAAAGCATGGATGCCTCCATGTTCGTCTTTTTTCTAGCCAGCTGAGTGTGATGAGTGATGTATATTTGCCTCCTCATAGATAGATTTAACAAAGTCTTTATGATGATAGATCTATAGCAAATACTTGTCTATACACTATAACACATTTAAAAATAAAGAAGGGCTACATTTTACTGTTTACTGTTGGTGCTGTGAGTGGCCATGATGATTTAGCATCACATGCTGAACTCAGGCTTGAGGAGGCCGTGGCAAGTTCCCAAAGTAGGAATTGAGGGGGCGTTTTCTTTGTTTTTTCTGAGTCACAGATCAGAAATTCGTATGCATATGCTCAGGCAGGCAGCTGAAGCACACGAAATCGGACTTATTTCCAATCACATTCAAGTTACATTTGTGTATCTCAGTTTGACCAATCAAATAATTTTTTTGTACCGTTCATTGCGCTGCAGATTGTTTGTCAGTAATTTGTAATAAGAACAATAGTCAAGTCAGTTTATTTGTATAGCACTTTTAACATTGTCGCAAAGCAGCTTTACAGAAAAATATAGATTTTAAACATATGAACTAATAAATTTA
>JAOTRR010000029.1:5097714-5109283 GCA_028570945.1 Gogo arcuatus
TTCAGTGTGAGATGAAGCTACTTCACCAAAAGGTGGATTATTTTTTTTCTAACCCATTTTTTAAACTAATATTTACAAGGGGTGCCATTAATTGTGAAGGGCACTGTATATATGAATAGACATGATGATGATACCTCAGAAGAGTTTCAAGGAAGACAGTTGTGCAGCTTGGCCACACCCCATACCTCTGCAGGGTTTGATCAGTTTCCAGAGACACATTTTGCACTCTGTAATAGGTCTGGTTCCTGACACAGATGAAAAGATATTCAGGCCCAACATGTTCTGACAGGACAGGAAGATTAAAGGCAAGTTCAGAGCACAATAATTGCATCACATCTTCCAGCTCCCGTGTTGTTCAGAGTGTGGGTATTACAGGGGAACTTGGAATAATTGATCTAGCAGGAAATCTAGACTGGATTGCATTTATAATACCTCAAAGCATGTCTTTTTAAACAGTTTAAAACAATTTAGGTTTAATAAAACATTGCTTAATATGTTTTGTTTAAACTACTTTCTTATGACAGAATGGCATAAGAACGTATATTTGCTCTCATTAATCATGCTATGAATACGCAGTTTGGAAACATCTTCCTGCTATCCTGAATAACTAGTTGGCAATCTGTCACAGGTCAACACAAGAGGTTTCAGTATCTCACTCTATGAAGATTTGCATCATATTCTGAGCTATTTTTAGCACGAGCCAAACTTGTCAAAATAGACTACGTTAATCACAGGTTTTTGTAATGTCCCGTCTCCCTAATCTGTTCAACTCTTGTAAATCACTAACATTACGTTTCCCCTTACCATGTCCAATGCGATCATGAGATCACAAACTGGGCACATTTATAAGACTGTAAATATTTTTTAAGAATAAGTAACCAAGAGTCTGTTGTGATGATGGTGTCTAATCACATCTCTTGCTACTCTTTTTTTCAGGACTATTTCTACCCCAAGTATTTGGGTAAGTTCTGAAATATGAAAAAAGAATCTCTTTTTGTCTAAACCTCAAACAAGAGACATTCATAGACAATATACAGTTTAATCAAGCTTCTGTTGGAAGGTGCTCAAACATAAGCGTAAATGGTGTCCCCCTGTGTCTTCAGCATGTGTGGAGAATTTTGCAGACAAGAAGAAGGAAGACCTGGTCACCTGCGTCCACAGTGAGTGGCGCTGTTTGTGTCTCCATTTGTCCGTCTCACTGTTTATAAATAGTTTAACAGGAACGCAGTGCTGTCTTGCTTCTTGATGTGTGTCTGTTGCTAGAGCACTGCATTGCAGTAGTTTTGAAGGAGCAGATAACACACTCAGAACGAAAGCACATTTCTGTGGCTGGTCTGCAGCTTTGTAGTATCAGTAGTGACGAGGGTATCTCAATGCCCTGAAGGTGCTTCTGGGTTGTGTGTGCGTATGCAAGCACGTGACGTGATATGAGCTGGTAGCGCTGATGCATTCTGGAGGCTCGTCCTTCACCACGAGCTTCCGCTGACTCAGAGGCAGCAGTGTGCCAGCTCAGAATCCTCTGTTCCTATTGGTCCATCCAGGAGCCCTGAGTCAGTAACGGTGATGATGCGACTCTGCAGTGCTCTCTCTCATGTGCGCGCACTCGGTCTCGCGCTCTCTCTTTAACTTTAACTCTCATACTCTTTCGTGCACTCTCGCTCATCATCCTACTCCACACACTTTCTCAGCTCTGCCCAGACATGTCTGGACTTATTGTAGTGAGTGGTGATACTTTGCAGTGTCAGCAGGCAGATCAGTGACTCCAGCTTTGTGTGAGTGGAAACTGAAAGATGATATTAAGCATTTCATGAACTAAGATGCAGCTGTGAGGAACACATTGTCCTGAGAACTGGATGTGGTGGATGTTTGGTTATTAAATAACTCGTGAGAACGAAGGGAGGGAAAAGAAAAGCAGGGCTTTAGATCCATGTTTGTGTTTTGACCCTGAATAATCAATCAAATATTCTGTCCTCTGGCCAAATTTCTTTTTCTCTCTCTCTCTCTCTCTCTCTCGCTCGCTCGCTCTCTGTGTATCTCTTTGTATCTCTCTCTCTCTCTCTCTCTCTCTCTCTCGCTTTTTTTTCTCTCAGACATTCCAGACCAGTGCTCCCCCAATCCTTGTCATCACATAGGGACGGTGCGCTGTGAGGACAAAAAGGGCGAATTCCAGTGCCACTGCTTCACAGGTTGGACTGGTCTCAGGTGTGAGAAAGGTAAGACTCGTCTTAATGTACATACAGCACCGTTCAGCATTAAAATGACACCTGCCCTCGAAAATTTTACTGAAGGACGTCACTAATTTTAGCACTCGTACATTTTTTTAATATGTTAAATCCCTTTAGAGAATTAGAAATGTCTATTATTAGATGCAGGTGGATTGGGAGGGTGCCTGCTGTGTCCTCTTCTGCCACTCTGACTTGGCATGACTGTGCATATTTCCTCTCGTCCTCTAAGATGTCCCACTTGTCCCTTCTCCTGTTTTACAAGCTTGTTAGCAAGTGGTCATGATGTTTGTAGTTCAAGTAATAATAACAAAATTAATTATTATATGCCCATTTGCATGCTGGCTTTCTGACACTTGGGCATGCTGCGTACTATTTGTAAATAAATGAATAAATGAAGAGAGGGTAGAGGAAGAAGAATGAAATGAGCAGGAAAAGTCATTGTGAAAAAGGTATGCTTTCCGCTGAGACTTAAAATAGTGCTGATGAATTGTGCAGTTTTGCACTGTATGTCTGAAAGCTTATCATGGCTGCACTGTTCTGTGAATGGTTCCTGTTTTTTGTTTTTTTTTTTTGTTTTTTTAATAAATCATCTGGTGTGCTGTTAAATCAGGAATAGGTTGTACCTAACTACACTGATCAGTGACCCTGTGTGCTCTGTATGTAATAAATATGCAGCTGTTGTTGCAAGCCATTTGGTTTTGATGATCTGTTCGGTTCTGCAGTGGAATATTGTGATATAGGGCTGAGATGATTTTGGTATGATTTTTTGTTTGTTTTTCAGGGTCAAGATCACCGCAAGATCAAAGGTCACATAGTTTTTCTTCAATAACTTCCTTTTTGTTTGAAGTACACTGTATGGTCAAAGGTGTGTGGTTATCTGACCATTACACCAATATGTGCTCGATGAACATCCCTTTCCAGAGTATGGGAATTACTATGGAGTTAGTCCCCTTTTCCTCTTATAACAGCCTCCACTCTTCTGGGAAGGCTTTCCACTAGAATTTGGAGCCTGACTATTGGGGATTTGTGCCCATTCAGCCATAAGAGCATTAGGGAGGTCACGCCCTGATGTCGGGTGAGGAGGTCTGGGGTGCACTCGGTGTTCCAGTTCATCTAAAAGGTCTTCACTGGGGTTGAGGTCAGGGCTTTGTGCAGGACACTCGAGTTCTTCAACACCAACATTGGCAAAACATGTCTTCATGGAGCTCACTTTGTGCACAGGGACATTCTCATGCTGGAACAAGTTTGGGCCTCTTGGCCTCAGTGAAGGGAAATCTTAACCTACAAAGACGTCCTATAGAATTGTGTGCTTCCAACTGTAACAAGAGTTTGGGGAAGACCCTTCTATGGGTGTGATGGTCAGGTGTCCACAACTATTTGGCCATATAGTGTATATGTTATGGGTATTTGAGGCATAGCAAATAGTAACAAGAAAGACTAGACTTGTTGCTGGTGGAGGCATCCCCCAAACACTGTTGGTGGTTATATTCATGGGTTGAGGCACAGTTACACCAGTGCATTAGTCATGGATTTAGAAAGAGATCCAGTTATTGACTGTGCATTTACTTGTGCATGTAAACCTATTGGGTAATTTTGTTAAATATCAGATTATTTTGCACATGAAAACATATTCGTAGTCCCATGTAGCAACACTGCCGCAGCTCTGAGTCAGCTGTCAGAAAGAAGAGAAAGAAATTCTGTCCTAAACACACAGAGTGAAGGGATTATCTGCAGTGCACATATCCACTATGACTCATTCACCTACAAGTGTGGAATGACAAGTATATGAAAACAGGAGGGGAAAAGACATGAGAAAAAGGAGCTGGAGCTCAGCTGTGGAAAAGCTTGTTGTTGCTGCAGTCATTTATGTGTTACAGTTACATTAAAATCACCCTAGGAAGTTACTTTCTGCACTTTCAGTTGAGGGGAAAATGTGAGGTGTTCTGCACCACAACACTGAGCTAATGTGTCATTGAGTTGCCTTATAGTCCAACCCATTCAGTTTGACCATGGTATTCAAATCTGATTGGTTCAATAAAATCCCGCCCATGTTTTTGTGACTGACTCATTTTGGTTCATCGTCTCCTTCTCTGATTGGCAGATGTAAATGAATGCAGTAAAGAAAATGGGAACTGTGATCATGAGTGCAGTAATTCAGTGGGAAGTTACCACTGTTCCTGTCATGATGGTTACAGGCTGTCCGGCCACCACCGCTGTCTGGGTAAGTCAAATCTAGAGAGAGTAAGATAAAACCCACTCAAAACACGGTGAAAAGTGAAAATAAAAAGCTGCAAGCACATTTCTGTTCCCACAACAAACTAATCACACATTTATTTACCGGAAACATTTCATTTATGAATTCTCCATTCTGATTGGTCAGAAGGTGTTGATTAATTTTCTATAACAGCAACTCTGGCAGTTGCACATAAACAGGTTTTGACTGAGGTTTTTTTAATAGGTTTTTGAACAGGAATTTACTGGGATTCAAAAAAGTTTCGTTAAATTTGTGCGTGACTGAAATAGACAAGCGATTTAAACTTGACAGCGTAATCCGTATAAAAGTGCAGAAACTCATGACAAATTATATGATTTGAAGCCGATCAATTGACGTTTACAGTAGCTAGTCGTCTTATGCGTCAATTTACACACAGTTAGGAGCATGAATAGGATACAAACATTTTTCCAGAATTACAGAATTTTCATGAATACCACATTTCTTGTGTAAAAGCTCCTATGTTAAATACATGCTAAGCTTGTTTGCCAAGAAGTCATTTTTTTCAGCGTAGTTAAATATAACTGATGGTGATTGCAAATTAGAGATCATTTTCCTCCTCCTCCTGTTCCAGACGTTGATGAGTGCACAGATGTTCCAGGGGTGTGTGGCACTGCGCAGTGCAGGAACCTGATGGGGAGCTACGAGTGCCTTTGTGATGCTGGCTACGTCTACAATAACGAGACCAAGACCTGTGATGGTGCATCAGCTTTCTGTTGGCTTATTCATACGTTCTGTGTAACAGTACATTCAAAAACATAATATCCCTATAAGATAAAATCCAAAGATAATATAGAATAACTCTCTACAGACTCGGTGGAGTTACTGACATGCATGAGCGTCAGATATCACACATTATGACGAGCCAAGCTAACCCATACATTATACACAATGGCACCATCTTCCAGGAAACGTGGCGTAATAACCTGTGATTAGAATCCAAGTTTTTCTGAAGTTATTTTTTCTGGCACTGGTCTGAAAGAACATATTATGACTGATCAGTCTTAGTCATTTTAATAATCTGGGAAACCAAACATGGTTAAAATCTTTAAGGCTGTCATGGTGTGTCAATTGCAGTGATATATTTCACAGCACAAACAAGCTGAATTATTATAATGTCTACATAATGTTTAACGAATTATCGTAAGGTTTACTTTTTTCTGTTCCATGTTTTGATTCGAAACATATCAGTGTAAACCATAACAATATTCTAAGATTAGGTACGATATCACAGACTGTAACCCTGGGAATGTGTACTGACATTATTTTATGTTAATGTTCTTATAATGTTTATACTGCCTTTTTTTGGTCTTAGCTTATTATATGTGATGGAAAGCCAGGCCATGAAAGTGAATAGTTCAGACATCAGAGATTTTTGTTTTACTTGTACACACATGCTGCCTTGTTGTTGCTGTCTGGAGACAACAAGTGACTTATTCTGTTTTCGTCCTGTTCGTTAGACGTGGATGAATGTGAATCACCTGTGTGTGAGGAGCAGTGTGTCAACACGCCCGGGAGTTTCCGTTGCTACTGTGATGGCAGACAGGGCAAGAAGCTCGGGCATGACCTGAGTAGCTGTGAGGTAATGAATAGGTTTGATTCATCTTCCATATGGGAAACCTTATTTTACTGCTGCACACATTTTACTCATACATGATGTAATACCTACGCAATAATGACTACAGGAGCAACGGTGGTGCCCTGATCCATTAAGAAAAATATAATGGAGTCACTATTGAGTGATTTTGCATCTGGTTAATTGAATAGATCTGCTCTTTTTCACTTTTCTGCTGTTTTTATTACTCTGTATGCTTACTCTTATACTTGTACACTCTTTAGCGTATTGAGCCTTGTCTGGAATTGAACATGAAGAGAAACGCTCGCTCTCTGTACCTGGGCCGCATGTTCAGTGGAGTTCCTGTGGTCAAGCTACGCTTCAGACGCCTAGTTCAGACTGGGTGAGCACAGCACACTTACTGTGTTAGCAGATTTGTAATGATAGTCTTGTTAGATAAGAAATTGTTTTATTAAAACAAAAAGGTATGTCAGCCTTTGGCACTTTAATAACCAGGTCACAAACCAAAGATGCAACCAGTATAAACAGACCAATATATACTTTCCCTTTGCTCTATTACTACACTGGCTTGTCTACTGATTTAGTATTCATTCTCTATTCCCATCCAGCTTCACAGCAGAGTTTGACCTGAGGACATATGACACTGAAGGAGTTATCTTCTTCGCTGGTGGTCACTTAAACAGCTCCTGGATCGTACTGGCAATCCATCATGGGAGACTGGAGCTGCAGCTGAAATACGGAGCTGTGAGCCGGGTGACCAGCAGCGGCCCTTTGGTTAATGATGGGCAGTGGCACAAGGTAAGCAGCACTGAGGGCTTTTTCAGTCTTTTCTGAGTAAGCCATTAATGTATATTAAGGATACATCATCTGTGGGATATATGCAAACCTCAATACTAGCCATTTTTTTTCTTCAATACATTTTAATCCTGTGGGAAATGTACATTATCAGTAGCACATGGATATACTGTGATTTTACATCAACAATTCTGTAAATTGTACATTGTGCTCAAAACACTTAGAAGCTTAATGTTGCTAAAAATTTGACTTTCTCCAACTGGCTGCCAGATCTCAGTAGAAGAGCAGGGGCGAAGCCTTGTGATAAAGATTGACAGGGAGGCAGTGATGAAGATCGCAGTGAATGGAGATCTTTTTACTCTGAAGAAAGGCATACATGAGCTCAACCTAACTGTGGGAGGAGTTCCCTTCAAAGAGAATGGACTTCTTAATAAGGTAAGGATGAAGTTAGGCAGTTATTCTTCTCTTAATCTATTCAGCATGTTTTGTTTTTGCCATTTCTCAGTGGACATATTTTACGTAGATGTGGTATTATGATTTACATGAAGTTCTTTTCAGACAAACTTTGTCTTAAACCAGTGGTTAAATCTAAAATGCACAAAGGCATCTGCTTGTACTTTCAGACCTTGGTTTCTCTACATCAGTGATACATTTTCCCCTTCAAAACATCCTTCCTCCTTTGAGTGGTTTGCTTAACAGTTCAGAGTGAAGACACTTTCACTTTCTTCATTAGATGTTATTACAGTTTAAAGGTCACTTATTTCACTTTTTCTTGTTGTGCAAACCTGCCAGCAAAGAGGTTGCATCTTATTGTCTAGATTTTAATATATGGAATGCCAGTCATGGAAAACCCTTCAGTGAACACCTCAATGAATAAGAAAAACATTGGAAGACAAGATGCAAAACCCAAAGGATGAACAATGTACTTGGTTAACCCTTAGAACCTGACGAACGCAGATTGCATCCAAATTCACATCCTTCATTCTTGGTTGAATTGCTCATGAAGTCTTCATTGCAGCAAGGAGCAGCACATATCTCATGAAACGGCACAACTTGGCCTTTCCAACAATACTAGTTGCTTGTCTAGGCGACGAAGTATTGGCAAGAAATATAATTTTGAATTTGCATCACATTTTATCATAGTTACAATCTGCATACAGCTTCGAGTCCATCTCCACATGCATTACTCTTGTTTGAATTACTCATGAACTTGTCAATACATCGATATATAGAAACACATATCACAAGAAACAGTGGAACTGGAGCTTTATAATGATGCTAGTCACATTTGTACAGTATATGGACATACAGATGAAACTTCTGCAGAGAAACATCTTTACTAATTTCTTCACCCATTTTCACACTCCTGCTTCTCGGTTGAACAATGAAGTCACAAAGTCCTTATTACTTCACAACGTACCACAAATCACAGTAAAAGCAGAACTTACCCTTTCTGATGATACTAGTAGTTTCTCTGTATGACAAAGCGTTTTTGAGTAATCTGGTTTTGAAATCGCAGCAAATAAAATAATGACATATTTGCAAATTGCTAAATCAGAGTATCCCACCATCGTGGTTCTGCTATTGCCAGATTGCAGATAATCGCCCTACACAGTTATGAAACGATACCTCTACTACCAGCATTTTGCGGTGAGCTACATGTAAAAACATAATTTCATAAGACACAATCTTTTTTTTTTTAACTTGATAAAAAGGTTAATATAAAAATGTGCAAGTATTATCATATCAGAAGATGGAATATGTGGATAGTCTAGATTTCTAAAAAAAAAACAAAAACAAAAAAACCCCAAGATACATTGTGTATGGCTAGCCCTTATGCTGACCAAGATAAGAGCTTAAAAGTAAAGGTATTGAAATTGCCTTGAAAATAGTGTTCACAGGGTTGACAGATTAGGTTCTGGTACTGAGAACAGCAGTATGAACCTTTGTATGCTGCAGCATATACAGACTATCCTATACAACTGTGCACTTCTAACTTTGTGGCAACAGTTTGTGGAAGTCCCACATGAGTGTCCTAGTCAGGGGTCTACCAACCTTTGGTCATTCAGTGTACCATGACCTGACTTACCTTTTTCCTCTCACTGGAAACTGAGTCAGTTTCTTAATCTACCTGTTTCCTCCAGACAAGCAATGTTCGAGTTTCTTTTGGCAAGTTTCAGTGCTCAGTTCACGGTCCATTTCTTTTTACTTTCTAATCCCATTCTCTTGTAAAAGTATCGTTCTCCTACTACAGTTACACTGACACTCGACTCATTCTTTCCTTCCCAAGACCAGATACTCTCATTGCTAATCGTATTTTGGAATGTCTCTCACATCATGGATGGAAGATCATCAACTAAAGCTAAAACTAGTGAGATTGATCAGCTAAATATTTCTGGATATGCATGTCCACAGCTTGATCATGTCAATTCCTTTAAGAAGTCCCTGATCCACTGTGCCTGAAAATGCTTGTGTAGTGTTGTATACATGAAACTTCATTGTATAGTTTGACAATGTTATCGTTCTCATCTTAGGATGAATCGACAGTTTTATTTCACTCGTGTATGTTTTAGAGCTTCCTCATGTTGAAACTTGACTACTGCAGCCTGCTACAAGCTGTTTCCTGTAATATACTGTATCAAACCCTGAGGCTTTCTTACATGGCCATAAATGGACCCCATCCACTTAATGACAGTGGACAAATCCTGACATCTTTAGACTACCAATATACCGTGGCAGACACCCATCAAGATGCAAAAAGGACAAGCATTAACACTCTTCTCTATACCAGCACCCAGGTGGTTGAATGAACTTCCCCTGGTTGCCTAAACAAGAGAGTCACTTGCTTTCTTTAATCTTTTCTTTTTAATAAGCACATACGAATGTTGCACAAACAAAAATAAATCTGTGTTATAATGTACTGTACTTGTATATCAGCACTGGCATCCTTTCTTGCAGTGTCTTAGACAACAAAGCACTTTAGTAGGTCAAGAGCAGAGCATGGGCCAGAGCATTCATCATATACTATAATTGTGTATCTTGAATCCAGTTGTCATTTGACTGTCAGCAGAATTTATAAAATAAAACTGGACAGTGATTTTTTTATATATATATATATATATATATATATATATATATGGCCACATCATGACCTAAGCCTATTCCCTGAACCCCATTTCCAATCCCCTGACATAAGACATAAAACAGAACATTGGGCAAAGTTTTAGTAAGGAACAGGTGCACGGTTGGACTAACTTCTTTTTCAGCCCATTGACCTACAATGTCATTAATGTGAATTCTCCTTATTATAAGTGTTCGGTTTTTGTCAGAATAGCCCATTTCTTCCCACACAACAGTCATAAGCATCATAAAAATCACCCTCTTTGTTTCTTCTTATTGCAAGTCCTAAAAACAATACGTAAAAACGATAGCCACTCTGACTTCGAACTGCAGAATTATGAGATGGGTGTTTGTTTTTTGCTCCACCAGGAGGCAGCCGTGTCTCATAAATGGGCTGGGGAAAATGCTTCGTGTCCAGCGGTGACCTGGATGCTGTCAATGGCTCACAAATTTCATAGTTTGGAGTTTGGCATCAGAGTTCAGATGACGATAGTTTCTGAGTGTTATTACAAATGAATAAGATGCTGGATGAAGAGGCACAGCTCACTGAAAAGTTGGTTGTATGCTTTGCCAGGCCACTGATAAAGCGCTCTGTTTATGGAAGTTTTTTCTCAGTCAATTCTGTCAGGAGGCTTACGGCTCCAAAGGCCAAATGATTCCATTGTAAATTTGTAAGATTTTTCTTTTTTTACAGGACATAGGCAACAGTAATAGGGATTAATGCAATGGTGGTGGTTGGGGTTGTTTGTTTGTTTGTTTTTTACTTTTGGAGGCTGGGCCATTGTATATTTTCCCATGGTCCTATTTGATTAGTTGGATGGGAGGAAAATCCATAACCTTTTTGTTAGGAAAATATCATTCTGGTAGAAATGTGCACAGCCACACATGTAACACTGCTCCTCTTGTTGCTCTAAAACCTGAACATTTGGCTGGCCATGTATGACCCATTAATTTAACTTGTGCCTTTATGACACTGGCTCTGTTTATGTTTGCTGTACTTCAGGTGAACCCACGTCTAGATGGTTGTATGAAAGAGTGGCATTGGTTGACTGATGAAGACACGTCCATCCAGGAGACCATTCGCCATAACGAACGCATGCAGTGCTACTCCGCTGAGGATCACAGCTCCTTTTTCCCAGGCCATGGGTTCGCCTATTTCAATCACAGCCATGGTGTGTTCAGTGTTTGCTGATTTACCTTCATATTAAATATATTAATTATCTTACATACAGGTACATTTATGTTTGGTTAGTCGATTCTAATAGATCCACGTTTGTGCTTGTGAGGGAAGGGAGTGGGAGACACCTGTCATTGAACTCTCTATCTCACACAGGTGATACACAGATGCTCAGTGTGCAACTGACCATACGGCCAGCCTCTACAACGGGAGTTCTGTTTGCACTTGTTCGACAGGATACTGTTCCTCTCTCCATTTCCTTTTCTGACTACCATTCTGGAACTAAGCAATGGGCACAGGTCAGTAAGTTTTGTGGCACTTACAGCTCTGGAAAAATTGAGAGACCACATCAGTTTTTTCTTAAATCAGCATCTCTATGTATGGCAGCCATTTCATTCCAGTGT